>CM033801.1:6126460-6230214 GCA_019656835.1 Rhododendron ovatum
TTTCACCTTGTGAAACCTCACGTCAATATGCTTGGTTCGAGCATGATACACCTGATGCTTTGCCAAATAAATGGCACTCTGACTGTCACGATGCAATTGAACTCCACCTTGATCTATGCCAAGCTCCTTAACAAATTCTTTCAACCACAATGCTTCCTTGGCTGTCTCAGTCAGCGCCATATACTCAGACTCAGTAGTGGATAAAGCCACCAGAAGTTGTACCATGGATCTCCAACAAATAAGCTCATCCATAAGTGTAAACACATAACTAATTGTAAACCTTCTGTCATCCAAACCCCCAACATAATCCGCATCCACATACCCAACAACTGAAATCTGACCCCGTTGCCTACCAAACATAATCTCGCGATCTAAAGTACCTTTCAAGTATCTGAACATCCACTTGACTGCCTTCCAATACTCTCTACTTGATTTGGCCATGTACTTACTGACTGTGCTAACTGCATGTGCCAAATCAAGCCTCGTACAAACCATTACATACATTAAGCAACCCACTGTACTTGCGTAAGGCACCTTTGACATATCCTCAATTTCTTCATCTGACACCGGATACTGAGCTGAAAATAATCTGAAATGACTTGCCAATGGAGTGCTGACCGGTTTAGCATTATTCATACTAAACCTCTCCAACACTTTTACCATATAATTCTTTTGAGATAACCACAACTTACCAGCTGACCTATCTCTGTGAATTTCCATCCCAAGTATCTTCCTAGCCGCTCCTAAATCCTTCATGTCAAACTCTTTACCCAATAAAGATTTCAACATGTTTACCTCAATCATACTCTTTGCAGCAATCAACATATCAGCCACATAAAAAAGCAAGAAAATATAGGAATCATCATCAAAACTCTTAACATAAACGCAACAATCATACTTACAGCGTGTGTACCCAATCCATATCATGAAAGAGTCAAACCTCTTGTACCATTGTCTTGGAGACTGTTTCAGCCCATAAAGGGACTTCTTCAACTTACAAACAAAATGCTCAGTCTCTGGCTGCTTGAACCCCTCAGACTGTTCCATGTATATGACTTCCTCCAAATCACCATGGAGGAATGCCGTTTTTTCACATATATCTGCTCTAACACCAAATCATAGCTAGCCACCAATGCCAAGATAATCCTGATTGACGTATGCCTCACCACTGAAGAAAAGATCTCATCAAAATCAATCCCCTTCTTCTGTGAATACCCCTTTGCCACTAACCGAGTCTTGAACTTTTTCCTCTCTTTTTCTGTTGCTGCATCGTTCCGCTTGTATACCCATTTACAACCCACTAACTTCTTTTTCTTGGGCAGTTCTTTCAACTCCCAAGTCTTATTCTTATGCAAAGACTCAATTTCTTCTACCATGGCTTCCATCCATTGGTCCCTTTCAGAACTCGTAATAGCATCCTGAAAAGTAGATGGATCCCCACTAGTAGTAGTCAATGTATGAGAAACCAAGTCATCAAACCCATATCTCACTGGTGGCTTGATAGTGCGCTTGGTTTTCCCAGCGGCCAAGCTTTGCTGCTGCTCCTCCTACTGCTGTTGATCAAGCTGTTCATCTAGTTGAGTATCACCTATATCAAAACTTTCCAGCTCAATCTGTACGCCCTGCTGTTTGCTGTTCACTACCTCTGACTCAAAATTTTGAACCCTCTGATGTGCCTTGATCATAGAGTCCTCATCAAATACCACATCCGTACTGATCACCACCTTCTTTGTCTCTGAATCCCAAAGCTTGTACCATTTGACCCCTTTCTCATAACCAAGAAAGATACACTGTTTAGACTTTGCATCAAGTTTTGACCTCTCATCACTGGGAACATGAACATAGGCCGGACACCCAAAAATTCTCAACCCTGAGTAGTCAACCTCTTTCTCTGTCCACATCTCCTCAGCTATCTTCCCATCCAAAGTAGCACTCGATGGCCTGTTTATAACAAGTATGTCATACTCACTGCTTCTGCCCAAAAAACCTCCGGAAGTCCCGCATTCAATCTCAAACACCGTGCCCTTTCTGCAATGGTTCTGTTCATTCTTTCTGCTACCCCATTCTGCTGTGGTGTCTTTCGAACTTAGAGTGTCGCTGAATCCCATGTTCCTCAAAAAACTTCAAAAAAAGGCCCATTCTTAAATTCTTTCTCATTATCTGTCTTGAGGCATTTAATCTTTTTTCCTATCTGGTTTTTTACTTCAGCTTTTCACACTCTGAACTTAGCAAAGACTTCAGACTTGTACTTCATGAAGTACATCCAAACTTTCCTTGAAAAATCATCAATAAAGATCAAGAAATACAGAGATCCTCCTTTCAAAGTTACCCTCACTAGCCCCCAAACATCTGAATGAACGTAGTCAAGAATTCCTTTCGTTCTGTGAATTGCATTCCTAAACTGCACCTTACACTGTTTTTTCAGAACACAAAACTTGCAGAAATCCAATTTACATGATTTAACGCTTTTCAGCAGATTCCTCTTATGTAGCTCTAACATCTGTAGACACCCCATTCTGGACTGTCCAGATAATGTTAGCTGTCGATCTTTTACTTCCCCAATGATGATTATAGTCGAAAACAGATCGAGGACAAGGATGTGTTTAAAGCCTTGAGCGTCCAAAACCCCTTCCAAACCCGTTTCAAACCCTTCAAACCAGAGCCAAACGGCCCCAGCAAAACCCAACTGGCATACGCCAGTGCTTTGGTGACGTACGCCAGTAAGCTGCCACGTGTCAGTCATCGACCATGGGCCCAGCTTTCACTGGCGCACGCCAGTTATAAGTGGCGCACGCCAGTCAAATCAACTTTATTCAGCCACTTGGGCGGGACTTTTGTGCCACCCTGACATCGGCTACAGTGTGCCTGATGATTGCTTTCGGCAGGGGCGTCCCCTCTCTCTCCTACACCCCCCATCAACTAGTCCCATGCATTAAATGCATGGAAGGCCTCTTTTGTTCCTAAGACCAGCCAAACAAAGCCTGGCCTTAACTGATCTCAGTCCATTCCCCCCCTATAAATACCCCCCTTGCATTCATTTGCAAGGGGTTAGCAACATTAAGAAGTGCCATCTCTCTCCTTCTTCATTCTTCAAGACTTCTTCTCCTTTCATCCATTGAAAGACAAGAGAAGGTCATACACTCCCATACCTTCCTGCTGGAACCCAGTCACCGTATAAGCCACCGCCTTCAACCCTCAAGTTCAAAAACAACCACAAAACCACAATAAGAAGAGGTATACCACCTTTGTGTTCTCTTCTGTTTTCATCTCCTAAGGGGGGTCAGTAAGGCCCAGGCTAGCAGATAATACTAGTCCTGGCCTTAAACTGATAAAATACAGCAATCGTATGTGACGATACATGGCGCACGCCAGTTTATAGAGGCCGTACGCCAGTCATGGCAGGACGAGCACAACTGGCGTGGGGATCATGGATCGTCGTTCCTTGGTTTTATCTTTTAGTCAGTCACCTTTGCATGCTAAATAACCAGTTTACGGCTTTCCATATTTAGAACTGTTTAGTGGTGGCATCCTATCATGTTCATTTATGTCATATAAAGGCCTCTGGGATCCTTCTGGTCATGTTCCAGAACCCAGATGATGCAAAGCCAAACACTGGAATCAAAGGCAAAGTGGCGTACGGCAGTCATATACTGGCGTACGGCAGTAGACTTCTGGGTCCAGTGACTGGCCCTTGCATCTGAGCGTAATCTAGGCCTATCTTTTGTCCCCACATTGTTTTGGGGTGTTCTGTTTTCTTTCATGGCCTAAAGCCATTCATTCTGCCTGTGGTTATGTATATTCTGCCATATTAAACTGCGTGGTTTGCCCTGGGTGTGCGCTGGTCCTTTTCCAGAGCCCAGAGGGTTGCAAACAAGGGCTGAGGAATCAAGAAAGTGGAGTACACCAGTGTATATGTGGCGTGCGCAGGTTGTATCACCATGCAGTGGCTCGACCAGTGCATGCTGGCAGAATTTGCTCACGTCATCATGTGACAGCGTACTGCAGCTTGCTCGGGGTGATCAGTGCTTGTTCTCAATCTATACTTAGCATTGCAATCAAATCATTCATAAGCATTTTGTCACATAAACCGCAATTTGTTACCGCTTTCGTCCCTATTAACTGCTCCCCTGCCCTAACTGGCTAAAAAATGATAAAATGAGAGAAAAATGCAAAGGTTTTCATAAAATGCCCGAGTAGAGACCGATCTCCGGATTGGGAGAGAGGGGGTGCCATAAAACCCTTCCCCTCTCGTAACCTGGCTCCCGAACCTCAGATATCGAAGGTGACGATGGACTGGTCTACGCCTTTTCAAAATCAAACAAACGTGGCAAACGTTTTCGAGTTCGGTTCCTTGGGTGTTCCACCGCTAAAACCCGAGTGGCGACTCTGAATCGAGGCGTTTCGCCGCGCATTTCCAAAGAGGGTCGCGCCCAGTCTTATTTCAAAACCCAGGAAACCGAGCGATTTCCGGGGCGCGTGCCCTCAGTGGCGACTCCGCTGGGGACTCATTGCGTTAGTTGATACTTGGCGATTAAGACATGATTGAACAAATTTCAAAAGCTTATCAAAACAGTACGCTCCGCGCTGCTGAAGAGCGGAATGGTAACGTAACAGGATCTCAGCATCCGACCACTCCGAACTGGGGCTTTTACCTTTGTTCATTTGTGCATTTCTTTCCAAGTATTAATTAACAAAAGTGGGCCAAGCTTCAAAAGGCGTTTTGTTTCAAGACCGTTGCATTTCTCTCTCATCAAACCATTTTTCGGCATTTCTCCGTTCGCATTTGATGGTTGGTCAGTCCCGTTGAGGTGTTTTGGGTAACCGGCACAATTTATTGGAGCCCGGGGTCCTCGAACGCCCAACAACCTTGGACGATGATGAGTCGTACTACCGTTCGACCATTGCTTTGCTCCACGCATCGCAGTGGGAGGTATATCGCGGCTCTAGTCAGAGGAACCCCTTTAGCCAAAACCGGCCTCTACAGCGCTTACAAGGCATTAGAACCTTTCAACCTAAGACAGGAACCTGCAGGGTAGGATTACTTGTTTCTAACCCTATATACTGTCTATGTGTTACAGCTTTCCATATCGCATGCTTGTACATACATTCATGACCGTTATCGCGTAGGAGCATGCTAGGGCGGCTTTTAGGTAGTCTTTCGTCGAGTCTGCCTCGCGCCCGTTCGGCATTGCCTTGGACCGATGACGAGTCGTGCATCTCGATGTTGCACGTTATCAAAAATTTCCAAGTCCTTAATCAATGAGACTTCGGGAAATCGATACTGTCTAAATCTTTATCTAGCGCCCGATCGAGGTTTCAAACCGAAAAATTAGGGACAACGGAGAGAATGTCGTGATGCTCACACCACCCAGGTTAAAAGTGCTAATCACTTACACCGCTCAGGCTCCGGCACAGTGCTGCTTATGCCACCCCGGTTATGGTATCACGCCATCTACACCGAGTTGTTCTGAAATCAAAACCTTGAAACCTCGATAAAGGTGAAAGTCAAAGGCTTAGGCTGTTTTGGCATCCCTTAGTAACATTCGATTCAATCAAGGATGCACCGTCGAAAAGAAAATCCGAGGATTCTATGGCAATTGTCCAAGCGCCGTAAGGCAGACTCCCTCTAGTTCTAGAGTCTAGGAGGACACCGACGACGTTGGCATGATCATTTTCCATTCCTGTCGTTTCTTTCAAATAAAATGACTGCAGGCTATCATTGAGCTTTTGTGCTTTGCTGTCTAGTCATGCCGGTATCAAAGCAGAATTCCGCAGTCAAGAGCCAAACCTACTTGGGGCCGTCCGTCGAGTCCGTTTGAGGGTTTGATTTGGGGTTGTTTCTCGGTCGACCGCAACGGAAGCTCTGGCCTGCACTGTGTCACGGGAGGATTCGCCGCCGTCTACTCCGCACGAATATCCTCCGTCTTCTCCGTCTCCACCAGCGTGTTAAGACAGAAGCACTAGCCATGGCAGATGTCCCACCTCCGAATCTTGCAACTCTGTTGGCCGATCTGCAGCACAACCTGGCCATCATGCAGCAAAGGGCCGACCAAGCCGACGCCTCTGTGGCTAATCTTCGAACCCTCATCGAAGAGCGACTTCCCATTGTAACGGGAGGGGAAGGCGAAGGAAGGCGCGAACAAGGAGCCGGCTTCGAAGAGGAACCGCTAGTGGAGAATCCCGCTCCAAGCCCAGAAATGGCAGCTTTGGTCGCCAAGATGGCCAAGCTGGAGGAAGCTGTTGCCAAATCCGAAAGAAAATGGTCAGGAGTACTGGACATGGACCGCCTCTGCCCGTTCCCGAATGCCAGGCTCCCCGATCGGTTCAAAATGCCTGACTTTGCAAAGTTTGACGGTACTGGAGATCCAAAGACCCACTTGTTGGCTTATCATGGTGCCATGAAACTGCATGGTGTTGGGGAGGATGCCATGGCTCAGTTATTTCCACAAACTCTAGCCGGCCCTGCCTTCCAATGGTTCCTATCACTCGACATCTCCAAGAGACGGACGTGGGAGGACATCGGCACGGCTTTCAACGCTCAGTATAGCTACAACGCCCAACTCAAAATGACCACTCGGGAGTTGGAATCCACTAAGATGACTGCAAAGGAGTCCTTTGCGGACTTTATCTAGCGATGGAGAGCTAAGGCTGCTCTCATGCCCGATCGCCCGAGCGAGAAGGATCAAATCCGCATCATCTCCCGCAATCTGCAGCCGGACTTCGCCAAAAACCTCGTCTTGGTTCAAGGGGCAAACTTTGAAACCTTCTACGACTCAGGGCTGGCTATCGAGGAAGCCCTCCAAACTGGTGTTCTGCCCAGGAGTGACATCTCCTCCTCTACCTCAGCCTCAAAATCCAAACCCCGTGCATACACCGGGAACAGCACCGCTCTCTTCGGTGGCAACAGCTATGCCACCGCCAACTCTGCCAACAATCCCTCAACCCAAAGCTCTAACCACATCGCCGACATAAACCAAGTTCAAACCCCTCCAAGACCCCGAAACCGCAACCAACCCCGTAACTTTGCCAATTTCGAGGCACCACTTTCCTCGGTATTGGAGAAGTTAATCAAAACTGGACATCTCAGGCCCTTAGCCCCGACTCCACTTCCTCAAAATCCACCCCCTAGCCATAACCCTAACGCTTTCTGTGCGTACCACCAAATGCCCGGCCATTACACCGACTCTTGCTATCGCCTCCGACATGCGATACAAGACTTGGTGGACAATGGTACTCTTCCAACCCCACCTACCAAACCCAACGTCATCTCCAACTCCCTTCCTAAACACGACCCTAACCCTCAAGTGAACCAGATAAACCTCAGCTCCACCATATTCAACCCCACCGACCATATCACCTCAACCAGTGACCCTAGGCCGATCGTACCTTTCCCTCCAGAACCGAGCATTAACATGATGGCAGCTAGCTGGGCTATGGAGGACAAGGCCAAAGAATGGGAGGAGCTTTGCAGCGATTGGACCGAGTAGTACAACATGGGGTTTCCCGCTCACCCCCAAGTCAATCAGATGTGGCTAGCCCAATGGGACGAAGAATGGAATGCGGCGCAGGCCGACCCTTTGGACGGACTCTCTTTGTTCGCGCTCTTTTACCAGCCCGAGCAGAACCAAGTCGAACAAGAAGTCGAGGAGTATGTGTGGGATCCGCAGCCCGATGGATGGCAAATAGGCCAAGGCCTCAAAACTGATTTAGACCAGGACGACGTCAATGAGGAGTACTGGGACCAATTTCAAAAAGGGGAACTCGTGCCCAATATCCGCCGCCCGCTTGGCGCCATGCAACCATTGGTGGATTCAATTGACAGCGCCATCAGCCGCTGCGTACATGAGTTTGATCCTACGCGGGACATCATTTCTGCCAAACAGTCTCGTCCTGTTGTTTCGGTTCCCGGAGATGATTGCTCTATCATGGTCTTGGATGCACCTCCCGCCGACCTTTGGAACGCAGGGGAAACCGTTAAGACTCCGCCGCCCGCGGACATTTGGGATGTGGATAACATTGTCGACCTGGACATGGGGAATGAGGTGTGGACTGTCAATACTGCTTTGGTCGATGGAGGATTCTGGGATGTTCCGTTTGTCACTAATCCGGGGGCGCCCTTTGAAGAAGAAGCTGCATAGGATCCAACTTTCTGGGAAGGATTGGTAATGGAGGATTTGGACTGGGACGCTGCTTTGGGGACAGGCTCGTCTGCAACGGTGTCAGCAACAGACAAAGGAAAGCGCAAATTGGAGGAAGTGCCCGCCGACCTGTGGGATTCCATCGACTCATCGTCTTGGTGGGATGTGGCCAACGTCACTAGGAGTGGCCGAGTGTTCCAGCCAGCCAATCTTCAGGCCGGAAGCTCGTCCAATCCGCCCGCTCAGAAAACTACTGCTCCCACTACTCAAAGGGCCGACCCGCTCTTTCCAAATGGAGTCCCTGAAGAAGATGCCATTCTGAAGCAGCTTGAAAGGATCCCGGCCGCCGTGTCTATTTGGGGTCTGATATCGTCATCAAAGGAGCATCGTGAGAAGCTGTCCTCTGCTTTGGCCCGGCTCACAGTACCGATTGGCATCACCCCCGAGGCCATGATTGCCTTGGTGCTGCCACTTCTCTCTAAGCACTCCGTCACGTTCACCGAGAAGGATCTGCCTGTCGAGGGAACTGCTCATAACCGCCCGCTCCACATCACCGTCAAGTGCCGAGGACATTGGGTGCCAACCGTGCTAATCGACAATGGCTCTGCTATCAATGTCTGCCCGATGAGGGTTGCCTATCGCTTGGGGCTCGCCAAGAGTGACCTAACACCTTCCAATCTGGCCGTCAAAGCATACGACAGTACTCGCCGTACAGTGGAGGGAACTCTAATGCTGAAACTTGACGCTGAGGGCTTTGAGATGGACGTTGAGTTTCATGTGGTCGATGTTCCTGCTACTTTCAACCTGCTGCTGGGCAGGCCGTGGCTTCACAGGGCCGACATTATGGCGGTGCCTTCAACTCTTCATCAGAAGGTCATGCTGGGGCTG
Organism: Rhododendron ovatum; assembly: GCA_019656835.1. NCBI lineage: Eukaryota > Viridiplantae > Streptophyta > Magnoliopsida > Ericales > Ericaceae > Rhododendron > Rhododendron ovatum. Next base: position 6,135,487 of record CM033801.1, read on the forward strand.
CCTACCGGTACCTTGACAATTTGCGGGGATTCTGGAATCCGCCCGCTCACAGATGATGGAACGCCTGTCTTGGGCATCATGCACGGGGAAGAAGACTCAGACTTTGGAGGATTCTCTTTCAACACATCGGGCTCAGTCCTCGCCATTGCCATGGATGACGATTTCACCATAAGCTCAACCGTCCTCGAAATGATGAGGAAAATGTCATTCATGCCTGGCCTAGGGCTCGGGATCAACCAATAAGGGATTGCTGAATTCCCTGTCTTTCCTTCCACCGAAGGACGCTTCGGCCTAGGCTACACTCCGCCGGCCAAAGATGCCAAAAAGAGGAAAGACATGGGAAAGCCTCGAACCTTTTTTGGTAACCCCGATAGCTACTTTGTGCGAGAAGGAGGAGGCTCTGCTTATTCGGGACAGATAGAGCCGTTTTGGGATCCGGAGACTTCTACTTGGCTGCCGTTTGATGAGTCGGGCCCAAGCTGAAGTACTGATGCTTGGGCCCGACTCATCAAACGCTCCCGAGGATCCCACCTCTCTCATAGTCAAGGCACAGGGAAGTATCAATAATTGCATTTTCACTCCGCGTCTAACATGCATTGACGACAAGTCTGAATCTGACACAGAGTCTGTCGAGTCTAAGTCTAGCTCAGAGTCGGAGTTTGTGCCTCTCGGCCCTCCACGTCGTAGCTTTTACTTTGAGTTCGAGTCTGTTGTACTTGGCAACCCTGTTGGGTTTTATGAAATGCATGATCCTACTTCCGACTACTTTGCTAGCTTCTATATAAACTGTGTCGACCCTGACGATGAAGGAACAGGCTTCGACGGGGACATCCCGGCTGAGTTGCGTTCCCTCATCGAAAAGGAAGACGAAAGGCGTGCTCAGCCTCTAAAAGAAGAAGTAATTTCTGTAAATTTGAAAGACGAGGATGACCCCCGTATGATGCAAATCGGTACAAACCTGTCCCCGGAAAATCACGCTGGGACCATCAAGCTTCTCAAAGAGTTTCCCGAGGTTTTTGCATGGTCTCACAAGGATATGCCCGGCATCGATCCTGAGATAGTACAGCACCGAATCCCGTTGGAGCCCGGGGCTGCCCCCGTCAAACAGAAACTCCGCAGGATGAGGCCGGATTGGGTTCAGAAGATCAAGGAAGAGGTCACAAAGCAGATTGACGCAGGATTCATCAGGGTTGCAGAATACCCCAAATGGGTGGCCAACATTGTGCCTGTTCCCAAGAAGGATGGAAAGATTCGAGTTTGCGTCGACTTTAGGGACTTAAACAAAGCAAGCCCCAAAGATAGTTTTCCCTTGCCTCACATTGACGTGCTTGTGGACAACACAGCGGGGCATGCCTTGCTCTCTTTTGTCGACGGATTCTCCGGATACAACCAGATCTCTGTGGCGCCCGAGGACCAAGAGAAAACGACGTTCGTTACGGAATGGGGGACTTACTGCTACGTGAAGATGCCATTTGGGTTGAAGAACGCCGGATGCACTTTTCAACGGGCTCAAACAACCTTGTTTCATGATTTTATCCACAAAACCGTTGAGATCTACGTCGATGACATGATTGTGAAGGCAAAGGAAGAAAAGGACTACCTCCCTTCACTCAGGCAGTTCCTTGAAAGGCTTCGCAAGTACAACGTACGCCTGAATCCGCAAAAGTGCACGTTCGGGGTCACGTCAGGCAAAATGTTCGGGTTTCTGATCACCGCGAGGGGAATCGAAGTGGATCCTTCCAAAATCAAAGCAATCCTCGAGATGGAGCCGCCAAAGTCTGAAAAGGGCGTGCGAAGTTTTCTAGGAAAGGTCCAGTTCATCAGCAGATTCATCTCCAAGCTAACTCTCACCTGCGAACCGTTGTTCCATCTACTCAAAAAGGGGGTCCCGTTCGAATGGACAGATAAATGCCAAGCCGCCTTCGAGTCTATTCAGGAGTACTTACAGAACCCACCGGTACTGATGCCGCCTACGCCAGGGCGACCTTTGATTCTCTATCTGTCCGTTTCTTCAACAGCCATGGGATGCTTGCTAGCACAGGAAGGAAGCAATGGGGTCGAGAAGGCTGTTTACTATCTGAGCAAGAAGATGGTGGGGTCCGAGGAGCGTTACACCCCTCTCGAGAAGACATGTTGGGCGCTAGTTTGGGCTACTAGAAAGCTTAGACACTACATGCTAGCCTATTCGGTGAGACTGATTTCTCGAATGGATCCTATCAAGTACCTGTTCGAGAAGCATGCGCTCACCCATAAGCTAGCACGTTGGTTGCTTCTGCTAGCTGAGTTCGAACTCCAACATGTCACGAGGAAGTCTGTAAAGGGACGAGCTGTGGCCGAATTTCTGGCCGATCACCCGATCGACGGCCCGGAAGATGTGGATTTCACTTTTCCCGACGAGGAGGTTCTAACAGTGGTCAATGAAGTATGGACGCTCTATTTCGACGGGGCTGCTAACCAGAAGGGATTTGGGATCGGAGTGTTGCTAATCACGCCCGCCGGCGCTCACATTCTGCTCGCTTTCAAGCTGAATTTCGATGTCACCAACAATCAAGCCGAGTACGAAGCCTGCATCGTCGGAATGGAAGCTGCTATTGCCTTAGGCGTCGAGAAGTTAGAGGTAATTGGGGATTCGAACCTGGTGGTTTCCCAGGCCAATGGAGATTGGAAAGTTCGAGAGGAAAAGCTGAAGCCTTATCACCAAGATTTGGAAGAACTAATTCCTCGCTTCAATAAGGTGACTTTCACCCATGTCCCACGCTTGAAGAATCAGTTCGCCGATGCTTTGGCGACTTTGGCTTCAATGATCGAACTTCCAATAGGCGTCAATATGCGACCGATTGTGATTGAACAGAGGGACTTACCCGCTTATGAGTATATCAACGCCATTGGTGATGTCGATGATGGCCTACCATGGTACCCTGACATTTGGAACTTTGTGGAGCGAGGGGAGTTTCCTACCGAGGCCACGAAGAAGGACCGGATTGCTTTGCAAAGACTAGCTTCTCAGTACATCATCTGTGGAGGGAAGCTGTATCGAAGGTCTCACTGCGGGATGCACAAGCTCTGTGTCAGCGGCGTCGAGGCAACAAGGATCATGGAGGAGATTCACGAAGGAGTCTGTGGGCCTCACATGAGCGGCGTCATGCTTGCTCGAAAGATCCTCAGGCAGGGTTACTTCTGGTCTACAATGGAATCGCAATGCATCGACTACGTGCGGCGCTGCTACAAGTGTCAAATCCATGCGAACCTACAGCATGTCCCTCCGTCTAAACTATATGGCATGACCTCGCCATGGCCTTTCTCTGTTTGGGGCATCGACGTTATTGGGATGATCAGGCCGTCTGCTTCAAATGGTCACAGGTTCATACTGGTAGCGATAGACTATTTCACTAAGTGGGTCGAAGCCGAATCTTACAAGACACTGACAACGGTCCAGGTTGCTCAGTTCATTCGAAAGAATATCATCTACCGGTATGGGGTTCCTCAGGCATTTGTGTCAGATAATGGAAGTCATTTCAAAGGAAGGGTTCTGGAGCTCTTCGAAGAATTCGGCATCGAGATCCATCACTCAACGACCTATCGCCCGCAAACAAATGGAGCGGTCGAAGCTGCGAACAAAAATGTCGAGATGATCATCAAGAAAACTGCCGAGTCTGCAAGGGATTGGCACGAGCAGCTGCCTCTCGCCCTTTGGGGGTACCGAACGTCAATTCGCACTTCAACGGGTGCAACTCCTTTCTCCCTAGTCTACGGGATGGAGGCAGTACTTCCCGTCGAGCTGGAGGTACCTTCACTGAGAATCATGGTCGAAAGCGGTCTCGAAGAGTCTGAATGGTTGAGTGGAAGGTTTGTCGAGCTAATGCTGTTTGATGAAAGACGGCTCCGGGCCTTGTACCATGTTCAGGGGTATCAGCGTCGAATCGCCCGGGCATTCAACAAGAAAGTGAAGTCCAGGGGCTTGGTCGAAGGGGACATGGTTACAAAGGAGATCCGGGCTCCAGTGTTTGATCCTCGCGGGAAATTCAGGCCGAAGCGATCCGGGCCATACATCATCAAGACTATCCTATCCGGGGGCGCTGCTAAGCTCATTGACCTCGATGGCAACGAATTCAGCACCTTAGTCAACCTGGATCAACTTAAGCGTTACTATCCCTCAGAGATGTTCGTTGGGTCGAAAACCACAAGGGTGGGCGATTCCAAGCAAAAGTTAGAGCAGCCTGCTAGACCGAAAACCCAAGGGGGCGGTTCTAGGCAAAAATAAATAGGCACAAGTCGAAAGCTCGCTAGGCCGAAAACCTGAAAAGGCGGCGCTAGGCAAAAGTTAGAGCGTAAAAAGGAGAGGTAAAACACACGAGAGAACCTTAGCCTGAACTACGTTCTGACCTGATTCCTTGAAAAGGGATACGTAGGCAATCTCACCTCGAGATTCGGTCACATTCCATCAAAAGTTCGATCCAGGTTTGGCATTCCGGGCACATGTCACAGTTTGGGAAAGTCGAGCTCGAGTCAAGGATGCATTGAAGTGAATCAGAAGGGGGAAACCCATCGTCTTTCAAACTTTATTGCAAATTACTACTTCTAATACATAAGCTGAGCATAAAAGCCTAAAAAAAAAAAAAAACAGTTGAAGCATGAAAAACAGAACAAAATGTTTGAGAAGCCTAACGGCTCGCAGTTTATTCTAAGCATAGCAAAGTGGCCCGGAGTCAGTTAATGTTTTCTCTTGCACTCGCATCTGCTCTCAGCCACTGTCTGTAGCGGCTCCTTAGCCCTGTGGTAAACTCAGGCATCTCAGCCTGGAGGGCTCTAAGGCCCCAGCGCCTCTGATAACCGTTGAGCGTCTGAGCGTTGAAATTCGAGACACGGCAATCCCCAATGCTGACACGGTGATTCTCTTGAGAGGCACCCAGCTGTCGAAGAATGCGGCCGGGAATGTAGAAAGTGAAGCTCGACAGCCCAGCAATCACCATCCTGTCGAATCCATCGGAGGAAACAGCCATATCCGGAAGGTCCAGCCAGGGGCACCTCCAAGCAATCTCGTCAGGCTGCATTTGCTGCATGAACTCATACCAGCCTTCTATGTCCATGTCCGGATACCGCATCTCCCTTTGATGGATCCTCTTCGGAAAGAGATTCCAGCCCGCTACCGGAGGGTGCAAGAGATTCAGCTTGTCCGACAGCCACAACTGCATGAGTGAAAAGACAAGTAAGAAGCCAGATAAAGCCTGAGGAAAAAGACAAGTGAGGAACTAGGAAGCAGCCTAAGCCGAGAGTCGAGGTAAAATGAGAACGTGCGAATAGCCAGAAAAAGGTGAGCTGAGTGAGATTACCTGAAGCAAAAGCGGGCTGTCGCTAAAAACGGCCGACTGGCCCGTATACACCAAATCCAAACCCAAGAGTGTCTCCGCCAAAACCAAAGGGATCACATTTCTCCGGGCCCCCATCTGGGCAGCAACGCTCACAAGTGACGGGCTAACCTGCCCATGAGCCGGCACAAGCAGAAAAGCGGCGAGCAGACAGATTACCAAGGCAAAGCGGCGTCGCGCATGCACTTCGTTGTTGTCCAGGTCACCGTCCGGGCTGTACATTTCAATTAGGCGCATGACATTCATTTGGCCGCCTTCTAGGATAGCGCTCGCCAAGCCCCGAGAGATGTCGAGCGAGCTGGCCAGCAATTTGGGCATGCTCGCCTGGTAAGGCGGGACAACGAGTGTAGAGGACGAGTAGGTCCGGAGATACGCCTGGAATTCCTCGACTGTCGGACACAACTCGTCATCACCGAAACGGAAGACATGAACGTCAGGATCCCAGAATCTGAGAGCAGCCCGCAAGAGCGCCGGGCGAAGTGGCACGTGTCGAAGGAAGCGGAACGAAGCAAGGCCGTGGTATTGAAAATTGAGCCAGTCGACACTTAGAAATTGTGCCAGCCAGGGCCTAAGTAGAGTAGGGAGGGGGTTATCCATGGAAGGTATAGCAGTATACTGGAGCAAAGGGGAAGCAGTGTGCCTTGGGAAAACATTGCAGGGCCCCTGCTTTATAGGCCTTGGCCCTTTGAAAGATTTTCCACCAATGAGGCATCCAAAGCCTCATGCTAGACTCCAAATCATGCTCCTGCAAAGGACACTGCCCCCTGGGAACCCAGAAACCGTGTGCAAACCGTGTGTGAGTAAAAACAAAGTGGCCCCCGAAAAAGGACAGTTGGTCAGTCAAGTGGATCTGGCACTCAGGAGCCTGGCGTACGCCAGTTATTTACTGGCGTGTCCGTGTCCCCACCTACTGGCGTACTGCCCTCAACTTCTGGCGTACGCCAGTAGGTTTCACCAGAAACCAGTTTGCAGCAGCTACTGCCTCCGTGTGGTCGTTTTCGATTCCGGGGCTGGTTTTGGCCGTTTGTTGGTTCCTACAAGTCACAAATGACATTTAAGACTATGGCCAAGCGTCGGATTCCAAAAGCCACGCTCGATAAAGATTTTGGACCCTCGGTGGCCCGTGTCGAGCTAAAATCGAGGATACGGGAGGTCAAATCTCGTTTCAAGGGTATTTGCCAAGTTTTGTCATGCCACACAAGTCACATAGGACTTATGGGACTGTGTGGGGGTGTCGGTTTTAGTCCGGGACTATATCGAGTCATTTTTGGCGTCTTATGCCGTTTTTATGGCATTTTTAGCATTTTCTTGACTTTTCCCTTGCGCCGGGACTTTTCTATCGGTTTTTGAAGTTCGCGCAGGTCATTAGGCATCTATGTCACCTTTCAAAAGGGTCAGTTTCATTCCCCGGGGTAAATGACGGATTTTGGCTTGCTAACGCCTAAAATGCCCGTATCCCCCGCGTGTCTGGGATACGTGTCGTATCCTAGGACGTTTCTATCCATCTTTTCTTCGAGCTAATGTGTTTTTGTACATATGTAAGTGTTTGTTGTCGATTCAGGCCGTTCATCAATGCATATTAGATATTAGTGGAGGATTTATCCTTTTCTTTTGTCAAAAACCCATCAAAGCAAAAGCAAAACGATAAAACCGAAATTGCATGTGTTATATACTACTATGCCAAAATGTAACGGTGGGAATGTATCAAGCATCGAACGGCACAACGGCCCGGGCAGAACTAAATGTAGCAGGGCACACTCGCCCAAAGGTCAAAGAGGCACGCAGGCCCCATCCAAAATACTAAGTGTCAAAGTATCAAAGAGTCAAAGTATCAGAAGTATCAAGTGCTAGCAAAATGGACTAAGGCTCGGTGATAGCCCTCAGTCGTCAAAAGGGTCCTCCTCGTCGTCGTCCTCCTCGCTATCCTCTATCTCTCGGGGGTCAATGCGGAACCTAGGGTCACTCGCTGAGTCGGAGCCGCTGCTGAGGGACGTACTCTCCTCTTCTTCTTCTTCCTCTGCTTCTTCCTCCTTCCTCCTCTTCTTCTGCGAGGGTCCCTCGGCAGGCTTCTTCTCGGCAGGCCTCTTCCTCAGCTCTCGACGGAACTGGAGCCCCTCGCTGGCCGGAGTGGTCTGTGCTACCCGTTCCACCATGGCTGCCGGCTGTGAGGAGCTTGAAGCTGCCTTCTTCGCTGGAGGAGGCCGCACGCTCTTCCTCCTAGGAGCCGCCCTAGCATGTCCCTGCATGGTCATTCAAATCATTTAGCATACATTGTACATATTGTATATATTGAAATGAAAAGTGCAGGAAAGTTCAAAAGCGGCCGTATTCAAAAGCGAAACGAAGAGTTATACCTGAGGCTGCACGGCAGGAGCCGGAGCCGGAGCTGGAGGTGGGTACTGCAGCTGCAAGGAGGCGCCGCCAGCTATCCTGTGGAACTCTTTCTCCATGGCCTTTATCAACCGAGCTGCCTCCCGCACCCATTCCATCGGGGCCTGCAATTCAATTATCGGGCAAAGTCAAGATCAAATGCCAAGTATACATGCTGAAAGTAAAGTGCAGAAACTACAAGAGGGATAAGGAATGTTTTACCGGTCCTACTATCTCTGCCGGGTCCGTCCTAGCAGGCTCGAACTGAACAATGGCCTCCTCTCCTTGGGCGTCCCGCACTGCTAGGGTCCAAGAAAGCCGAGGCAGCCCGGTTGCTGTGGCATGGTCGCTCCTCTCTCTCGGGCGGGTTGCCCTGCTCTCTCGGCTCCGCCTCTCCTCGCCAGCCTCAAGCGCCTCACTCTGCACGGCGACATGCTCCAACACGCCGAGCGGCCTCGCCAAGTGCTGCCTCCGGTAGACAGCATAGTCACGCTCAGGCCTTAGAAAAGCAGCCAGCCCGGTCGGAGCAGTGAAGCGCCTCAGCTCAGCCAGGGTGTACTTGTCCGTATGGGAGGCGTGAGGAGGCAGCGGCCCGGGCACCTGAAAGTCAAGAGCGCCTAGTGACTGCCGTGCCACCCGGTCACCCAGGTACCACCGCCACCCGAAGGCCGACTCCAACAGCACCCGGCTCGCAGTCACCACCCTGCTCTCCGCCAGGTACTCAGGCTCGGGCTCAGTGCCGCTCCAGGGATTCCAATCCACCTGCAAGGCAATGGCACAGTTTGTAAAGTATCAGCGACAGCATTAAAGCAATTCTACGGGCAGAATGATCAAATTCGACATGTCGCATACCTGAGTGCCAGACAGCTCGTCGAGGTAGGTCCGGAAAGCTAGGAGGCTCCCTCTTGACTTCTTCTTCCCGCTGTACATAGGACCCCAAATCATGGCACGGGGGAGCATCCTCAGGTTCGGGCACTTGTTCTCCGGAGGGTACATTTTCAGCACCTCGTAGGCCCATAGCTGCAAGCGGTAAAACAATCAAAGCGTCAGAATACAGTTCATGTGCAAATCAAAGTACAAGTGCAGTAAATGGAAAAGCGGTAAGTAAATGACAGGCTTCGTTTCTTACCTCCCACACCCTCCAGTAGCCGGCGGTCGCCTTCTTCCCGTGCGAGAAAGCCCCCATGAAACCATATCAGGTACCCAGCGCTGCTCCTCCCCAGTCAAACCTCGAGGCCGTGCTCAAGTCATAAAGGGCCGGAAACTAAGATAGGTGCACCGTGGACCGCTTGTTCGGGTACAATGTAGCCCCGAACAAGTACAGCAAATAGGCCCTGGCCATCTGCTCCGCCTCCAAGTCCGACTCAGGCTCCCTCCCGTGCAAGTACCGCTTGAACTGGTCATAGTGGACAGTCTCCGCCTCACCCGCCGGCGCCTGCCCCAAAAACCACGTCAGAGCATCGGAATCCCTGTACATCTCCGAGTCAAACGGAATAGGCTCCCCTCTTACCCTCAGACCGGTGAGCGCTGCGAAGTCTGACGGAGTCACCGTCATCTCTCCAATCGGCAAGTGGAAGGTATTCGAAGAATCCCACCACCTCTCGGCCAGCGCCGTCAACAGAGCGTGGTCGCTCTTCACGGGCGTCAGTGTAAGGATAAAAGGCCGGAATCCTGCCGCGTCAACCAGCGCCCTGACCTGCTCGGGCAAACTCGTGTACAGCTCGAGCGAGCTCGCCGGACCACCGTGGCCACGGGTGCTGGCTGCTCCCCTCTGCATAACAAAGACAGACAACAGAAAGAGTTTCATCAGTAATGGCAATCCAAACCGTTAGTCGAATTCAGAATCTCAAAAGGTAACTCTACAGTCGAAAATGAGCATCATAAAGGTTGAGCAAAGCTACCGAGCACTTATACCATACTATTCAGTGCTGTCATCAGTCGAATCAATTCAAAGGTATTTTTCAGTCAAGTTCCGAGCTACAGGGCCTCTTTTCTCTCAGAGCACATCTCTCAGTCGATTGCACAAGTTTGCAGCTTATCCGTATGGTCGATTCAAATTACGAGGCACGCCATCCGGGCGTTCAACATGTCGTGGCAATTTACCTAGTCGAGTTCAAGTTCAAAGACAACCCTATCAAGTCAAGGCCACTTAATGTCGATTCGAGTTCGGCACTAACCATTTTTCGAAGTTATGGGCATCCTACAAGTCGATTCAACTATTTCGAGTGTTCTATTATTCACGTCAAAGTTTCAAAGTCGAGGCATGCTATTCAAGGTCCTACTTTCTCAGTCACGTCACAGTTCAAGGCTCTAGCCCACATGCATTACAAGTCAAGCTACTACAGTTCAAGATTGCATATCGTTATAAATGTCAAAGCATGGAACATTAAAGCAAGTTTGAAAGGGTACCTGTGCCCAGTCCACGGACAAGTGCCTCTGCGGGTCCCTCAGTATCAGCTCGGCGTCATAACTCCCCCTCAAAGGCGCGAGGCTCTCGACCCCGGACGGTATGAACAAGTGTGGCTCGGGCAGAGCGTACGTGGCCGCGTCGAACTGACGACGGGGTGCCAGCCGGGCGGACTCTGCGAGCGTCGTCGCCCGCTCAAAGGACCACACCTCCCCCTGCGCCTCCTCTGCAGCCCCGGCCTCGCTCTCAAAAGCCTCCTCCTCGGCCCTGGCCCTCTCGGCCTCCTCTCTCAGGCGCTCCTCCTCCTGCGCCCGCTCAACCTGACGGGCCCGGTCCTCCCATGCAGCCAACACTGCAGCCACCACTCCCGGGTTCTCCCGGAGCAGCCGTCCGAGTTCCTCCTCGGACACGAACTCTGCAAAGTCCCCCCGAGTGATGGGGACGTGAACTGAAGAGCCCACTGCTGGCCGGAACTCCACCTCCTCCCTAGGTACCTCTCCGGATGCGCCCTCCTCAGCCACAGGAGCCTTACCCCTCGCCGGATCCCTCGGTGGCGTCCCCAGTCGATCACCACCATCACCACCGCCCTCACCAACGTCACCACTACCGCCGGCCACAACCGGGCCTAACCCCGTGATCACCACCCCTTCTACTCCACTTCGTGGGTCCAAACGACGAACCCGTGGACCCCCTGTGCCAATACCACCTGGCGTACGCCCCTCTGACCCTGGCGTACGCCGCCCGTCGCCGCCAACCGCCCCCACTGCATGGCCACCGCGGTCACCAGTCGCCGCCTGCACTGCCTGCACTGATACTCGACGAAGCCCCCGCTGTCGATTGATCGTCGATTCGTGACCCCGGGGTCTCGATTTCACCCCTTGCTTGGATCCTCCCTTCGCCGGCATCACCATTGCCGCCACCTTCACCGGTTTCGGCCATAGATGGGGTGGGTCGAGTGAGTAATGGGGAAGATGAGAGTTGGAGTAGGAGATTGAAGGTTTTGAGGAGTTTTTGTGTGTAGGGAGTTTCGAAAATAGGAAGAATGGCGGTTTCCTTGCCATCTGCAGCAGTTTAGTCGACGTATGGAGCAAGTTGGGCCGGGTCTGGGCTCGGATCTGGGCTCGGATCTCTTGCAACCCTGGCGTACGCCAGTACTGGTGTACCGTACGCCAGTAATTATGGGCCTCAGGCCCAATTTAGGGCCTATGCCAAATTTTATTCTCCAAGTGAAAGCCCGACTATCCTGAGAAGTTTTGGGCCCATCCCCAAGCAGAGGCCATCCAAATTCAATTCAACGACGATCCACTCGTCCAATTTCAAATCAACGACGATCTATCCGTCCAATTTCAAATCAACGACGATCTATCCGTCCAAATTCAATTCAACGACGATCCACTCGTCCAATTTTAAATCAACGACGATCTATCCGTCCAATTTCAAATCAACGACGATCTATCCGTCCAAATTCAAATCAACGACGATCCGCTCGTCCAATCTCAAATCAACGACGATCTATCCGTCCAATTTCAAATCAACGGCGGTCTATCCGTCCAATTTCAAATCAACGGCGGTCTATCCGTCCAATTTCAAATCAACGACGATCTATCCGTCCAATTCAAATCAACGACGATCCGCTCGTCCAATCTCAAATCAACGACGATCTATCCGTCCAATTTCAAATCAACGACGATCTATCCGTCCAATTTCAATTCAACGACGATCTATCCGTCCAATTTCAAATCAACGACGATCTATCCGTCCAATTTCAAATCAACGACGATCTATCCGTCCAATCTCAAATCAACGACGATCTATCCGTCCAATCTCAAATCAACGACGATCTATCCGTCCGATCTCAAAATCTACAGGTTCTTCAAATTCCTTGCATTCCTGGATGGCCTTGAAAAGGGTGTCTAGAAAACCTTTGACGTTACTTGTCTCCAGTCAATGGTGCTTCAAGTGCCGTCAAAGGGGGGCTTCTGTAGACACCCCATTCTGGACTGTCCAGATAACTGTTATCTGTCGATCTTTTACTTCCCCAATGATGATTATAGTCGAAAACAGATCAAGGACAAAGGATGTGTTTAAGCCTTGAGCGTCCCAAACCCCTTCCAAACCCATTTCAAGCCTTTCAAACCAGAGCCAAACGGCCCCAGCAAAACCCAACTGGCATACGCCAGTGTCTTGGTGACGTACGCCAGTAAGCTGCCACGTGTCAGTCATCGACCATGGGCCCAGCTTTCACTGGCGCACGCCAGTTATAAGTGGCGCACGCCAGTCAAGCCCAGTCAAATCAACTTTATTCAGCCACTTGGGCGGGACTTTTGTGCCACCCTGACGTCGGCTACAGTGTGCCTGATGATTGCTTTCGGCAGGGGCGTCCCCTCTCTCTCCTACACCCCCCATCAAGCTAGTCCCATGCATTAAATGCATGGAAGGCTCACTTCTTGTTCCTAAGACCAGCCAAACAAGGCCTGGCCTTAAGCTGATCTCAGTCCATTCCCCCCTATAAATACCCCCCTTGCATTCATTTGTAAGGGGTTAGCAACATTAAGAAGGTGCCATCTCTCTCCTTCTTCATTCTTCAAGACTTCTTCTCCTTTCATCCATTGAAAGACAAGAGAAGGTCATACACTCCCATACCTCCTGCTGGAACCCAGTCATCGTATAAGCCACCATCTTCAACCCTCAAGTTCAAAAACAATCACAAAACCACAACACTAAGAGGTATACCACCTTTGTGTTCTCTTCTGTTTTCATCTCCTGAGGGGGGTCAGTAGGCCCAGGCTAGTAGATGATACTAGTCCTGGCCTTAAACTGATAAAATACAGCAATCGTATGTGACAATACATGGCGCACGCCAGTTTATAGAGGCCGTACGCCAGTCATGGCAGGACGAGCACAACTGGCGTGGGGATCATGGATCGTCGTTCCTTTGTTTTATCTTTCAGTCAGTCACCTTTACATGCTAAATAACCTGTTTACTACTTTCCATATTTAGAACTGTTTAGTGGTGGCATCCTATCATGCTTCATTTATGTCATATAAAGGCCTCTGGGATCCTTCTGGTCATGTTCCAGAACCCAGATGATGCAAAGCCAAACACTGGAATCAAAGGACAAAGTGGCGTACGGCAGTAATATACTGGCGTACGGCAGTAGACTTCTGGGTCCAGTGACTGGCCCTTGCATCTGAGCGTAATCTAGGCCTATCTTTTGTCCCCACATTGTTTTGGGGTGTTCTGTTTTCTTTCATGGCCTAAAGCCATTCATTCTGCCTGTGGTTATGTATATTCTGCCATATTAAACTGCGTGGTTTGCCCTGGGTGTGCGCTGGTCCTTTTTCAGAGCCCAGAGGGTTGCAAACAAGGACTGAGGAATCAAGAAAGTGGAGTACGCCAGTGTATATGTGGCGTGCGCAGGTTGTATCACCATGCAGTGGCTCGACCAGTGCATGCTGGCAGAATCTGCTCACGTCATCATGTGACAGCGTACTGCAGCTTGCTCGGGGTGATCAGTGCTTGTTCTCAATCTATACTTAGCATTGCAATCAAATCATTCATAAGCATTTTGTCACATAAACCGCAATTTGTTACCGCTTTCGTCCCTATTAACTGCTCCCCCGCCCTAACTGGCTAAAAAATGATAAAATGAGAGAAAAATGCAAAGGTTTTCATAAAATGCCCAAGTAGAGACCGATCTCCGGATTGGGCGAGAGGGGGTGCCATAAAACCCTTCCCCTCTCGTAACCTGGCTCCCGAACCTCAGATATCGAAGGTGACGACGGACTGGTCTATGCCTTTTCAAAATCAAACAAACGTGGCAAACGTTTTCGAGTTCGGTTCCTTGGGTGTTCCACCGCTAAAACCCGAGTGGCGACTCTGAATCGAGGCGTTTCGCCGGGCATTTCCAAAGAGGGTCGCGCCCAGTCTTATTTCAAAACCCAGGAAACCGAGCGATTTCCGGGGCGCGTGCCCACAACATCTTACGCTATCTCATATGTCCCAACCTCATATGCCAAAGCATAGTATCATTAGTATCGTCTGTTGTAGTGGCAGCAGCTCCACCTACAACTGTACTCCCTACCAACTTGTAAATATTACCAGAAACTTTACAAGCCTTCATCATCACCATAGCACCCTTCGTTACCTTCATGACTCCACTCTCTGTTTTATACCCACAGCCATTGGAGTCTAAGGTTTCCAACGAAATTAAATTCTTTCTCAATTCTGGAACATGTCTAACATCCCCCAAAGTCCTCACAACACCATCATACATTCTGATTTTAATTGTGCCTATTTCTATGACTTTACACGATGCATCATTACCCATAAGAACATCACCACATGTAACGCCCCGAATTTTTAGGAGCAAAATAAAATACTTTTTACGAAAATATTTTTAAATAAATAAAATATTTCAGAATAAAGATTTATCTATTACAATCATAAGATAAATTTACTGATTTAAAATACATTAACTTCAGAGTTGACTCTAAACTTGACACGAATCCCGAGCATACTCGATCTCCATCCTTGGTATTCCTCTTGTGTCCAGCTGCTCTTCCATTGAATCCTGCGCTCTCTGGCAAATTGATTACCGAAGTAATCGATTTACCAAGATACAGACGTATCCGTGAGTGATAAATCACTCAGTAGAATAATCCAACCCAACTACCCCTCTTACTATACAGTTAGCACGCAGCAGGATAAATATGGTACGAAGAAGTAAAATAAAGATTTTTCACATAAATTGATTTATTACTATCCATTATCCTATCGTGCGATCTAAGATCTCCTCCACGGGATCTTTCCTCCCTAACCGCTAGCCATGCTCGGTACCATGAGATCACTTCCCTTTGCTGTCGCAGATATACCTAGTGTGTGCACCCCAATCACCACAACAAGGAAAAAACTTATCATGCCTGAATCATAACTAGGGTTCGCTTATCTTATACACCACTTCACAATCATCACATTCATTACTGGGCTTACTTTGCCAGTTTCAATTCATCACTGAACACCCAGCAGATTTTATCATCTGAAAATATCACTGGACTACCGCCAAGTTTTATCATCACAAACATTGCTGGACCACCGCCAGGTTTTATCACCAGAAAATATCACTGGACCACCGCCAAGTTTTATCATCACAAACATCGCTGGACTACCGCCAGATTTTATCATCAGAAAATATCATTGGACCACCGCCAGGCTTTATCATTACAAACATCGCTGGACCACCCCCAGGTTTTATCGTTCCAAATCAAATTCATTACTTCATCACTGGGCTTACTTTGCCAATTTCAAATTACCACATCCAACTCATCACTTCTCAACATCACGCCTATAGGCAATCTAAAAATAAAACTTTCTCATTCATCCCTTACCTAGTATCGTCTAGGAAAATTCTATTTCGCATACCACCCCATGTCTCTAGGGTCCAATCTAGCATTCAAATCAAGTATCGGTGCAATATACAATTAAAATGAATAATAATTAAAATAATTAGTAAGCAATGCAATCACGCAACTTTTTATGAATGGACCGTTTCCCTTAATCTCATATGACCAAGATGATAATAATTAAGAACTTTTTAAAAGAATTAAAAAAATATTTTTTTAGGCTCTCATTAATTATTTCTAAGTAATTAGATTGATTAAAAATTAATTAAATACATTAATTAGGTAAAAATATTAGAAAAATTATCTTGACCCTCGTAAGAGTCCTAACGGTCCTACGCAATATGCTCGAGTGTCAAAAATTTGGTTCGGAGGTTTTCGGAATTAATTTAAATAAAGACGCTAAATAAAGTGGCCAAAAGTGAAGTAAATAGATAATAAATAATTTACAAATTAAAATATGTTAAAGTTAACAAAGTTTCATCTTTGTAATGTAAGGAGTCTAAATAAAATTATTCGGGCATTAATAATATGGTTTATAAAGTCGTAAAATAATTTTGATTGGAAATACTACAGAAATAACAATAAATAGTAAATTAAATAAAAAAAATATTTAATTTGACAAAATATCATCTTTGAGATGCAAGGAGTCCAGAAAAAATTAGTTTGGGTGCTAAAACGTTGTTTGAAAGGTTGCAAAGATTTTTCGTTTGTAAACTTTGATAGATAACTAATATATAATTTAATAAATAGATAATGAAATAAAAAAAATATGGTCTTAACAAGTTATGATCTTTGAGATGTGAAAAGTCTAGAAAAAATAATCTAGGTGTCAATAATGAGGTTTGAAAGATCGCAAAATTGTTTCAAAACATCTAAAATTAATAAATAAGAGTATTATTAATTTCAAAACTTTTATTAATCAACTCAATTTACCAGATAAATTAAAATGATATAATTAACACGTTTTATACTAAGATGATATTACATTTTAAGAAAATAATACCAAGTCAGTAGTTTTTATAATATTAATATCATAAAGATTGTAAAATAAATATCATAAGAGTCATCTTCTTCATAAATAATTACAAATAAAATGTCAAGCTCAAAAATAATATCAAACTGGTGAATGTGGCAGAAAACGGACGGTTAACTATACTTTTTTCGTTCGGAACATAGGGTTAAGCATATAAACACTTAATATACTTGGAGAACGGATTGGAAAGAATTATAATATCTTGAATTGGATCGAATTGATTTTAAACCGAAACTAAGAATTTGGAGAAGACAACTTCGGGTTCTTTGATCAGGAGAACTTGGGACCGAATTGGACGACGTTTGGTGATGCTAGGAGTCGTAGAAAGAGATTGGAATGGTCGGATTGAGTTTCGATTGGGTCTTGATACGAAACCCACTTTTCTCTCTCTTTCTCTCTCTCTAGAACTCCATGAATTGGAGCTTGGTTTTCTCTGATTTTTTTCTCTCTTTTGGACTGGTGGGGTGTGGAGAATATTACGGTGTAAATTTTGTGGGTCAATGGAGAGGGGTTATATAGGTAAATTTGGAAGAGGTTGGATAAGAGTGAATTTAATGGAGTTGGGTTTATAAAATTTAGAATGGACGAATTTGGCTTGGTTTTAAGGTCAGGGAGGAAGTAAAGACTTAGTAAGAGAGGAAGAGATGGAAGAGGTGTGCATGCATGCAAATTGGAAAAAAATAAAAATATGATAAGATAATTATATTTGCATATATCTTTTTAAGAAAAAGAATTACTCCCTCCGTCCCATAATATTTGTCCGGTCCGCAAAACGAGAACTATAAAATAATGTATTTCTTTTAAGAAAAAATTTAAATTTTTTTCATAAATTAAAAGAACTCATCAAGATCTAGTAAATTGTTGAATTTTTTTCCAACTTTTCTTACAAAAATTGTATTTATTTTTACGTTTCTGTTTTGCGGACCGAACAAATATTATGGGATGGAAGGAGTAGTTTTATTACTAATAATACTTTTTAAATAATTAGTTGATTACTATAGACTATTTGATTAAAAATAATTTCTTTATTAAAAAAAAAGTATGGCAAAAATTCGAGTTGTTACACCACAATCCATTGACCTGTATATGTTGAACCATTCCTTGATAGGAGATATGTGAAAAGAACATGCTGAATACATAATCCATGAATCTGCCATGTGATCTGAACTTGCTGAGACCGAAAGCATATCACCATCATCTGACTCCTGCTCCATAACGTTTGCAAAATTTGATCCCATCTTTCCTCTCCCCTGCATTTCCCTTCTTCTTCCAGTCAGTTCCTTTACTATTCTGCGGATAGTCTTTCTTCATGTGTCCCGGTTCATGACACCTGTAACACTTGAACTCAAACGTGCTTTCGGACCTGTTCTTTGACTGAGACCTCCAACGCCCCGAAACTGATTTACCCTTCTCATTCTTCCTGCCACGATCCCCGTACTCCTTAACCACCAGACCTTTACCTTGCAGCGGTTCTGTTTGTTGCTTGCGTTGATTATACGCTAGAAGGGCTGCAGTGACTTCCTCTAGTTCTAGGGTTTCTTTCCCCCAGAGTAAGGTTGTAACTAGGGTTTCGAAAGAAATCGGTAGTGAACACAATAACATTAGCGCTTGGTCTTCCTCCTCAAACTTTACGTCAATCCGTTACAGGTCGCTCACAACCTGATTGAACGTGTTGATATGCTGAATCAGATCAGCACCCTCGACCATCTTCAACCCAAACAGTTTCTGCTTTAGAAACAGTTTGTTCGTCAACAATTTTGACGTATACCTGCTCTCCAGTTTAGTCCAGACCCTAGCCAGCTATTCATCACCCAACACGTGATACATAACTTCGTCTGTAAGACACAAACGAATCGTACTCACCGCCTTCATCTGGAGTTCCTCCCAATCGTCGTTAGACATGACTTCTGGCTTCGCCTTCAATCCTTTGTACAAGCCCTGCTGCACCAACAGATCCTTTACCCGCTGTTGCCACAATCCGAAATTCGAAGTTTCATTGAACTTCATCACATCGAATTTTGAAACAGACAAACTCGATGACATCATTCTTCTGTGTGATCTCAAACAACCTGTAGCTCTTATACCACTTGTTAGGATCGACACACACACACACGCACATGATTTACGAGTATAAACAGTAAAAAATCAATACAGAGATATACGTGGTTCCCCAAAATCGGGTACGTCCACGGGAGCGAGAGCGGCTGTTGTTCTTTATTATCACAGTATGAATTAGGGTTTACAACATAGAGTATTTATATTGACTCTATTCTAATTCTAATATGGTATTTGGTCTGTATCCCAAAAATACTCCTGTACGAATCCTACCGTACAACGCCCCTCGCACCCCCAAAAAACATATGAGCCATAGTTCTAACAATTCGGAAAGAGATTTGATTGTTTGATTTCTAAAACATTTAAAGTTGAATAAAAATAAGCAATAAAAGATGAGAGAGTTTATAAGAGAAAAGATCTAGGGTTTCGAATCCACTCAACCCGTTATAATAATATTTATGCTATGATAAGGTTACTTATTCGAATCAAACCGGATACCATTAGGATTCACGAGTCCACACAATGTTGCCTAAATATATTTATGAATCACCAAATAACATGGGTATCGCTGCCTAGTACGAACCGTCTTACTAGTGCGATCCGTCACTATGGCACAGATCGTCTAATAGCACAGCACGTCTTATAGAGTTTGATTAATATATTCTAGAGGTTACTCCACCTACTGCCAATTGATTTTAGGTTGGAACCCTCCAAAAAATCTAACATGGTATTAGAGCTAGGTTTTGGATGGCATCGCCTCTTCTAAGAAAGTCTTTGTCATCTCTATCGTCCGAGTCAATCGCTCAGCTCTTTATTTCCTAGTCTGTCACCTCCACGTAAGGAAAAGTGTTAGACTTATCCCACATCGCTTCTTTAAGTCACCAAAACTTGATTAATATATTTTAGATGTTACTCTATTTATTGCCAATTAATTTTATGTCTGGACCCTCCTAAAAATCTAACAGTTTCATTGGAGCCAATCTTAGACATGCAGAGCCCGAAGAGTGTGACACTGTCTCTTATCCTATCTTATTAGTTTAATAAAAAAGAAGGAACTTGCAATGAATAGATCGGCACGCGAAAAAGTGTAAACCGCCACATTCATGTTTTTAAATATACTTGTCTTTTTACTCTCACCCGATTTAATAATTTCTCGTTCAATTTTAACGGGATATAAGTTAAATTATATCTTTAAATTGATAATAAATTTTATATCCGATATAAATCTTGTTTTGTAAATCTCAATTAGTTCTATAAAATAATATTTTAAAATTACATAAAACATTATAAATTACAAGATAAAATCAATTGAAAAATTACACGAACTCAAAAAAAAATATTAAATTCGGACGAAAGGAGTATTGTTTAAATACTTGTCTTCTTATGTTTTTAGAACATATACACCAGCAAAAGGTTTTACCTACTCAATAATCCACTTTTTTCATTTTACCTACTCAAATATCTCTTAATCTCACATCAATCCTCTTTATTATATCTCTTTATTCTTATAAAATATATTAAAAAAGAGAGAGCCAGAGAGAGTGCTAGAGAGAGAATGAGGGTGTGGTTAGGAGGATACCAAGTTTCATAGTATTGTTTTCGTTCCGTTTCTTATTTCTCGACCATTTTTCGATAACATTTCAATGATCGATTTTGTTCATTTTGTAGAATTCGACGTGAACCTTACTCATGCCAAAAATTGTGTTCATCAGACTTTATTTAATATATGATCTGTACACGTGAAAATCACAAAAAAAATAAAACTGGGTTTTGATTCAATGTGTTTTTGGACTCAATTTTAGTTTTCTTCAATTTTCACGTGTGCCGATCATGTATCAAATAAAGTCCGATGAGCACAATTTTTGACATGATTAAGGTTCTCGCCGAACTCTACAAAATAAACGAAATCAATTATCCAAATGTGATCAAAAAATAAAAAACGGACCAAATGAGATACATGAAACTTAGTATCTCCGAAATACCTAAAAGTTTATCTGCCGAGACGGAGAAATACTGCGTTTTTAAATACTCGTACTTGTCTTTTTCAGAAAGAGAAAATCTGTGAGTACTGACCATGGGGGAGGAAAATCGTACCGACGGTAGCCGGCGGGCCGTCTCCGGCCATCGGACGGCCGATCTGAGCCGTCTAAAAATTCTAAAATAAAATCGATGGGACTGGCGCGGGAATCAACAGCATCCGAGGTGTGTAGGGTGCTTGATCTAAGCACCCTTTTTTCGTGTGTATATGTATATACGTGTATATACACGAAAAAGAGAAGCTCGGATCAAGTATCCTACACACCTCGGATGCCGTTGATTCCCACATAAGCCCCATCGGTTTTTTTTTATAGAATTTTTGGACGGTTCGGATCGGCCTTCCGGTGGCCAGAGACGGCTCACCGGCGGCCGTCGGTACGATTTCTCTCCTCCATGGTCGGTACATATAGCAACTCTCTTTCAGAAATGCCATGGCCCTTGTACTTTTTTTTTTATAATCAAAAGGGCATGAAGGGGCGATCGGCGTAGCAACCTCTCTTGAGCGTGACAATAGGGGCTTCCGACCCACTGTGGAATGTCCGGTTAAAACCTTAGTCACTGTCTGGGAGGACAGACCGTCACCACAGCACCACCTAAGCGCACAACCTAAGCGCACAGCTGACACAGAACCCTCCATGCTTCCCTTTAGTTCATATATTTTTTTTGCAACTGGAAGGGCTCGAACGGGAGTCCACATTGAGGGAGAGGCACTTAAGCCCCATCACCTGTGCCGACTGGGCTACCACCCTGATGGTATGGCCCTCGTACTTGCTTTTCCAGAAAGGCTATGGTACACCATACTACGCAAAACGTACACCACTTGCTGAAAATTTGAAGCCAAAATTTTGTTTGTGGGCCCATTATTAATCCACATAGCATCCACATCAGCTAGTGTACATTTTGGGTACTCAAGTGGTGTACCCAGAGCATTTTTGCTACACAAATGATTCAAACTGTTCAAAACAATTGAAACAATTTATCAAGTTCGCCTTTAAAATTTCAGATCTATCTGATAAATGTAAGTACTTGATTCATTGTTCAACTTTTCTTTTGAATCTTAAATTCTGAAAGAGATATTGGACAATTAGATCAAGTACTTACAATGATCAGATCAAGCTGAAGTTTTATGATTGGACCCGAAAAATAATTTAGAAAATAATGAACGATCCGGATCGTTTGTGCATATTCGGAACTCACACATGGTCCTAGAGAGAATTGATTATCATTTATCCTAGTGATCTTCGACCGACTCCTCAAGGGTGCGTGGGATTGTCAAGTGCGCGTGGGATTGTCTTTGCTCCTATGACCGTTGACGATTGTATATTCCTGTACTACGGTGTATATGAGAATAATAAGTTCTGTCCGGTTGATCCGGACAGCCCACGTGGGGCCCCATTCGCCTATTTTTGTAGAAAATCCTAACAAGATATTTTGTAGGACTCGCAAAATAATGTATTTGTGCAAAAAAATCAGTTTGTCCAAATATCAATAGGTATATCAAAAGTTGAGTTTTTACTCGAAAAATAAATGAAGTGTAAAAAATTTAACTTTAAAAATAGTTGACAGATCACAATCATCTATTTTTTTTTTGTAAAACTCATTTTTTAACATACCTATCAATATTCAAACGAGTTGATTTTTTGCATATGTATATTATTTTGCGAGCCCTACAAAATGCACGATTCAAATTTTTTTTAAAAATATGCAAAGAGAGCCCACACGAGGCTGTCCGGACAGCCCCTTGTCCGGATCAACCGGAAAGAACTTTTTCTCGTACTATATTGGGGACTTGAAGCTTTTCTCGGAGCACCGTTATCTTTCGCAGGCAGCCAGGCAATTTCCACGAAATATCTAGCCACAGCTTCTCTTCCCTCTGAGAGCTGCTTTTCCAGCCCGCCCTCGCCCGCCCTCTGACACAGCACCCCGCCCCCCCGACCCCACCACTCCTTTCCCGTTTTACCCCCTCCTCCCAACTTCTTCTTTCCAATTTTTATTCTTCTTTTTTTCTTTCCTTTTTTTTTTTCTCTATTACCCCCTCCCGTTCTTTTCTTCCGACTGTTTTTTTTTTCCTTTTTTTCTTATATATATGTATATATATTAAAAAATATAATTTAAAAAATAAGTGTTCCAATTTTCAATCCGTTTGAACCGATGCAAAATTGTTATTTTTCTGAT
Source organism: Rhododendron ovatum (assembly GCA_019656835.1). Taxonomy (NCBI): domain Eukaryota; kingdom Viridiplantae; phylum Streptophyta; class Magnoliopsida; order Ericales; family Ericaceae; genus Rhododendron; species Rhododendron ovatum. Next base: position 6,158,333 of record CM033801.1, read on the forward strand.
CATTTCATCTTAAATGATCGTAATAAATTTTTTGCTCAAAGACCTTTCAATGGACATCCTAAGAGAATCTTGGAACTAAATAATAAGTCTTAGCGTGTTTTGTTGAAAGACCTTAAAAAGATATGAGTAATTAAATAAAAAAATAAATTAAAATAATATGATTAGAATAAAAAAATCTTCACACCCGTTCAAACGCATTAAAAATTGAAGCACTTAATTTTTTAATAATATTTTTTAATATATATAAACGGTCTCAAAAAATTAAATGCTTAAATTTTCACTCCGTTTGAATCGGTGCAAAAATCTTGTCAATATAATCAGAATAACAAGATCTTTGCACTGATTCAAACGGAGTGAAAATTTGAGCACTTAATTTTTTTACCGTTTATATATTAAAAAATATGGTTAAAAAATTAAATACTTTAATTTTTAATGCGTTTAAACGGGTGTGAAGATCTTTTTATTTTGATCATATTATTCTAAAGAAACATAATTAAATTTTGTCTCTAAGCCTATCATAATCACGTTTCTGCTCCATAAGATTGCAAATTGATGGTGAGAATTTTTTTTAACCCAAACGTTGCCGTTTAGGGGCTACTGTGCGAAACAGAGCCTAGGGCCAATTAAAATGGCGGAAGGAGGTAATTAAAAGGACTGAGGAAGAATAAAAGCGGAAAAAAAGTGTGGGACCGGAATGAGGAAGAATAAAAGCGGAAAAAAAGCGGAAAAAAAGTGTAAAAGCGGAAAAAAAGTGTGTACCGGAAGGAGTGTGGTATGCGGGGGTGGGAAAAGCAATTTACCTTTCCTCTATATATACGGGTAGATACAACAAATAACATATTCTCTCTGAGTCTCTGTAGTCGGAAGATTTACTTCTGTCCGAAGAAATCTTCCTTCTGAGTCTCGTAGTCGGAAGATTTTACTTCTGACATAGTACACTCTATATACCAGTCAGAATGCATAGGTTAGACCTCAGGCTTGTACTTGTCCCCCCACTTCTCAATCTCATCCTTTTCCTTCTCCAACGAAATCCTTGGCTTCCTTCCCAGCCCAATTCGAACACGAACTGGAGACTCTGGGTGTTTTCCGTTTTTACGTTAATTCTCTTCCTCATCACTTCAGTTAGGCTTCCCCTTTCCGTGACAGCCGAGCGTGTCCAGGTTCGAATCGGAGACTTCTCCTTCTTCTTGGTCATTACCCTGTTGGGCTCTGTTTCTCTGCCACAGCCGCTTTTCTGGTCTGGGTACGTCGCCATCATTTGTATCTCTCCCTGGCACGGTATTCTTTCGGGATTATTGGTGCGATTTATTCTCTCCATTTGGAATAGCTTGCGTGGGATTCCTGTCCTCATTATTGATTGCATTGTCCACAACCATCAACAAGATGAAGCAGAAACCGATCCTCCTCCACCTCAAGTTGTAGTTATTACTGATGATGACATAGGAGGAAACCCGATCGAGCAACCTACCAGCTCTACCTCGGAACCTGTTCCTGTTCTTGCTGTGGAGCCTTGAGAGAGGATTTGGGGTTGGTGCTGCCCCTCAAAATGCAGGCACCGTGCTGTCCCCCGCGAGCGTGATCCGCTCCGATGATCGGAAACGTTCACTTCGTAAAGCTTATCGAGTAGAATTAAAGTAATCAAAATCAGCTCGTTCGGATATTATTAAGCGCCAGATCTAAACATGTATAACTTGTCAATAACGAGTTTTAGTGGGTTTGATCTAGTATTCGGATTCATCCTTTTCAAGATAAAAATATTTCGATCAGACACTTAATAATAACTGACCGAGCTGATTTAGTACATTTGTTTTAATCAATGAGCTCTATGAAGTGAATATATTTTCGATCATCAGTACGAAAATCGGAGCGGATCACACTCACAAAGTACAGTACTCTGCTGTCCTTTTGAGGGGCAACACCAACCGCAGGTCCCTTGCGTTGACGGTCCATATCTTCTAGTGTTTTCTTTTGATTTCACTAGCAACAAATTATACAGTAATAATGGAGTACCAAAAGTTAGTCCAACTTAATTGATGTAATTGATGCATGCTACCTTCAACTTGTTTTAATTGTATATATATCTTTGTTCTGAAATAGTTGCAGAGTATCTTAATCTCAGCAATTTGGTGTGCTACCTGTAATGTTCCTCAAAATAGACAGAAGCAAATTTAATAGTACTCTTATGAAATCTCTATTTTCGGTGTGGTCCTAGCTTATGTGACATGTTGTAATTAGGGGAGCAAAAAATCCGTCAAATTGCGAATCCAGTTCAAACCAATCCAAACCGAAAGGTTTGTTTCGGTTTTTTAGTTGCATGATTTGGTAATGGCTTAAAAAAATTAAAAACCGCGTTATATGGTTTGGTTTGTGGATTCACGTTTACGGTTATGGTTCCAAACCAATCCAAACCGTATAATACATATATACATATAGAATTTAATTATGATTCACCAAATAAATAAGGGAGTCTTAGTCAACTAATTTCTTAATATTTTGATCCTATTAAATGCACCACAATATTTAGTTTTCTTTTCTGCCAAGATAATTTAGACTAAACTTTTATATATCACAACTCATTCCTAATTTTCTATGATTATTAATCTTGTTGTGGAGTGATCATCACAAGTTGGTTGCTACCATACTGCTGCTACTGCCCTTTCACTACCTCATTTCAATTCAATAGTTTTAGGAATTATCTTTGGCCTTTTATTTGGTTAAACTATCTTAAGATGTTTAATAATTGGTATTTTTAGTTGGTTCATTGTAGTGGCTTATCGGTATTTCATTTTCTTAATTTAAGACTTGAGGCAATTGTTGGTATTCTACTCTTACTTAGTTGGTTGATGTTAGTGTGTTTTGGTAATTTGAATGGAATTAGTTTTAATATAAGTTTTATTCATAATTTTAAGTACTTTAAATACTTTTTGAAAATGATATCTTAGTTCGAAGCAAATCGTGGTTTAAAACCGAAACCAATCCGTATTTTAATGGTTTGGATTGGTTTGGTTCTATGCCTTTTGTTGGTTGAGTTGGTTCTTCAAATTCATAATCCTTAGATATTGGTTTGGTTTTTAGTTTACTATAAAACCGAACCAATCCGGACCATGCTTACCCCTAATTATAATCATTTGAATTCTTTGGACCCGTTCATTTTGAAATTTTGAATTTAAATTTATAGGTAATTAATGTAGATAGAAATAAAATAATAACAAAAATAAGAATAATGATTAAATAAAATAAAATAATAATTAAAATCTAAAATTCAAAACCCTTAAATGAGGTTTTGGTCTTTTAACTTGCCACTTCTTCTTTCCTAACAAAGATGATCTACAACAGTTGTAAAGTTCCGGCAATTTTTTATCCTATAAAATAATGATGGCCGACCATACATTCAATAATTTTCTGCAAAGTCATACTCCGTAACGTATCCACAACGACAACGGGTAAAAAAACAAAAAAAAGAACTCGCCACGTCGTTAAAATGTAGGCTTTTTGAAAAAAAAATCCCAATGTGCACCCCTCTTCACATCCTTCCCCTTTCTTGACCCTGGTTCGTCTTCCTCACCCGTTCTCTCTCTCTCTCTCTCCCCTCCACCACAAAACAACACCCACCAACGGGATGGAACAAATTAGCTCAAATGAATCATAAATTTCACTTAGGTGCAGTTAATCGCACCCCCGTGTCAGGCCCCCCGACACGGGCCCCTTCAATTCTCCATTTTACCCATGATCCTTCAAGCTCTTTCTCTCCCTACTGTCTCTCTTTTATTTTATTTTTTGTTATAAAATTTTAAATGTTAATAATTTTTTTTTCACGTAATTTTTTAAAATAAATTTTATATTTTTGAAATTTATCCAACGAAACCTATCAAACGAGCCTAATATTGATGATAAAATAATGTAAAACGGAAAAACTATATTTTTATGGTAGTTTAAACTGTTTAAAAAGGCTGAAAAATCAAGTGTTCTAAATTTCAATCTGTTTGTATCGGTGGAAAGATTTTAATTTTCTGATCATTTTGTCCTTAATAATCATAATTAAATTTTGACCTTAGGACTCTCGTTGATTAACCCTAAGAAAGTTGTATAATCAAATATTTCTTAGGGTTAATCAACGAGAGTCCTAAAGTCAAAATTTAATTATGACCAATTAGGATAAAATGATCAGAATCTTTCTACCGGTTCAAACGGATTGAAATTTAGAATACTTAATTTTTTAACTATATTTTTTAATATATAAATTGTCTAAAGAGGTTGAAATCACTTATTTTTTAAAAATAAATTTTATATTTTTGAAATCTACTCAACGAAACCTATCAAACAAGTCAAATATTGAATATGAAATAATGTGTTTAAATTAAATGATTTTTTTGGGCCCGGTATAATATCTCTTTATTTTTATTTTTTGTCCTTTTTTTTTCGTCACGACGGTTCTATCTGCATTACTTCATACCACAATTGGAGGCGTGCTTCATAAGGATGAGCCCATCCGTGTGCTTCATTTGATGCATTTCGCCTCCACCATATGATAATGGGTGGTATAGGATAATGAGGGTATAGAAAAACTCGCACGAAGTGATTTCCATTAACATGGCCAATAGCTATATGTTTGCGCGCTGTGAATGAAACTGGATGGGAGCTCAACGGCAAGTGAGTAAGACAACTCAAAACAATCATATTGAATGTATGTAGTACAACGTTGTACCTTGATGCAGACAAGTCCCAATGTTATAAAATCCATCCAATGATCCTCTGGTGCCGATGGTTGGAAGCAAATTTTTTATTTTATTTTAATGTCCTTATTCAAATTTTTTTTCGCATTTGTTAGTTTTTGGTCAATTTTTTGGGAATTATTGCTTCTTCATAACAAGAGGAATCTAAAAAGTAAAAAACTACGATCGAAATCCATTTTTTTAAAATAAAGACTAAAAAATTGGCTTATTGGCTTATTTTTGTCTTTATTCAAAAAAATTAGGTTTGGATAGTAATTTTTTACTTTTTAGATTACTCTCATCATGACAAAGCAATAATTCTCAAAAAATTGACTAAAAACTAACAAATGCAAAAAAAAATTGAATAAATACAAAAAAATAAGCCAAATGGCTTATTTAGCTGAACGCTCCCTTAATATTAAACTACCACAAAAATATAATTTTTCCGTTTTACATTATTACACCATCAATATTAGGCTCGTTTGATAGGTTTCGTTGAGTATATTTCAAAAATATATAATTTATTAAAAAAATACGTGAAAAAAAATATTAGTATTTAAAATTTTACAAAAAAAAAAAAGAGAGAAAGAGAGAGGGGGGGTGCAGTGAGAGAGAGAGAGAGGAGTAGAGGTAAAAGGGGGAAAGGGTAGCCGTGTCAGGAGGGGGGTCTGACACGGAGGGGGGCGATTAGTAATATTCATTTCACTTTCTTTGTCGTTCCCTCCTACCTTCACTCTCTTCGTTAGATCACAACAAAGGAATCACAAATTTCACCTCATCAAAACCCAGTTAACCTCATCACAAATTTCATCTCATCAAAACCAGACAATTGACTATAAAGCTTACTTAGGATTTCAAATGAGATGGAGTTAGGGAAATTAAAGAGCTATTGGGTGTGTCCCTCTATGACGTATTGTTGTTAGAGAAGGAAACGAAGAGTATAGGTGTTCTCTCTTTCCCCCTACATCGCCCTACCTCCGAAATCCCTTCTAGGTTAATTTTTATTTTTTGGTATTCGATTGGTGATGGTGGTGTTAGAGGACCAGCGAAACAGCGGAGAAGGTGGTGGTTATTGGTAAGGGCCGTAGGGGGGGTGGGGGGCGGTGTGTGTGTGTGTTCTGAAAGGGAGGGATTGATCAAATACATGCGGGTGGTTGGAAAATTTGATTGACTTTCACATTTTAACCACGTGACGAGTTCTTATTGGTTGGTTGTAAACATTGTGTTTGTTTACACCACCTTCTCCGTAAACAAGTTATTCTCACCTACAACTAGACAAATGAATCTACACTTCTCAAATCTTAAGCAAAAGAGTAACTTCAATACTTACTATTCTAACAAAAAGCAAGTACACGAATTTTTGTAGTTGATCTGGACGAGTTTTAATTTTTTAAAGATTTTTTTAAGGGTCCCCGGAACCGTCCCCGTTAGTTCATTATCAATGTCCCTAAATATATTGGCTTCCAATTTAAGTAAGTAAGCAATTATTCATCATGAATTGATCTGTCATTCAATTCCTTGGCCGATCCTTTATGATTTTCATTGTAAAAGTGCTATTTCCACAATTGCCGTAGCAACAGGTAAAATCAATGTCAATTGCGTCAATCGGCCTCCTATCAAATTGTCAATGCATGTGATTTGCATGAACAAAATGATTAAAGAAACTGGAATGACACTCACATCATAAGGACGCTCACGTTCTCAGTCCTCTTTGTCCTTGATTTGGTAAAGTTTAACAGAGGGGGAAAACGTTAGTCCTTTGTAAAGTAAATATAAGCAATTAGGGTAAATTCAAGTTACTCGAGATGGCTTGTGTTCCGTTTGATTAAATTTAGTTTGAAATCAGCTTGTCTCATACACAACTTATAAACTCATACATATTTTCCAAACTCATTAAATTTTCAAATCAAACTTAATCGACTATCCACTCAGCTTGCTTAACACGTTTATCACCATGTAATGCATGAGCTTCAAAGGTACCTACAAAATGCACCTTAGATTGAGCTGCAACCCATCACGTTCATCAACAACTGACATTGGAAAGAAATTCGAAAACACTACAGTCACCGACTCTGTGTGGGGTCCACTCCGGATCCCGCACGAATGATCCGAGCAGTTCAATAATTTTTAAAAAAAATCGAGTGGGCTTTGTGAGAAATAAGCTCAATTCGATATGTTTATGTGCTCGATCCGAGCTGTTCCAAAATCAGATGATCCGAGCCATTCAAAAATGAAAGTTTGGAATGAGCACGTACACACAGGATTGAGCTTATTTCGCACGTATCCCACTCAATTTTTTTTTTAAACTATTGAGCGACTCGGATCATTGGTGTGGAGTTCGGAGCGGATCCTACACACGGTCGGTGGCCGGTCACCGACCTTGTCGGTGACTGTAGCACTGCTGAAAGAAATTTGAAAGTGCAAAACAAAAAGCTATGTGGTTTACGTACTCGCTGCCAGTGAAGTCTGATCCCTCAAAGCCCAAGACAAAAGCAAATCCAAAGCCAAAACCACTGCTTGAGGGAAATAGGAAAAGCGTCGTTGAAGCCACTGCAACAGTCTTGTACTCTTTCCGTCCCTTTTTAAGTGTCCTGTTTCGTAATTTTAACTTATTAAAAAGATATCATCATTACACCTTTCACATCAACTTTTTCCTTTACTTTCTCTACTTACCCATCATATTACACTTTTACTCACTAACTTTTCAAAATAAAATTTACTTTTAGGAACAAAATAAATAATATACAAACTTTTACTCTTCTAACTTTACAAAATAGACACTTATTAAGGAGCAGTTTAAAATAAAATACTGGAAAAAAAAAAGATGAAGGGAGTAGTATTTAACTTAATCAAAGGTACTGTTCAAAAAAAAAAAAACATAATCAAAGGTACAATCTAGGAAGCAGCAACACTCTAGAGGTCACCATAGTCTGACACGCCCGAGACACAAACATGCTGTGTCCCCACTTCTTCATTTTTTTTAAATCCCGTCTCCGTCTCCTTTGTCTTTACTACAGAGTGTACATTCCTTTTAGGTATTGTGTAATGGGAGAGATTATTCCATGCCTCCGGAGCATAGCCCCTCCTGGAATGTGTGGTACAGAAAGTTTTGAGGGCACTACGTGACTATGTCCTTGGGGCATAGTATAATTTTTCGTGTAAAGAATTGATCTGTTTTGAGTCGACGAGAACAGGATCGGCTCAAGGTATTTAGATGCCCAAGACCAGACAGTAGAATAGGACCCTACATACATTTTCTAATTTAAAAATAATAAATAAAAATACTTATCTATATATCAATTTTTTTTATATTATTCAATATGGTAAATATTTCGGCCTTAATGACTTGTGCAGTTTCTATAATATTCAGTAGACTTAGGCTTGAATCACAGTAGCTCCAATTTATGTGACTAGAGAATTTTTTTTGGCAAACACACTTCAAAAAAGTATTCTACTAGGATTTAAACTCAGGCATCTTATGCGGACGAGCAAACGCTTTACTGCTAAACCACCAAAGAAGTTTGTGTTATAGAAGCGCACAAAAAATATATATACTTATCTAGAAAGTAGTGCCCCATTTTTATCCAAAATGTGGAGCCTTAAGGCGGCGGCCTTTTGGGCCTTACCCTTTCGGCCGGCTCGTGAGAATGGTGTTTTCTATTTCTTGGGTCATCCAAATGGTTCCTACTTTAGAAGAAACAATGACAGAATCCACATCGGCACATCCGATGCGATTAAGTCATTGATTAGATTTTTTTTTGGTCCCCTTACCAATGAATAATTTACATTAGTCCTGACCGCTGTTAAAGTTACAATTCATACCATTTTTCTATGGGCGCCGCTATTTGCAGCCTTCTATTTTTTCTTATAATCCGTTAAAAATTTTCAATTATACTCGACAGTTAGTTACCGAATTTGAAATATATTTTCAGCATCCAATTACCGAAATATAATATTTTTTTCAACAGCTATTTACCGAAAATGCATGTTTGGCAGTTGTTTACCGAAAGTTGAATATATTTTCGACATGTAGTTACCGAAATATAATCTTGTTTTCAACAGCAATTTACTGAAATATTATTATGATTTTCAACAACTATTTACCGAAATGTAGTGAGTTATGGGAGAAAATAAAGGGTTGTAAATAGCGGCACCCTTTTCTATTGCTAAAGTGTTTATTATTACTCCTCAAATGCCCCGTACTTACCTGCCCATGCGTTTGTGTGAAGGTTTTGAGGCTCTATTCGAATACCGAGACCAACTTCTGTGAAGTTGCAATCGAAGGTATATATTCGTTCTCACTTTTGTTTTTTGTTTTCATTTTTTTTTGGCTTCGTTGGTTCTTGTTGATTTTAATATGATTGATTGCATTCAAACATGCACAAGTTGGTTTAGCTCTTATTCTCTCTCACGCCAGATGATTTGGTGGAAGATATTATGCACCTGTGATGTGCTCCTCTCTAGCTGCCTACGGTATCGATTTGGCTACCAATTCTAAAGTGGCAGTATCAACGAGACTATAATTTTTTGCTTTTCAGCATGTTTTTTTGGAACTTTGTAAATAATAAATATATACCTTTATTATTCAATATCTGTATTTTTTTTGATGATATAAATGTAGAAGTCGTCAAAGTAATCTATCTGGGTATGCATGTTTTCCCAACATGAATATTCCTTGTATTCTCATGCACCTTTAACTTTTGATAAAAGTATGTGTATGTGAGATGACTTAGATGATGTAAGGACAACTCATTCCAAATGCTTTTACCATGGTGACCAAGACTAATTATGATTTCACAAATATTTAAATTCGTTCTCCCCAACGGCATGATGACACGTTGCGATGCACCTAGTCTTAGTTTAGTAAAAGAAGGAACTTGCAGTGGATAGATTAGCACACGAAAAAGTGTAAACCGCCATGTTCATGTTTTTAAATATACTTGTCTTTTTACTCCTTCGGTCAGGATTTAATAGTCTCTCGTTCATTTCTAACTAAATAAAAAATGAGTTATATCTCTAAATTGATAATGAATTTTTTATTCAATATGGATCTTTTTTTTAGATCTCAATTAGTTCTTTAAGAAAATGTTTTTAAAATTATATAAAACATTATAAATTACAAGATATAATCGATTGAGAAATGACACGAACTTAAAAAAAATTATTAAATTCGGACGAAAGGAGTTTGTTTTCAAATACCTATCTTTTGATTATTCAAGACCGCTTTTTTAAATACTTGTATTTAAAGTATTGACTTCTGCTTGACGATTTCTTAGTCCTAAAATAACGGGCTGCCCCAAGCGTAGGGCAGAGACCGACGTAGCATAATATTCGGTAAGTACGAAGTCGAATCCACAGAGACGGTGATGTGTGCTGACTAAAATTCGGATTGTAGAATTAAAATTAGCTCTTAGGTAGCCACCCCTCGTCATTTTGATTGAGAGATTAACTAAAACAAGAAAATTAAATGTGCTTTTTATTAGAAAATTTAAAATGAGGTAAAATCGTAGGGTTGATAGCATTTGTAACTAATCCGGATTAACCTGCTCTGTTTGGAGTTCTTAAAAACGTTAATTTTAGATTGAAAAAGATACCCCGCTAGATGCGAAACCCTATGGTCGCCGTATACCCTTGCGCAGCGGAGAATGAGTTTTGGACCCCCATTCCCCCGTTTACATGAGCTCCGACAATGCCTGGGTTCGTCCGCGGGAAGTATTTTTTTCCAATCTAAAATCATCTTTTTCATTATTTGAAAACAGAAGCAGTGCCCAAACTAGTCACAGCGTGCTAATCACCCTGCGACCCTACCTGAACGACTACTCACTGATCATTATGCATAAAATAAAAGAAACCCTAATTTAATTCATGTTTTTTAATATGCGAGATGAGAAATAAATAAAAGATCCAAATTAAACAAGAACCAACGAACAACTTTTATAAAGAACAGAAATTAAAACTATTTACCAGAATGTGAGTAATTAAATAAAACATCAAAAACTTTAAAGAAATAAAACTCTGAAAGAAAACTAAATTTCGGAACGAAGAGCTTTGCAGCCCCATTCTTTTTTCGTCGGAATCGTGCGGCCCAGAAGAGAAGTCTTGCAGCCGGTGTTCTTTTTTCCTGTTTCCCGTCCGTGGGAATAAATCCCCTTTTCTAAAAAGCAATAAATCCCCCCTTTTCTAAAAAGCTGCCGAAGTCAATCTCTAGCAGGGAAATAAAGTTGTTTATATAGGGTTTGAAAGGTTTAATCATACAAAGACTCTTGGGCTTCATGAAATAATAAATCAAGATTTCATCTTTAAACACTTTGCATTTAGATCCCAAGTTTCTTGTATCTCTGTTTTTTTGTCCAAATTTCTTGAAAACAAGCTTGAGCAACCTCCACTTTGACACCCTGGCAACGTACGAACCGGCCTTGAGACCACTCATTCCAACCTTGGCGCTAAATCCGCCTTATTACCTGTGAAAGTAATTAAAACACAAAATAAAGACAAAGCATAGCATCAAGCGGAAAATGAAATAAAACGTGCCTCTAATGTGCTAATTCGTCCAACCTAGGCGCTCATACTTACGATATCATGCGCCTATGACACCCCCAAACTTGAGCATTGCTAGTCCCTAGTAACGAAAGAACAGAAAAATAACAAAAGAAAGACTAATAGGACACAAACAGGGATACGAAGGTTATGCATGTTATACAATAAATAGGCGGGCCGAAAAATTTTCGCCTCCACACTCACCTGCAACTCAAATATATACATGCCTTGGCACAAAGAAGAACAAAATTAGCGCCGAAACAACAATAGAGATAAAATGCCCACGAAGGCAATGATGCTACACTCGCTTACCGAAACACTCAAACATCCCATGAAAATGCGCTTGGTGAACTACGTGGGGCCGAAACAAAGGTTACCATGCGCCAATCAAAGACAACGCTCACAAAGAATAAAATCACGATGTAACAATCACGATTCCACAAAATGAGCAATATTAATATAAAACATGCATGAACGAGAGTTTAACCACGTGCACAAAATCCACTAAGGACTTAATTAGGTTTATAATGACCGTGGTTCCAACGAAAGGGAAACGGTAAAATTAGGCGGTGGCCTATAGTAGCGCAAGGTTGACTATCCAGACTGACTGCCACCTTTCCCTTAACTACTTGATGCGCACTCATTTGTGCCAACCAAACCATATCCAAACGATAAAACAAAACAACATCCACCTTAGCCTCATGCATCACGGGAGTCCAAGCTCAATCCGAATCGATCTCGGCAAAGTCATCGCTAACCTCTAAGTCCGGGAACTAGGGCGTTGATCCGAAGCCGAGGATTGCCTTATAACATGATCATACAATCACTTATTCTGATGTGCCAGAAGGTGTTGATTTCTCTCAACTTGCCGCAACTCCCTTTTATTCTGCATTTTTTGTTTTTTTTTGTTTTCTTTTTGTTTTCTTACTCTTTTTTTTTTACTTAGCTTTATGGCTTAAAAGTTGGGTTTGATTCCAAAATATGACACCCATCAAGACTTCTTCTCTTTCACTTCCGACGACAACGATGCTCCAAATCGAATACAACAAGACACCTATGATGCACAAAGCTAGACCCCCTCAACTACAATCCAACTCACACACCGGTTTCCTAGGCCAGACTCAGGAACTGACTTGGACTGGTTTAAAATTGGTCAATTGGACTTGTATGTGGTTTGATCATGCAAGAATGCCTTGTCTCATCCCTTATGCACGTTTATCAACTCTCACAAATGCATACAAAACATCTAGCTACTCAATTGTGAAACAAAAGTCTACTATTTTTCGTAAATGCGAGAAAAAGAAAACAAAGAAAATGAAAATGTTTATGAGGATGCACTATTAACTACGTGGGGACACATACTCAACGTCAACTACGGCACAAACATGTTCACAAAGGGCGCCAAATATATGCATGAATTTGAATTAAACAGGCATAATAATTCAGCTAATTCTAACATGCTCGCCTAACAATACAATCAAGTATAACAAACCTATCCCCAAACAAATTAAAAATTACCAAAAAGTTACCCTAGCAACGCAACAAGAACATGTACAAAGTACACCCTCCCCCCAACTAGAAACATGCTATGTCCCCAGAGCATGGAGACACAGCAAAATAAAGCACAAGGGAGAAGAAATGGACCTACGGGTGGCAGCAAACCACCATGACCTCGGCCGATGTTCGAGGATTTTCTTGTTTTCGGCCTCCCGGGAAGTCATCGTACCCTGCAAAAAAACATTAGTACCACCTGATTCGTGGTATCCGGGCTCCCAAAACAAAAAGAAAAAGAAAATACTCCACCAAATCGTCACGGGATCAACGTGTTATACTTTTCTCCACATCCTTTGCCGGTGGGCAAAAAACGGGTGGCTACACAAGACCATGATGCGAATATTTTTCACTTTTCAATTTCCAATTTTTTTCTTCTTTTTTTTTTTTTGAGAAAAGCAAGAATAACTAGATAGAAGACAAGAAATAAAAGACAAATATACATAGATTGTGCCAATAAGCAAAAGAACTTAATAAAATCCAATATCACCGACACAAAATTGCCCTTACTAACCGAAACTGGGCACACGATCCTTATTTTAATAGCGGCATGCAAAGTTTTAAACCCAAGTCAATGATGGGTACCTCTATTGCTAGGGGCCGGGTCCACTTCTCAATGAAGAGAGTGGTACACAAAAGCTACCCGTCAGAATGTAGCCCAAAAGCTACACAACAGGGTCATCCGAATAAATAGGATCGACCAACACCTCAACCTATTCACCTACTTCATCTAGGATCGACCAACACCTTCATCAAACTTCATAATTCTCGAGAATCTAAGAATGACGCCTTCTTGGCTATCTCCAGAAGATCCTTATACAAAATATTATTGACATGCTCCTGCACCAGCGTGTCGATCAAACTCAACTCATCATCTTTGATTCGGCTATCCGCATTGAACACTTTCACCTCCATTTTCAAGTCCCCAAACGACAGTTGGATTTGTCCAGTTTTGCAATTCATGACAGCACTGGAGGTGGCTAGAAATGGACGGCCAAGGATGATAGGAGTCTTCTCAAAGATCTCCGGTATCGGGCATGTATCCAAGACAATGAAGTCAACTGAAAAAAAGGAACTCGCCCACTTGAATTAAAACATCTTTCACTATACCCTTTGGAACTCTCACACTCCGGTCGGCCAATTGTAGCGTGACCGGTGTGGCTCTCAGATCGCCTAGGCCAAGCTTCAAGTATACCGAATAGGAGAGCAAGTTGACACTTGCTCCTAAATCCAGCAAAGCCTTATCGAATTTTTGGCCCGCGATAGCTATAGGAATGGTGGGACAACCAGGGTCCTTACACTTGGTGGGGATCTCAGCCTGGAGAATGGAGCTCACTTGCTCCGTCAGAAGTACTTTGTCCTGACTCTTGGTTCTCCGCTTTGACGTGCACAGATCCTTCAAGACCTTTGCAAACTGAGGAATCGTGTCAATGGCTTCCATCAAAGAGATAAGAAACTGAACTTTATTGAATAATTCAAACATTCGAAAGTTCATATTGACCTTAGGTTTCGCTACCAAGCGATTTGAATATGGAGCAACGGATGGCGTTGGAGTCATGGGGGCCGCATGGGCAGGCACCACTACTTCAGGAGACTCCGCCTCATTTTCCTCCTCGGGAACATTTCCCAAGTTTGGAACGATTGCTGGACTAGCTACCGGCATCGGTGGTGGCACCGATTTCTGCTTTGCGGGTAAGTTCTTGTCGATCACCTTCCCATTTCTGAGAGTGGTGATCGCCTTAACCTCTTCCAGACTGAGATTCGGATTACTTGGGCAAGAAGAATCGCCCACATAATGAGTACCAGCAGCATTGACTAAAGGTTGAGAAGGAAACTTTCCCTTCTCCTGTTGGACTTGTCCAACTGCCGCCGTCAACTGGGTCAATTGGGTCCTAATGTCACCAATTGCCTGTTTGGTTTGTTCAGTGAAACTTAATTGAGACTGCATGAGAGCCTTCATCATCTCATCAGTCTGCTTATCCCGCAGGGGATGGTTTATGCCTGGGGGTGGTCCAAAAGATGAAGGACCAAACCCCTGCTGCTGCTGAGGTGGGTAACGAAACTGGGTCATTTGGCCTTGAGGAGGCCGAAATTGCTGGACTGACTGCTGGGGTGGTGCCTGGGGTTGCACTGGGGCTTTTTGATCCCTCCAACTCAAAAGTGGGTTTTGGGCCCACCCTGGATTGTAGGTATTTGAATAAGGATCCCAACGCTGGTTAAGCGCGTTCACCTCAGCTTGGTTACTATGGTATGCGTCTTTGACAATGGGAAATGCAGGACAAGCAGTGACAAAATGTCTCGGACACTCACATAACGCACACACCTCTTCGACTCTCACCTCATTCGCCTAATGGACTTGCTTAAACTTTAAGTCCTCTAATTATTTAGCCATCTTGTCCAGCTGAGACTGGACATTGTGCTCTCGCGCACTAGAAGAAAAAATGCCAGACCCACTGGGTTCCTATGCAGCCATGGTCCTATCACCGAGGTCGAAAGGTTTCCAATTTCGGTGTTTCTCGCCCAACTCGTTGAGAAAGTCCCACGCATCATCCGGGGACTTATCTAGAAAATCCTCCTCTTTACAGAGGTACTCCATTTGTTGGACCGTAGCAACATTCAAGCCCAAATAGAAAAATGACACCAACTGGTGTTTCACGAAACCATGATGCGGTAAGGACAACAACAAGTCTTTGAACCGCTTCCAGCACCTTAAAAACAACTCGTCCTCTTTCTGTTTATACGATTGGACTTGGCGAGTCAGGTACTTCGATTTACTTTTCGAGAAATATTTCTTGTAAAATAAATCTCGGACAGCATCCCACGTCCTAAGAGACTGTGGTTTCTGTATCCCCAGCAACTTATCCGCATTGTCCCTGAGCGAGGCTGGGAAAAACTTAAGGCAAGCATTCTCCCACTGAGTAGTGGTGGCCAGGGTGCGCACCAACCCCTCGAAATGACGGACGTGCTCATACGGATCCTCATTCTCCTTCCCATAAAACAAAGGAAGGGCATTATGCGTACCAGATTTTATGGTGAAAGCATTACGTGCGTCCACCGTCTCGATCGGTAGAACTATTGGATCGAGAGGAGTGGTCCTCTCAGGATGCATGTGTGCACGCATCGACATCGATGGCTCTGCTATTGGTGGCTCAATTATTAAATCAACGAAAAGGCCACCGATATCAAAAGAATCACCACTAAAAGACTCTCCCTCCACGATTACTCTCGTCTCTCTCTCAATGGCCACGAGACGCCTGGTATTGTTTCAGTAGTACTTAGGCTTTAGAGGCGATTGCTTCCCTACAATGGAGGATTGCCCACCTCTACCTATTTTGACTCGAAACAACTACAGAAACTAAAAAGAAAATAAAATAAAATGGCTACCCGTATTCTTAACACACGATACCGTCCCCAGCAACGGCGCCAAAAATGCTTGATGATTTTCTAGTCCTAAAATAACGAGTTGTCCCAAGCGTAGGGCGGAGACCGAAAAAGCATAACATCCAGGTAAATTCGGAATCGAATCCACAGAGACGGTGATGTGTGCTGACTAAAATTCTGGTAGTAGAATTAAAATTAGCTCTTAGGTAGCCACCTCTTGTCGTTTTGATTGAGAGATTAACTAAAACAAGAAAATTAAATGTGCTTTTTTTAAAAAAATTTAAAATGAGGTAAAATCGTAGGATTGATAGCACTTGTAACTAATCCGGATTAACCTGCTCTGTTGGAGTTCTTAAAAACGTTTAATTTTAGATTGAAAAAGATACCCTGCAAGATGCGAGACCCTATGGTCGCTGTATACCTTTGCGCAACGGAGAATGAGTTTTGGACCTCCATTCCCCTGTTTACATGGGCTCCGACAATGCCTGCTTTCGTCCGCGGGAAGTATTTTTTTTCAATCTAAAATCATCTTTTTTATTGTTTGAAAACAGAAGCAGTGCCCAAACTAGTCACAGCGTGCTAATTACCCTGCGACCCTACCTGAATGACTACTCATTGATCATTATGCATAAAATAAAAGAAATCCTAATATGATTCATGTTTTGTAATACACGAGATGAGAAATAAATAAAAGATCTAAATTAAACAAGAACTAACGAACAACTTTTATAAAGAACAGAAATTAAAACTAGTTACCAGAATCCGAGTAATTAAATAAAACATTAAAAATTTTAAAGAAATAAAACTCTGAAAGAAAACTAAACTTCGGAACGAAAAGCTTTGCAGCCCCATTCTTTTTTCGTCAGAATCGTGCGGCCCAGAAGAGAAGCCTTGCAGCCTTCGTTCATTTTTTTTTGTTTCCCGTCCGTGGAAATAAATCCCCCTTTTCTAAAAAGCAATAAATTCCCCCTTTTCTAAAAAGCTGCCGAAGTCAATCTCCAGTAGGAAAATAAAATTGTTTATATACGGTTTGAAAGGTTTAGTCACACAAAGACCCCTGGGTTTCATGAAATAATAAATCAAGATTTCATTTTTAAACACTTTGCATTTAGAATCCAAGTTTCTTGTATCTCTGTTTTTTTGTCCAAATTTCTTGAAAACAAGCTTGAGTAACCTCCACTTTGACACCCCAGCAACGTACGAACCGGCCTTGAGGCCACTCATTCCAACCTTGGCGCTAAATCCACCTTATTACTTGTGAAAATAATAAAAACACAAAACAAAGACAAAGCACAGCATCAAGTGGAAAATAAAATAAAACATGCCTCTAATGTGCTAATTCGTCCTACTTAGGCGCTCATACCTACGATATCACGCGCCTATCAACTTCCAAAGTAGCATTACGAAAGTTCAACCCCAAGGATCGATCAATCTTGTCTTTTTATATTTACGATACGAAAGTAGCATGACAAAAGTGAAGTCTCCAACCCGAAAGGATTGATCAATCTTGCCTTTTTATATTTAAGAAATTATCGAACAATCTTGTCTTTTTATGTTATTAAACACGTATTCGGGTTGATCAATCTTGTCTTTTTATATTTAAGAAAATCATCGAACAATCATGCATTCTAATGTTATTAAACACGTAGTACTTGCCTTAATGTTGAAGACTGCGTTTTTCAATACTAATCGTAGTATGGATATCAAAAATTGACATATAATTTGAGGCGGAGGGAGTAATACTTGCTTTTTGATTGTTGAAGACTGCATTTTCAAATACTCGTACTTGTCATTTTATGTTTTTAAATACTTGTCTTTTGATTGTTCAAGACTGCGTAATGATTAGAGAGAAATAGAGAGAAAAATGACAACAATGATTGGTAGAAAAATAAGATAATGATTAGAATCCAAAACCGTTAAATGAACGGGCTTTGGGTTTCCTTTTGGTATTCCCAAGATACGGGCTCGGGTTTCCTTTTGGTATTCTCAAGATTTGAGAGTTACTATTTCAGGCCATCTATAGCGGTACCGATGGGATATCGACCATGTATGTGTCTACAGGGCCGGCTTTGGGCATAGGCCCACCAAGCAACCGCCTAGGGCCTTTCTTTTTTAGCCAAAAAATTGGGCCCCCCAAAATTGATATATAATAAATATTATGTATGTGAATTATTTTGCAAGTAGGCTTATGTAGCACAGTGGTGAGGCACCGTATGTTTGGTGCGGCAGCACGAGTTTGAATCTTGGTGCCTTCGGTTTTTATCACAAAGTTTTCGAACTTCTGTACAAAAAATTGGTTTTGAAAAGGTTCTTTGGAGTCTCGAACTCCTGGCCTAAATGCCAATACAAGCACTTTGCCGCTAAGCTACATGTATACCCATTATTACATTAAATAACATATACATATACTAATAACTGAGAGGTCCTATTTTCAAATCTCGCCAAGGGCCTTGAAAATCTCAGGGTCAGGCCTATGCGTCCAGCATAAATAATTCAAACTATTCAAAAAAATTTAAACAATTTTTCGAGTTCACCTTTAAAATTTCAAATCCATCTTATTATTGGGATTTGTCCCACATCGGTTAATTATCTCCTCCAAAACTAGTATATGAGCCTGGGCAGCCTCTCCACTCTTTGCCAATTGGTTTGGAGTCTAACACTTATAAATGTAAGTACTTGATCCATTATTCAACTTTTCTTTCGAATCCTAAATTCTGAAAGAGATATTGGATAATTAGATCAAGTACTTACAATGATCGGATCAAGCTGAAATTTTAAATTGGAGCCGAAAAATAATTTAGAAAATAATGAACGGTTCGGATCGTTTGTGCGGACTCCAAAATTGGGCCCACACATGATCCTAGAGATAATTGGCTATCATTTATCCTTGTGATCTTCTTCGACCGACTCCGCACGTGTGCGTGGGATTGTCTTTGCTCCTATGACCGGTGACACCGATGACGATTATGCTCCTGTTACCGGTGAGACCGTTTACGATTATATATTCGAATATTGAAGTCGTTAGAGCAAGTACACTAGATTAGGTTACCTAAGCAAAAATTCAAAATAAGTATTGCACCAAATTAACAATAATCCCTTTTAAGATTAGGTAAAATAAATTTTACAAAGCTTAAGTAAATTTACCTAAGAACTATTCACCATTTATACATTTAATATCATTTTCTCTCTCTTTCTCTCTTGCAACAAGAAGAAGAATAGTGAAAAGAAAAGAAGAAAAAAAAAAAGCAAAAAAAAATATTATTTTAATAAAAAAATAAATAAAATAAATAATATTGATGTAATATTGAAAGAGATATAGATAATCAAAAGAAAAAATACGAAAGCCTTGGCTTCCTTCTCTGCCCACTTCTCAATCTCATCCTTTACCTTCTCCAACTTCACCAACGAAAGCCTTGGCTTCCTTCTCTGCCCAACGTGAACACGAACCGGAGACTCTGGGTCTTTTCCGTTTTTACGTCAACGCTCTTCCTCGTCACTTCAGTTAGGCTTCCCATTTCCGTGACGGCCGAGCGTGTCCAGGTTCGAATCGGAGACTTCTCCTTCTTCTTGGTCATTACCCTGTTGGGCTCTGTTTCTCTGCCACAGCTACTTTTCTGGTCTGGGTACGTGGCCACCATTTGGATCTCTCCCTGGCACGGTATTCTTTCGGGATTACTGGTCCGATTTATCCTCTCGATTTGGAATTTCTTGCGTGCGATTCCTGTCCTCATTGTTGATTGCATTGTCCACAACCATCAACAAGATGAAGCAGAAACCGATTCTCCTCCACCTCAAGTTGTAGTTATTACTGATGACATAGGAGGAAACCCGATCGAGCAACCTACCGGTCTTACCTCGGAACCTGTTTCGGTTCTTGTTTTGGAGCCTTGAGTTGACGGTCCATATATTCTTTTGTTTTCTTTTGATTTCACTAGCAAAAAATTAGAGTAATAAAAAAATAAAAAGTATATTGATTTTGGCACTTTAATTTTAGCCACTGACACTCTACTTTATGTCCTGATTATGTGAGATTACAAAATAAAAAGTAGAGTGTTATCGGCTAAAAATAGAGTAGCAAAAGTTGGTACAACTTAATTTGATATAATTGATGCATGCTATGTTCAACTTGTTTTAGGAAAATTCTAAAATCAACCTAATGAACTGACAATAGTAAATGTATGAATGTATATTAAATGGTGTATAAAGTACACAACAATATGTATTTTTATTATCTTCTAATGTATTTATCGTCAATCCAGTGGACTAATAATAGTAAGACCGTTTGTTTTAATGATATATCTTTGTTCTGAAATAGTTGCTGAGTATCTTAATCTCAAAAATTTGATGTGCTACCTGTAATGTTCCTCCAAAATAGACATAAGCAAATTTTGTACTCCTATAAAATCTCTATTTTCGGTGTGGTCCTAGCTCATGTGATATATTGTAATCATTTGAATTCTTTGGACTCTGTTGGTTTTGGAATTTTAAGATTTAGATTTGTAGGTAATGAGTGTAGATAGAAGTAGAGTAATAATAAAAATAAGAATAATAATTAAAGAAAAATAGAATAATGATTAAAATCCAAAATTCAAAACCCTTAAACAAACGGGGTCTTTTGGACTTTCACTTGCCTCTTCTTCTTTCCTAGCAAAGATGATCTGCAATTGTAAGTTTCGGCGATTTTTTAGAAAAATGATTTTGCCGCTCCCTTTTCTGTTAACGCTATTCCCTTGCAAGTATATTTTTGCTCCAAAAATATACTTATGGAGAAGTAGCGTTAACAAAAAACATGGAGTGATAAAATCAGCAGCCATTTTTTATCCTAAAAAATAATGATAGGCCGAGCATATATTTTGACAATAATTTTCAGCAGCCATTCAATAATTTTCTGTAAAGTCATAATGTATTCACAACGACAATAACTTGTTTAGGGAAGTGGGGGGCTGCTGTGCCCAATTTCTAGGCCCACTCCGGTCTCGCTCCGGTGATCGAAATCGTTTACTTTGTAGAGCTCATCGCGTAGAACAATTATGCAAAAAATCAACATGATTGGATATCATTAAGTGCTTGATCGGAACCTTTTTATCTTGAAAAGAATGGATCCGAAACACTGGATCAAATCCACCGTAACCCACGGATCGAGAGTTATATGGGCTCCGATCAGGCACTTAATGATATCCAATTAAGCTAATTTTTTACATAGTTGTTATACTCGATGAGCTTTACAAAGTGAACAATTTCGATTATCGGAGCAAGACCGGAGTGGGCCCAGAAATCAGGACAGCAGCACGCTGCTGTCCCTAAGGGGACAACAGCCCCCCCGCTACAAGTAGAGAGGTGGTGTAAACACCATCTTTACAGCCAACCAACAAGAACTTGCCACGTCGTTAAAATGAAAGCTTTTTTGAAAACCCCAACGTGCACCCTCTTTATGCAATCACATCCTTCCCCTTTCTTCACCGTGGTTTGTCTTCCTCACCCGTTCTCTCTCTCTCTCTCTCTCTCTCTCTCTCCCTCTCTCTCTCCCTCTCCTCCACCACACCCACCGATGGGATGGAACAGATTAGCTCAAATGAGAATCATAAATTTCACCTTCTCTATTGTTCCTTCCTACCTTCTCTCTCTTCGTTATATCACAACAAAGGAATCACAAATTTCACCTCATCAAAACCCAGTTAACCTCATTACAAATTTCATCTCATCAAAACCAGATAATTGACTATTGTAGGAGGTGAGTTCCGCGAGAATCGCTTACGTGTGAATGTTCGTGAGCTGGAGAGGTGTAATTGATTGATGATTAGCGAAGGGAATACGGAAGAAATCTTGTGGGATGAGGGAAAGAGCGGAAGGTACAGACGGAACAGAGGCAGCGTATCTATCTTGTTCTCCGCGGAGTATTTGGCATTTTCCGAGGTTGAGCTAGTGAGGTCACTCCTTTTCTCTGAGGAAGAATATTCTCCTACCTCAAATTCAGTGCTCACGCACTCTCTCCAAGAAAAAGATCCTCTCTCATCATTGGGAATATCAGGGGTATTTATAGGGCACCTGGGCCTAGGTCAGGCCCAGGACAGCGCTCCTATTAAATCCTGACAGGTATCCCCTCTGTACCTCCTGGCCTTGGGGAAACTTGTCCTTTTTCGCGGACACTTGTCCATGGGGCGACTCGTAACCCCGTGGTGATACCTCAATCCCAAGCCACCAAGCCACCAAAAACTCCCCTATTACCGTCGGAGCGAGGTCGCGACCCGCGACAATTGTACGTCCTCCGTGGAGTCCCTCCCGGACCTTGCCTCTATGTTAGGACGGGACTCCGGGAACTCTTTAATATCATCTTTTGTAGTCACCCGGTTCCCCTCTGATAGGATTATTTCAGCATGCGTCTCATAATTCCGCGGTAACATTGGGGCTCTGCGGTAGCTTCCCGCGGACGACTTCCGCGGGGACTAATATCCCTTTCGCGAGTTCACGTGCCTTATTCTCATTGGGTGGTCAACTATCCTTCGTTGGGTAAACATTTGACCGAGACTACTTTTCTCTGCGGGTTCCACTGTCACGTGTGTCTGTAAGCAATTTGAAGGCCAAATAGTCTTCCTTAGTAATAAGTTTGACTATTTTTGACCGGACCTACAACTATAAAGCTTACTTAGGATTTCGATTGGAGATGGAGTTAGGGAAATTAAAGAGCTGGAAGAACTGGAAGAAGAATAAATTAGAGATCTATTGGGTGTGTCCCTCTATGATGTATTGTTGTTAGAGAGAGAAAACGAAGAGTATGGGCGTTCTCTCTTTTTCCCTACATCGCCCCACCTCCGAATCCCTTCTAGGTTAATTTTTCTTTTTTGGCATTCGATTGGTGATGGTGGTGTTAGAGAACCGCCGGAACAGCGGAGAAGGTGGTGGCCGGTGGTGGTTGTTGGTAAGGGCCGTAGAGAAGAGAAAAAGGGGCGGGCCTCATAGAGGGAGGTGTGTTCTGAAAGGGAGGGATTGATTAGATACATGCAGGTGGTTGGAAAAATTGATGGACTTTCACATTTTAACGACGTGATGAGTTCTTATTGGTTGGCTGTAAACATGGTGTTTGTTTACACCACCTATGTAAACAAGTTATTCCCACCTACAACTAGACAAATGAATCCACACCGGAAGCGGGGGCTCTGCTGGGGCTCATGCCCACGCCCCAAAACGGTACCGTTTTGGATAAAAAAGAATATTACGTTTTCTATTTGTAATTCAAAGGAGTAGAAATGTGATTATAAGAGCTTTAGAGATAAAATTTAATTATGCATCTTTAGAATAATAGGATCAGAATAATAAGATATTCATACTAGTTCAAACTGATTGAAAATTGGAACAGTTAATTTTTTAACCATATTTTTAATATATCAATTTTTAATCTATTTGAACAAGTGCAAAAATCTTATTATTCTGATCATATTATTCTAAAAAGACATAATTAACTTTTGTCTTTAAGACTCTAATAATCACGTTTTTGCTCTACAAGATCTTAAATAAAGAGCAAGTACTTAATTATGAGAGTTCTAGAGACCAAAGTTAATTACGATCCTTTAGAATTATATGTTCAGAATAATAAGATCTTATAACTTGTTCAAACGGATTAAAAATTGGAACACTTTTTTTTTAGACCGTTTATATATTAAAAAATATGGTTAAAAAATTAACTGCTTCAATTTTCAATCAGTTTGAACCAGTATGAAGATATTATTATTCTGATCATATTATTCTAAATAGACATAATTAAATTTTATCTCTAGAGTTTTCATAATCACGTTTTTGCTCCATAAAATTGTAAATAGAAAACTTAAGATTCTTTTTTATCCAAAAAAGTACAGTTTTGTGGGCAGGGGTACTGTGCCACGAGGCACAGTAGAGCCTCCGCTTCCATCTAGACTTCTCAAATCTTAAGCAAATGAGTAACTTCAATACTTTACTGTTCTAACAAAAAGCAAGTACACAAATTTTTGTAATCGATCTGGACGAGTTTTCATTTTCTGAAATATTTATATAATTAGTTCATTATCAATGTTCCTAAATATATTGGCTTCCAATTTAAGTAAGCAAGTAATCATTCATCAATTGATCTCTCATTCAATTCCTTAGCCGGTCATTTATGATATTCATTGTAAAAGTGCTATTTCCACGATTGCTGTAGCAACGGATAAAATCAATGTCAATTGCATCAATCGGCCTCCTATGAAATTATCAATGCCTGTGATTTGCATGAACAAAATTATTGAAGAAATTGGAATGACACTCACGTCATAAGGACATTCACGTTCTCAGCCTTCTTTGTCCTTGATTTGGTAAAGTTTAACAAAGGGGGAAAAACGTTAGACCTTTATAAAGTAAATATAAGCAATTAGGGTAAATTCAAGCTACTCGAGATGGCTTGTGTTCCGTTTGATTAAATTTAGTTTGAAATCAACTTGTCTCATACACAACCTATAAACTCATACATATTTTCGGAACTCATTAAATTTTTAAACCAAACTTATTAATCAACTATCCACTCAGCTCACTTAACACGTTTATCACCATGCAATGCATGAGCTTCAAATGTACCTACAAAATGCACCTTAGATTGAGCTGCAACCCATAACGTTCATCAACAACTGACATCGGAAAGAAATTTGAAAGTGCCAAACAAAAGGGTTTAAACCTCATCAACATGGCTTAGGACAATATCACAATTTAATATCTAGATGCAATAGTCAAAATAACTTTGTATTGTGAAAAATCGAAGTGACAGTTGCCACAGGCAGCACGAGCATGTGATATATTATACTGAATCTCCTCACTAAGGTAACCATTCTCAGATTTCTAATATGTCTCAACAGCATAGTAAGTAATGAAATAATCACCTTTTCATTTCACTGATTTGAGTTTGCGATCACCTTTACAAGTAAACAATGAGACATATAGCATCGGCAGAACAGTATGAAAACTATTGTGTCAGTGTCGGCCTTCAACAGAATGTTAGTATCCATGGAGTACCTTAGGATAAAATGCATCTGCACCACGGTAGCTTTTTAGGACTAGGGATTTTTCCAAATAATAAAAAGTACATGTAATTACAAGCCATCAGTATCTGAAGTTGCCATTGTTGCTTGATGAAAGAGTTGCATCATGTATAAACTGCCTCGCTCTTCCAACATCAATGGTTTAGATGAGGATGACGATGATGACCAAGGGAAGCGAACAAGAGCAACCCAATTCCCACGATTCATGGTTCTTGTGATTGGCGGATGAACAATCTTCCATCTAAATAGAGAGCGAACGCTGTTGTAGAAGCCACACAGAGAAAAATAGCATTGTATGTCGATGGGTGTGGCCAAAAGCAGCTACATATCATGGCAACGTAGGGTTGGCAAGTCCCATGGATACTGCAACTTCCCTAGAGTCAAAAGAATCAGCTTGCTCCTACATTCATTGCACAGAACATGGATAAGTAGTCTATAAATATCTCAACCTTCAAATTTCAATAAAAATTAACTGCCTCGTGTATCTTGTAGACTGAATTGTAGAACAGGCTCTTACTGGCAAATGCATCAAAGGGTATAACTATATTATTCTTGGCAATGCACTTCATTATGGTGATTTGCTACAACTAATCATTCATAATTGTGAGTTTAATTTAGTTCTTTCCTTTTAACTTGTAAGTAAAGCATGGTGAATTTCTTGGTGATAATCAAGGGGTTCAAATGGCCGTTGGAGCAAGCTTGGAAGAGAGTGAATTATGGGAAAGAAGTGCTAAAAAGAGCTCCAATGCACGTGTTCGACATTAAAAAGGAGGATTGGCCAGGAGAGGTTGTTTCTCCAACATTCTATCCATCCCTGCTCCAAACATTTCTCTTAGGTTTATGTCGTCTGCATTCTCCATGTTTTTAGTTTATTCTTACAAAATGACTGACGGGCTCATGATCAATTAAGTGTTCTTCCATGACATCGTTTGATAAAGAGACCCATGATAAACCTAACAAATACTTAACCACACACACACATGCACATACATTCTGACAACCTACGAGCACAAGAAATGGACCACAATGTTGCAGAAGGCCTCATATTCATACCTGAAGGCGATGTAGCAGATACATCAAGAAAAGGTGCACAAACACCTGCAGATTGTTCAACATGACTATCATGTACTTTATTTCAGATGTTTTACTAAATATTTCCAAAAGGAATGCATCCCAAATTTTGTAGATGGTGTAATGTTCTCACCAAATAGAATAGCAGGAGAAGTCGGGCAGTTGGATACCGCCAAAGAAATCTTGTGGCCCTGACAGCTCCAGAATCCAGTAGTTTTGCAGCCTTCTGCAACTGCATTAGACAAGTTCAAAGAATCGGGAACAAAACAGGGGTGCAAGACTGGAGCACAAGTGCAAAAGAAAAGAGCAAGGCTACCTGCATGCTTGCCCCAACCATATGGCGATGATACAAGGGGAGAGGCCTGTAATAAATGTTTATGAGAAAAAAGAGAAATAAAGCGAAGGTACTATTTCCAGATGTTAAATTCTGAAGTCAAGTTCTTATTCTGATTTATAATGACTGTCCCTCTCACTATGACAGAGTCACAGAAAAACTTAGTTGCGCACCAAGAAATTTTCCAAATGCACAATAGTAGGTCTGAGAGACTCCAGGTAGGGATATAAAGGTTTTCATCCAGATGCAACAATTCCATTTTAGTATTGGTTTGCACCAGCAATTTCTTCAGGAAATCCTAATTAGTTCAAATTCCCAGTAAGTAAGCCACTGTTTCACAATGCTCTTTGAACTGCTTCCCAAATTACTCTAAAGAGAAGTTCCCCCCCTCTCCTTTTTTTTCTCTCCCTTTCTGTCTTCTACATTGTGTTTGAACTGTTTTTTGTTAGTTTTGACACTTCAGAGTTTTTTACTCTATCTAATGTGAAGGTGCATGCAGGGCGATTTCGAAGCAGATCTACAAGCCCGATGTTTGTGTTTGTGTGTGTGTGTGTGTGTGTGTGAGAGAGAGAGAGAGAGAGAGAGAATGAGAGAGAGCAACATACTCGAGTGCTTTTATGTCAGTGTCTTCTTCCCAAGATGAAGATGCTCGACGAGAAGCTCTGATCCTTTCTGTTTCTACCTGCTTAAGTAAACAATAAATCAATATAAGTAAATCATAGACATTGTAGGTTCTGTCAGATTTTATCACAGCCATCTTAAAGCGGCTGATATCACTCTACCACAGTGGAAGGCAGGTTTTCCACCTCAGGGATGAATAATTAAGAAGTTGAGAATAAGCAAATACAGACTTGGGTTTCCTGAAGACGCTTCATCTCCTTCTCCAACTGAAATTCTGCTGCAGCTTTTTCACTAGCCATGGTTTCCAACTGTGTTTGCTTGTAATACTAAATCATACAGATGAATATTGACATGGTGAGTCATCAAGATGTAAATGACAGTGAAATGACAGCATATGCTAATTTTTTTGACTTCGACATACCAACAGATCAGTTAGCTCACGGTAACGCTTCTCTAGTTCCATATGCTCCTGTTCCACAACAGTCAAGGTGATTATTGATTAAACAACTCGTATGACTAAGAAATGTCCAATGCAATTACGAAATATGAAGTACTTGAATGCTTATGAGGTAGATTTCATATCTCAAAACTGGAAAAAGAATAAAAACAACGACAAGATCCACCTAAATGAATTCAATAGAACACATACTTTAGCCCCCAGCACAAAACGGAGGTAGCATAGCTAGATAGGTTTTCCTACAATCTGTTAGTAGTAAAGATACATACACAAGGAACCAAACACGAGTATGAAAGCAAAGGGTCATACAAAAAAACTTCTGGATAAAGCATTTCATATTTTTACACGAGGGTCTAAGTTCTGTTACCAATAAAGAAAGAAGCTGGTTTAAAGCAAAACTCTCATGTTAAATATCTTACAGAAATCAAATGATGGGATATCACATAAAATTCAAACAGAAATGACCGCGACTAAAAAGCAGGCTGATGTAAGAGATTTACTTGGCGTGAATAATGCTCAGCATCCCTCTTCATGGCAGCCATTTCAACTCTCAGTTTTTGCACATCTGCCTGGAAACAAGTGAACAACATTGAGAGATCCTATGAAAAATCAGTTTATCATCTATACATAGAAACTTGAGACGTTGAAATCTATTAGAAATTATCGAAATAAACAACCTTATCTGTTCGACTTTCATTATTAAAGAAGACAACAAGCAAAACATGTACAGCCAAAAGGCCCACAACAAAGAACTTGCCTCCAAAGAAGAAAGCTTGCTCTCAGCATCTCTCTGACCTTGCCGGGCTCGCTCAACTTCTTCCTGCCATGCCTGCATCTTTATATTCACGAGTGATTATATGGATATGTACTATATTAACACATTTTGCTTACAAAAATATATAATATGTTGGCAAGTATTTCTTTTTACATCAAATACAGGAGTACAACTATCCTGGCAAAAAGACGGATCATAGTTGTGGTTATTCTTATGTCAAAAGATACATAGCTTTTAAGAATTAAAAAACTTGAAACAAAACCGAAAAGAATAAATCTATGTGATGAAGCAAAGACTGAAATATATTAGAGCCATTCAAGACCCATCAAATTAGGAGTGTCCAAAAATTTGTCAATGGAAACTCTGATAAGTTTTGACACTGGAACTCAACAGGAAACCCAGATTATGAAATGTTGACTTCAAATACTAGTACCAGATAAAGATGCCTACAGCACATGCTTGGAATTACATTCTAGGAGTACATCTTATCAGAGAGAGAGAGAGAGAGAGAGAGCACTTCCTGTGGAGCCCAGACAACTATTTAGTACTCAATTCATTATATAGTGTACAAGTTCATGAAAATGCAAATCAGCCATAGATTCCACAACTTGTACCTGAATCATTTGATTTGCCTCTTCAGGAGACTTCTTCTGTCCACGACGAGCACGGGATTCTAAATCTTGCAGTTCTTGGTTTAAGGATGCACATTCAACCTGATGGCACATGGTGAGGATACTGCAGACTTTCATCCCAAGAATGGAAACTTTCATGAGAAATACAGACCAGAAAATAATCTATTGCATACCTCCATCAGTGCCACCTTATGCTCAAGTTCTGCAGCCTTTGCAGTTCTTTCATCGGCCGTTCTCTAAATAGGGAAGTAATGAAGAATATTAATTGGAGACAGTAGAGATAAGAGTAAAATTATGAAGCAACATCACAAAGTTACTAGAGAAGAAATATAGGCATCAGTTGACCTAGTTGATAATTCACTTTTTACTGATTTCTTTCCAGTGCAAGTAAAGCCACATTAATCAATAAAAAGAATTTGAATCACCTGAGAGAGACACAGAGTACAAGATAAACCAATTTAACGGAAAACAAAGAACCAGAAATAAGAAAACAGCAATGCAAGGCCTCAAGACGAGGTGGGAAACTTCCATGCCCACGGTTTTCTCCTAGTTTTCCTAATAAGAAAGCAATATAACTATCTCAGCAGATCTCGTAGATACAACATGCAAAAAAGGGATAAACAAATGAATTTCAATGTTCCTATTCGGATTGATTAAGCTCTAGTTGCTCTTGTACTCTAACAACAACAACACAAACCATAAAGGAGATTATTTTGAAACTACAACGCATCAGATTACAAAACCTTAAACAAAAACAATGACAATGTGTGTAAACTTTTATGACATGTGTCCCTTTTAGTTATTGCTTATGCGTTATTTGATCTAAGTTATCGCCTTGGTGATGGTTTCACTGGCACTTTGTTGTGGGCCTGTGGCTAAGACCTTCAGGGAAGGGTCAGGGTCATGACAATAAATATGTGGAGAATGCATCTTGCCAATATCCTATTCAAGTTTCGAGCAAGATATAAATACAAAAGAGAGTATTTGAGAATACAGACGAGTCAAAATGGGCAACACCTCAGACAATGAATCAAAAGAATGATGGGTTCCAACAATACCTGGATCCTAGCTAGGGCTGTGGATGCCTCCATAGCTCGATGCTCCAGTTCTACTTGCCTTTCCATAGCAGCCTATTTAATCAGACAAATTGATGTTACAAAATAAATAAAACGACAACAATCAAGCAAAAATCAAAAGACACATGCAAACAGCTGGAAAAACAAAAGAATAAATTAGCAATAAACCATTTTGGTAGAATTGTGTGCCGCACGCTCTTCTTCTGCTCTCCGTTCCACAGATGTCAACTCCTCTCTGAGAGCCTGGGTGGCGGTGATTTGAACAAATATCATTACATTCCAATACTTCATAGCAACGTAGCTTCAAGCATTCAAACGTATGATACATTCCAAGAGGTGAACTTAAATACTTACTTGCATCATTCTAGTCTCTGTCAGTTCCCTATTTCTCATGATAGACTCCATGTTTGCCTGGTGAAATGAAATGGTGCAGCATTACAGAAAGCGAAAGATATATGATGAAACCCTACGCCAGAACTCAGAACCAAAACAATTATTCATTTAAATTTTCCTTTGATAGTTATATACTAAAAGGTAAACTAAAGGACTTCAGTAACAGATCTAACAAACATGATTACAAACAGAAAGTACTGCCTATAATGTAAAGTAGAACTTCATATCTTAGCATCAATAGAAGGTAGAAAGATAACCACTGAAGTCATAAGAATCACAAGCACTTGTATGAATTAACTCTATCCATGTTGGACACATAACTGAAGTTGACAAGTGACACTTTTTTTAGTCTTTCAATTGCCTAGAAAAATTTTGCATACTTGTTTCAACTTTCACATGCTTCATAAATTGGACAAAACACAGTATCAGACACTTTGATGACACTTCTAAGACATTACCCACCATATATCTAACTCTTCATAAAGGAAGCCATAACCAAAGGTTGGAATGCAAGACAGCAACATGTTCTGTATGTCTCTTAATCTCTTTACTGAAGAAATTTCACATCCAATACAGAAGAAATATTGCAAACTCGAGCATGGAGTGGACACTGCTAAGATCCTCTCCCGTAGCCTTCCATTGACTAACTTTCACTGTTCTGGATTCCCGTTGATTAATGAACACTATTCAAAGATCTTGAACCCAGCACGCAATTAATGCGGTGGGAAGCAGCTTTTCACCTCGTAAAGTTGTTGTCAAATGGGCTGGAAGATTTGTCAAACTGGAGTCAGCCTGGGCTGAGCATTTAAGAGCCAAGTCTCTTCTGCAGGGGTAGTTCTTTACGTCCATCGGGGTTTCCCGCCTCGAGGTTCATGCATCTTACCTCCAGGAGTTGCTATCAGAGATTACCAAGGCAAGGACATTACCTAGGTACATGATTACTGATTAGTATTACACTTGTAATGGCTAGGCAGGTTTTATATGGATCATTTGATCTTGGGCCTATCACTACGCCTTCTGTTTCCCTCACCAGCTTTAACGCTATTGTTACCCCGATTAATGATATCTAGTTGAAGAATCCTTTCTCAGTGACATCAGCAACCATCTGGAATCTATCTTTGCAGCTCTGGAACCTGCTACAAGGAGCTTGAACGACTCTTGCTGCTGTTCAATAAGTTCACATACCACAAAATCCTCTAAAATGGTAGAAAACTGCCAGAGGGTATTAAGATATACAACATTCACGGGACAATTGTTGGCATTTACTAGCATGGCAAAACAGATATCATTTTGGAGCTTCTTGGGATGACCCTATCCCAGATATAAAGAATATGAGGTACAGTACCCACTAGCCAATGGGAATCCTTCTAGCCTGTCGGCCATTTCCTGTGACAGTTGAAAGTATCCCTGCTGATAGGTTATAGGATTGTTTCAGGTCTATTCGGATGAGAGAAGAAGATAAGGTCAACTTTGAATAAAATGTATTGCAAATGGAGATCTTGCTAGATGGGGACTAGTCAGCCTAGGCGGCTGATTTTTGGAATGCTGCTCCAACGAGTAGGACAGTGTAAATTTGACAAGTGAATCACCAAGAGGTCAAAAAAGTACTCTTCTAATCGATGTACCTATAATGGACTGGTGGCATGCTATAGAAGTAGAATAACACTAAGAAGCAAGTTATAAAAGGCAAACTGAACAGCACTAAAAATGGAAAGTAACCTAAAGTTACCAAACACCAAAGACGACACAAGTGAAGTCTACAGGTTCATTTTATACAAAAGAAAACTGAGGGAAGAGCAAAATCTAGCAGGCAAGGTCACAATGTAACGAATCAATTACAGAACAAAGCACGATAAAGAACCTGCAATGATGCCAGATTTCCTTCTGATAAAGCAGCCTGCTTCTTAAGTGCATCCACAGAGCTAACAAGTGACTCAATTTCGGAGTTCTTTGCAGCCAAAGCATCTGCCATATTTGACTCCACCTTGATCACTTCAGTTTTGGCTGCAGATATATCTCTCTGTAGCTGCTTGATACGAGCCTCAGATGACCTACTTAGCTCTCTCTGTTATAGAAGAAAACAAAAAAAACTTAATTACATTTCCTTTCCCGGTTGTAATTAGTTACTGAAAAAGTATTTCCTCGACAACAAACCTAGTACATATGAAAGTTAAAACTTCATTTAAAACTCAATGTGTTTCACCTCTGCAACGAGAAGCTCTTCTAACTGAGCATTTTCAGATTTGTACTCTTGAAGACGTGATGAAAGCCCAGCACAAACCTGGAAATCATTAACACAAAGCTGATAAAACATAAAAAAAAAAGGGGAAGAACAACTGTACCGTTAGAAAAAGTATGATTAGTCCTAAGTGTAACACGTTTATGCTTCAAAGAAACTAAAGTCAAAATTCTGCAGTGAAGATGAGGGAAATTAAGCTCTGGTTCCGAGAACAAGATAAGAGAAAAGACCTACAACTTTAAAATAAACATAGTTTACAAACATAGAAAAGATCATATGCAAATAAACGAGCCTATGTGTAATGAGTTCGCTTTACCATGATTCCTCTTATACAGCAAAAAAACTGCTAAGAGACATGAATAGGTAGTTTTCTCCAAGATGAATGTTGCTTGGACATCTAAATAAGTTAACCACTTGTGCCGTAGGCACATCAAGCTTAACACCAAGATTCAATCAGAAACAGACTACATGGATAATTTCTGAAGCCTGAAAATGACATCTCAATGCTATAATTCCCATAGTGCATATGATGAGAGTCAATGTAAAATATTATAAAGAGTAGCCAATAGCTTTTGGGTTGTTATGAGTGTAAAACGCAGGGTAAATTGTGGATGTTGAGAAATCGAGTACTATAAGAATTTTGTAGCATCTAGTTTGGTATAAAAGATATTGTAAGAAAGCTTGAGGGCATAAAAAAGGTGGCGTTCTCCTTTTATAGATCTGTTTCCACAACCATAAAAAGGTAAATTCATGTATAGGTGAACTGAAGTGGCAACAGTATTTAGTACCATAGGACAGACTGCAATTGATTCTTACCCGAGCTAACCTTGCCTCTTTTGACTGACCAGTAGAAATTGCTGTCTTCAGCAGACCTTGAGCCTGAAATTCAGTAAAAACCTTGAAGTGGCAGATATTTAAAAAATACGGTAACATAAGGCTTTGTTTGGTTTGGAGGCAATTTAAGGAGACTTGAACTCGAGTCTTAATTTTGAGGGAACACGAACTAAGCGTATAGGCTCAAAGCTCCAAAATAACAAAGTGATCGACTATGTTTTGCCCTATATTACATGCTTTACCTCCTCAAGTTGATCTTGTACTTTTGTCGGAGAAGCATCAGCTTTGTGGTCTTGTTGCTTTTTTTGATCAGAATGAGATTCAACCTTGGGATCAGCATCTTTCAGAGGCGTATCAACTCCATTAGGGGTATCCACACTTACAGAGTGACGCCCCTCCTGCTCAATTTTTGCAGAGATACCTGCATCCCGCATTCTAAAATCTTGGCTGGTGTCAACTGGAGGATCTTCATGGACTATCTCAACACCTTGGACATCAGGCTCTGAAGAAGAAACTATCTCAAGAACATCTGAAGAGTCCTCATTGACAAGCTCACCATTTGAAGGTGATGCAATTGCTTCTACATCGGGAACAATAACTGGAAGTTCCTCATGAACAACACTGTCTTTCACCTCTTCACTCAAGATCGACTCAGATTTAGAGGAGCTCGGTATGGACCCATCATTCTCGACATTCAGTTGCTGCTCGTTGCTAGTTTGGGCGTTTGAATTGCTGGGAATGATCCCATCAGTTTCAATTGTCAGACCAGCCCCATCTTTATCAGGTACCACATTGGGTTGTGATGTTTCTGAGCTATTAAGTTCTGATGAGGTATCAACTGTTTTAGGAGTTTCATTAGAGGAGAGTCTCTTTTGAGCCTAGAAATCAACTACCTGTTAGATATATCATACAATTGAAACTGTATGTTATGAACATCAAAAACTGCCCTAAGTGTATAGGAATGACAGGAAATACCTTGGCCTTTAACCGTGTCCTCTTTGTTTGGGATCCTCGCCCATTAGAAGCTTAGTTTTGGGGGGAAAAAAGAAGCAAACAAAAAAAAAAGTATCAACTATTTGCACAAGCTATTTTCATTCGAAGCAAGTGCAGACTTGTTATAGTTGGGTGATGTTGCAAATCGTGTTAATCGTTAGCCGTAATATCAGTCGTACTGATGAGATCATCATTTTGTCATATGAAACAGCTAGCACTAAAGAAAATGTTGGAGCTGCTACTAGTCAGTGCCAACAAGATGAAATATTTATTCTTCAGTAAAGCTAAAAGTAAAGCTAAGGCCCTGTTCGGTTTGAGGTTTGAGGGAAGTTTTTGCGAGTAATGAGTGGAAAGTGATAGATAGAGAAAATTTACTGGAGATTGTGTCCGGTGGTTTGGAGACCCCAAAACGAACAAGGCAAAAAGTACTTTGGTTGAAAACAAAGGGCGACCGTGGAAATCAGATCAATAGTCAGACATTGCAAATGTCTTCAGACAATTTTGTAATAAGTACGTCTTTTAAAGTAAGATCATAAAAATTAAAAACCAGAAACACTCAGAGGAACCAAGGCCTATACCTGGCGACTGGAAATTTGACTGCTCCTCTGAGTTCTCACCAACAACAAGCTTTGCCCTTCGATCGACAACTTCAAATAAATCTAATGCAACAGAATATGTAGTTGTCAGTTTTGGGGAGTTCACAAGTTTGTGTAAATACAAACATTAACGAGCAAAACTACTTACCAATACAAATGCACATGACCACATTGAAACTACCAATTTTCGTAAGACTGCAGGCCACACACACGTAATGTGAAGGGCCTAAATAGAAAATTTGCGAAAAGGAAGACATGACATGCTAGGGACTCATTAGAACATACCTTTACCTACGTAATATCTTTATGTAACTGCATGGTGTAACCGAATTTTCAATTACTCTAGTGAAAAAAAAGCAAGACTAGCTCTATCTAAATAATAAATGCCACATATTGCAGCAATGACATCCTCCTTGTTGATGCTCATCACTTTTGCAGCAATGAACTCTGCATGGCAAGGGCAGCAGCTGGATCTGATCTATACATTCAGTAATTCATCATATAAATTTGGTATAATCCTAACCAAAAACATCCCTCCAACACCTCCTATAAATAAACTCATCTCAGACATTTCCTCAGCTTATGTAATGTGGTTCTGCTAACCACAGCCCGCTAGGTAGTAGACAATGCACACAAAGTGTCAAAACATTAGTTTCATGGGACTTATCACAATTATCAACGCACTTTTTGTAGTGGGCCAAACCAGACGATCTGCAGCTACACAGGGGCTCAGCCACTAGGCTGAACCGAACCATTGGAATGGACAGAATAGTCGGGTCCAGGTCCTCTTATCTCAGGTCGGGCATTTGGGCGGATCAACTGTACAATCCTTAAATCCGGATCTGAACCGTCTCAGCCTGTCGTCATTTGACACAGAATCGATCAGCGTGACCCGCATAAAATGCGAAGGTAGCTCGTGCACATGAACATAACCGCTTCCTTCGGTACGTCATTTGTGACGTCAACCAAAAGGGGTTATTGCGCGTGCCGGACACGCAACTGCTGGGAGGGCAAGTAAAGAGACTCTAAATAAAGGATATGCAAAAACCCCAGAGACGTACGCCCGCTTCTAATTGACCTAAGGCTTTGTACCTTCTCCTCCAGTCTCTCACTTAACCATCGGAGTGCCTTCCCGAACGAACTCCGACCGGTTAGCACTAATGGTGGGTGTTTGTATTGCAGGTCAGGGAGCTGAGACAACCCCACACTTTCATAGATATCTATTCATCTTCCACATATATCAACGCACTCTCCGCTCATTAACCACAGCTAGCATTTTCATTATAACATCCTTTTTTGTTACCACCATCACAGCCACCACCAACATTACACCATATCAATCATTACACACTACTAAATCTTCCAGATGCAGCTAGATCCTAAACACAAACGAATCAACCATAAAAAATCACAAAAATCTCAAACAGGAACGGCGTCTATCAAGATCCAAATCACCAATGTCCTATGACGTATTACATCAAAAAATTAGCATTCAATCAAATAAAAAACCTAGATACGTAGGCAATCAAGAAAGAGAGAGAATGAGTTGAGAGATGCAAACCTTCAGCGGCTCGGAGCCACGAAGCCATTGGAGGAGTTGAATTTGGGTGCCCTAGAGCTCGATCATTGCGAGATCATGGAGAGGTTTTGAATTGAGAATGGTTTTAGGACTCCGATTGATTGTTTCTAAGCGAAGGAAGCAAAGAATTCGTGGAGGAAGTGGTTAGTGGAAGGTTGTGTGAAGAGTACGTTTGAAAGGGAAGAAACGTAATTAAGGGAGATTAGATGCAGGGAGATTTACTGTTTACAGTCCGACCAGGTGCGTTGGGGAGTGAAATGAAATATACCCCAAAATATTTAGAATTTAAAATAATTTTCTATCTGTTTCATATTGAGAGTTTACAATGAAAAATCGTGTTATTTTTCAAATCAAAAAATGAATCACATCCATGTATAATTTTTTTATTAAATTAAAGTACTAATCGAGATATTTAATACGGTGCGAAAAAAATTTAAAAAATTATACACGGAAGTAGTTCATTTTTTTATTTAAAAAATGACAAGAAAGAGTACGAGACTCTCAAAATGGAATGGAGGGGAATAATTTATCTTAAGAATTTTTTAAACTATTAACAATTTATTAAATATCAATTAACTTTTTTAATTAATGTAAAATTTTGAATTTTTTTTGAGAAAAATATGTCATTTTTAAGTATTTCTTTTGTGAACTAAATAAATACTATTTTGGAACGGAGGTACATGAAAATATTTAGGAGTGACGAAATAAAATGAGGACATTAAGAAAACGAGCTGAGTTTTGTCGAGCTCGAGCCCTTAACAAGTCAAACTTAGTCATTTACTAAACGAGCCTCTTTAGTTTAGTCAAACTTCCTTAACAAGCCGAGTTTTTGTCGAACGAGTTGAGCACCATTCGGCTTGTTTACTAAACGAGCCAAAAACTCAAGCTCGACTCAGTTAAACAAGTTGAGTTGAGCTCACGAGCCACTCAATTCATTTAAGGCCCTGGGCCTGAGCTTGAGCCTGAGCCTATGACCCACGTGGTGGCCCTAGCCCTAAGGTTGACTGAACTTGGGCTGATCTCGGATGTCAGGGCATATGTGGTTGTTCCTCGCCGGCCCGCCTGCTCCCAATGGACAGTTGGGCTTTGGGGTCCGATTGAAGACTTGGACCTCGAGGTTTCTTGAAGTGGTGGGTAATGCTGTAAGCTAATCATCCTTCCAGCAACCTTAGCTAATGAATGTGGTCGGCGGTTCGATCATTGAGATGACGGGCAGCTCCCTACAGCAACCTCGCTAACGAATGACGTGTGATCATGGAGATGACGGGCATCAATTTGACGCATATAGTACTCTCCGTGAAGACAACAAAGTGGCGTTGATGATGACTCCTCCGAATAAAGCGAAGGATCTTCCCGGGAAGATTCGACAGGGGTTTCCTATGAGAGAGAGAGACTTTAGTTGTCTGTTTTCTTTTCTTTCTTTTCTAGTTCAACAAAAAAGAAAAGAAAAGAAAAGAAAAGAAAACCTCCCGCTCTCTACAATGGACGGATTATGGGCTGTGCCAAGGCCCAATGAAGCTTGATGGGTTGGCCTGTATTTGAACAGTCAAACAGGTGTGTTGGGCCTGACAACCCTAGTTTACATTGGGCTTTACTTTAAACTTGTTTGAGAAACCCCGATTGAGCCTGAAGTACTGTTTTGCTGTGCTAATGTCTAGGTATTTATATTTTCGGTTCCATTCTCAATCCTTATTCTGCACTTTTTTTCGTAATTTTAGCTCTCGTGAATTTCAGTAGCTTTAGATATTTTAAAAGATGTTTTCCCCTCACGCAGATGCACGCGCATTATGTGACTTAGACCGAGACACTTGCGGTGGGTTACTTTCCATTCTCTTTTCTCAATTTCATTTGTTCAACCGAAACAAGAACCACCATGTTATATGCCTAGGAAAGTCAGTAAAAACGAATATTGCAAACACAATGATTGAACTATACAAAACGTGGAAAACGAAAGGCTAGAGTATGTTTTCTAGAATATATTTTTGTGCTAAATTTTATTGCATCGATCATACGATTACTAACGTTCGATAACATGACTCTCTCTTTTTTGTAAAAGTATACTAATGATTGAGTTCTACAAAATAAACTACCCAAATCATAATATTAAATTCAATGGGGCTCATTACAGGGCATAACAAGCCTCGCCAACCGAGGCCATGTCTCTATCTAGAAGGGCCATAACCTAAGTAACACATATAAACCTCTGGTACGATTCTATAATTTTAGTATCAGTTGTCGCTCTGCACTCCTACTTTCAATTATTGCTCTCGCCTAGCTAATTGCCAACTGATCATAATTGAATGTTCCAGTGGACGGTTTTCAACCCATCAAGATACAAAAAAGCAAAACCATTATACATGAAAAGTGTCATACTACTGAATATAATTGACGTGGATATTCATAAAGGAGATTAAAATTTGAAATATTGGGCATTGATTAATTGGAAAGGGATCGGGTCCTCTCCGATCCAGGTTTTGAACCGGAGAAAACAGTCCAAATCTAGATCATACGTTATGAAAATCAATGGTTTACATCTGCTCAAAGACTCTCTTTGCGCGAAGAATTCAATTCTTCCAAATTTTTCACGAGTCTTTGAGCAAATTCAAAACCACGATTACAGTATTAAACGGTTGGAATTTCGACTGTCTCCTCCAATCCAAAACATGGACCGGAGAGGATTCCCGTCACGAGGAGCCTCACATGCATGCCAAGTGTCAACAACTAATTTCTTGTCGACTGCAAAGAACTTCATCTATCAGTGGCAAATGTAGTGGTTTGGTGTAGTATATGTAGCATCTCTTTTAGTTTAACAATAAGTTTAAAAGGCAATGGATAAACATCAACTGATTTATGAGAGAGAGAGAGAGAGAGAGAGAGAGAGAGGGGTCCTGGTCGAGTTGGTGCTTGAGAAAGACTCTTCTTTAATCATGGAGTACTACAACCACAATCGTCCACCTACTCCTTTTCAGAGTCGTTTTCTCCACTAGACTTCTTCCCTTTCTTGATTTAAATTCAACAAAAAAAAAAAAAAAAATTCCACCCCACGAACCCGAGAGTACTTCACGTACGCTCTAAAAAGCGCTACCCGACCATTGAACCAAACCCTAAAGTTGGTAACACTTTTACTGATCCACACCCACATTAGGAATTTGATCAGCATGAATTAAATTCGATAGGGTTCTTAATTTAGCACCGCTTCTGACCTTTGCTAGATATAAAATTTCTTGTAGTACTGACTGAATTCATATGCCCTTAACTTTAAGGCAGTCTTGTACGTGCTCACAATTTTTGTTTACATGTGGCCTACATCAAAGACATTAATGCTAGCGGCCATGTTCATAGTTGAAAGTTAAGAGATAGGTGCTACTTCACGATCACCTCTCAATTTCGCGCGATGAAGTAGAGTTTCTTATGCTTTCCTTTCTGGCAAAATTTCTATTGCAAATTGAAGATTCAAACATGCATCTTCTTCTTCTTCTTCAATCTTATATTAGAAGAAAACGGCATTCATGAAAACCACCCGGCACTTACAAAGAAGGTGATTGAAGACTTCTTTAAGATTCAAACGCGATTTGAAGAAGGTGATTGGAGACTTCGTATTCGTGGCAAAATAGGGTGATCGAGACATCGACATGTTCGGAAGAACGTACGTTACTTAGTTAATAAATCATTGTTGTAGCATTCTCTTGAGGCTAAACACATAATTGGCTCGGTATTCATTAATTTAACAACGTTAATAAATTGTTTGTGTACATAAATATAAGTATTTTCCTTTTGTTTGGGGTGGACTGATGCTCTCTTTCCTCCTTCATTTTGTATTCTCTCTTTCTCTTACTTGTGGAGAAGGTTTCCAAGAAAGTGGGACAATATATATCTAGCAAGTTTCACGCGTTAATCAAATCTAAGTACTACCTATGTTAACCAAAAAAACAAAGAGAGTTCGGTTCGCAAAATGAGGGCTTCAACATAAAACATTTTTTGAGAAAAATTGAATTCTTAATTTGGACAAAAATGTATTTTTTTAACTTCTCCTTTTGCAGACGGAACTCTCTTTTTGAAACGGAGTGAGTAACTAATTGTGGCATATGATTGTCGGGATGTCGACATACTCGTCAGTCGTCAAGGCCAAGAATCAACTGGATATCTCGGCAGTGGGATTGGATACTGGCCCACATCCAAATAGTAAAGACTCTTTCTTATCGTTGTGATGCCGTCGTGCTTAATTTTTGTAATCTTATTTTCATAGACTAATAAATTCATTTGGGTAATAAAAACATATCTTTGTAAATAATCGGAGTAATTCGTATAATTAATGCCAAATATTGTTGTACCCAGTCAAAACAATTCGTTACTGAGATTAATAAAATTTGTAATATTTTAGAGATTAATAAAATTTCTTCTGCTGAGGAAAAAAAAAACAATTCGTTACCATTTCATATATAACATACACACGTATCCATAATTTCTACTCCATAAAACACACTGTGTAGTTGTGTACCATAACTTTCTCAATAACGAAGCTAGAGGCTCGGCTTCTAGTAATCAAGTTGAGCTCGAACTTGAGTCTTAGGCTC
Source organism: Rhododendron ovatum (assembly GCA_019656835.1). Taxonomy (NCBI): domain Eukaryota; kingdom Viridiplantae; phylum Streptophyta; class Magnoliopsida; order Ericales; family Ericaceae; genus Rhododendron; species Rhododendron ovatum. Next base: position 6,199,726 of record CM033801.1, read on the forward strand.
GTTCAGTAAATAAACCGAGCTTGGATCGTTTACAGACGAGCCAAGCTCAAACACTACAAAACTCGGCTCGGCTTGACTTATTTGCAATTCTAGTTGTCCTGTCCCTATTAAAGTGAATTAAATATAGTCTATCCAAATATATAATATTATGTAGATCAAACATGCATGAATCTAAACTAGTATCAGGTTTGGCTTTCTTCATTCTGGATAGGGGTGTAAACAAGCCGAGCCGAACCGAATATTAGCATGTTCGAGCTTGGCTCGATCAGAATTCGTTAGGCTCGAGCTCAGCTCGAGTTCGAATCGAGCTAGAAAATCTTGGCTTGAGTCACTACAAGAAAATTGTTCTATAGCAACGGTCGAAAGCGTTGCCAAAAAATCCAAAAACTGTTGGTAGAAACCCGTTTAGGCTATACCAACGGTTCGGCCAAACCGTTGCAATATATCCGTTGCTATAGAGGTATAGCAACGGTTTTGACAAGCGTTGGTACAGATTTTTTTTACCAACAGTTTCATTAGCAATGGTTATAACCGTTGCTAAAGGTAATCTTCATTTTTTTAAAAACCAACCACTGTGTGACGTGAGCCTCCACGTGGCGCTGACGTGGCAGCCACATGTCGCCCGAGTGGCATTGACATGGCACCTGTGTGGCAGCCTACATGGCGCCCACGTGGGCGCTGATGTGGCAGCCTACATGGCGCCCGAGCCCACGTGACGCCCACGTGGCGGGCGAAATATTCTTGCTCCTCCTGAGAATCGAACCTCTGACCTCGTGTATGAGCGCGCGTGCGCGAACCAACTGTGCTAGCCTATAACTTGTGAAAAATCATCCACCTTTTAATATTTATACTATACTAACCGGTTTTTTTTAATTCTTTTTTTTTAAATCCGGTTTCTACTAACGGTTAATGAAAACCGATGCTATAGACCAGTTTATAGTAACGGTTATTGAAAACCGTTGGTAAAGGTCAGTTTTTAGCAACGGTTAATGAAAACCGTTGCTATAGTCCAGTTTTTAGCAACGGTTAATGAAAACCGTTACTATAGTGTTGTAATCTACTAATGGTCACATGAAAACCGTTGCTATAGTCCTGTTTCTAGCAACGTTTTGTAAACTGTTACTCTACACCATCTATACCAACGGTTTTTTTAACCGTTGCTAAAAAACCGTTGGGAGATCCTAAATTTCTTATAGTGAGTTCGTCTCAACAAGAATGTACAAAGCTTGAGTTCGGCTCGTTAGTATTCGGTCTGGAAGAAACGAGCCGGCTCGGCTCGACTTTGAGCTCTAATTCGTCAACTTTTCAGCCTTAATATTGAAAAATTGGCTAAACGAGCTGAGTCGAACCGAATATTGACATATTCGAGCCGAGCCGATCCGAGCCAAACCTATATATTTCAAGCCGAGACGAACCGTTCGCGAACCGATGTATTGGCATGTTCGAGCTAAGCCAAGCCGAACCTATATATTTCGAGTCGAGACAAACCTGTTCGAGCTGAGCCCTGCTAGGTTCGAGCTCAGCCCTGCTAGGTTCGAGCTCAGCTCGTTTATCAAACGAGCCACAAAATCGAGCTCGAGCTTGCTCATTTATCCTTCTAACTGAGACAAACCGAGCCCTTATCGAGCCGAACTCGCGAGCTGTTCAGCTCATTTACAACCCTATTTCTGGGGTACACTGTGATAGTTGACTACAAGCATGTCTTTTGTGTACAGAAAGAGTAAAAAATGCATATTTGTGCTTTATTTGGATTGCTTTTTAAAAAAAAAAATCTCAACTTTAAAAACACTAATTACTCGTTCTTCCAATCATTACTCATCCCTATCTCCAATCATTATTCTCATTTTTCTTTCTCTCTCTTCAATTATTACCTCTACTTTCAATCATTACTCTCATTTTTCCTCAGTAATGACTTCGGTGCCCCTGGTTATTTTGGGAACACCATAACTTTTGGCATAACAAAACCATTATGAGTATAACCAAAACTCATTATAAACATAACAAAACCATAATAAGGCATAACTTGTTTGTTATGCCTTGGTTGAGTTTAAGCCTTGGTTGATTTTTTGGATATTTTTTGGTTATGCCTTGTTTAGGTTTTGTTATGCTTGTAATGGGTTTTAATTATGCTAATAATGGTGAAATTATGCCAAAAATTACGGTGTTCTCAAAATGACTGGGGACACCATAGCATCATCCTTTTTCCTCCACTTATAACCCTACAAAAAATTTTAAAAACTCATCCAAACACAACATTTGTCGATAAAAAAAAAAAAAGAGAGTAAGAACTTTAATATATTAAACTGAATGTAACTTACAGCACAACAACAAGAAAAAGGAAAACAAAATCCACACATCTGAAAAAAAAAAAAAAACTGACCAAAAAAAAAAAAACCAAGGCCCATGTACATGCCATGCATGAAACCAGGAAATGGAAAGAACAGAAAGGAAAAGGAGAATCCAACACTTTTCCAAAAATAACCATCACTTCATTAATTAATGGCCTGTAGTTCCAATACAACAAAACAAAAAAATAATTATATTTAATCAATTTTTTTTTTTTTTTGCCACGGCGATATACATCTGCGGTGGTTAGTGAGGGTGTTAGAGTTAGCACGGGAAGACCAGAAGCTATCCATAGCCCTGGTCCCCTAAAGGGCCTGCCCTCTATTGGGCTCGAACCCAAGACCTTCCACAAAGACGAGACAATGACTGACCAACTGCACTCAGCTGCTTAGTGGTTGTCAATCATTGAAGATGATCATGACATGAAAATGAAAAATCTGAAATTAAATCAAGTGCTTTCAATTGGTCCCCTCCAATGCAGCTAATTAACCCAATAGTCGTGTTGTTTTGGATTTGAATAGATGGAACACCATCGCCATCTTTAATACTGATTAATTTATTAATATAATAAAATCCTATTTGTGGTAACAAAAGAAATAAAAAAAGCTAGCATTTTACTGGGTCTTTTTTAATTTATTGGTAAATTTCGTTTCTGGTGCGGATAAAAAAAAAAAAAAATCGTTTCTGGTCCTTTTTTTTTTTTCCACTAATGCTAAGGAGATCGACGGGTTCCATATCAATCATGAACCGACGGGCACGCGAAACCTACTTTGGATCCCACACAGATTATCCGAGCTATTTAATAATTTTGAAAGAAATCGAGTGGGACGTAAAAAATGATTTGCTTATGCTCAATCCAATCTTCCTTTTTTTCATTCGGGTCTCAGAATTCTGTAATCTGAATGAAAAATGAAAAATGGAAGCCATCGGTTCTAATAGATGGGTTCTTTTTTTCTTTCTTTTTCAAATGACCCAATTCTCTTCTTTCTATTTTAGAGCCCTACCCTATCAACATATCTCTTCTTTCTTTCTTTTAGTAAATATGATTTTATCAACTTTTAAAATAGATGAGTTGGTATATGAAATTATCCTCTTGCCTTTCTCCAAAGCAATTTTAAAAAATAAATTACAAAGATTTAAAGGACTTTAAGGACTATGCATCACTATGGAGCAAGAGCTACAACTAAAGTTTACAGCTCCTAACTCCGACAATCATATTCGGCCAAGACCCAAAAAAGAAATAACAACAACCCGAGGTTAACAAACAGTCAACCGTCCATTTCAAAACTCGCCTAAAGAGAGAGGCTCCAACCTCTCTCAACCTTTCCCTTCTCCCATTGTTCCAATCTAGCCGCCGCCGGATTTCGAAACTGCTATAGGGCTTTGTCTGGGGAAGGCCCCCCCCCCCGTCTCTCTCTCTCTATGTTCTGAATAAGTACCCATTCAGCCCCCTCTCCCTCCGCCGAGCTCTGTTGCTTCGACGTGCTCCATCTATCTTCTTTCGCTGTTTCGATTGTGGGTTCGTCCATCTCCGTTCGGTGCCCAAACTCTTCTTCAACCGTTTCGGAATGCATGCATCCTTTTCTCTTTTTCTCCGATTGCTTGACTTCCCCTCTTCTGACCGCCCCTCCCCGTTGAGCGTCGGAGGTTTCCCCAAAGCAACAACCGATCGACTCCCCCTTCTTTTCACCCTTTTCCCTGTTTCGATTGGTTGTCGCTTGTCCTTCCGATCGGATCTGGTTCCCCCTCTTCTTTCTCCCCTTCCCCAACCAGTCCGATCATTTCTTTTCTTTTCTATTTTGCATGCATGTCTGTTTACAGGTTATTGGGGTGAGGCTGTGGTTTCTACTTGTGATTAACTGATCTGTGTCGGCCGTCATTAAAGATGGGCGGATCCGGCAAGTAGTTTGGTCGTGCTTTAGGCGATGATTGTGACTTGAAGATCGGAAGGCGTTTGGGGTATTGTTGGAACGTCCTTGTGGTTGGAACATCCTTGGTATGTGTTCTTGAGGCTTGCTCATGGCAGTGGGGTGCTGTTTGGGTGTCCTGTGTTTATTTTCTTTCGGTTGTTTTTTCATTTATTCACATTGTGTTTTGTTCCTTAAGCTTCATGGGATTCGCATGTCGCTGGCGCCCTCTAGCTTATGCGATAACACAATTGTGTTTGTTTTGTATTTGTTAAGCCTTTGTAATCTTTTTTCTTATATATATAGTCTCCTCCTCCTAAAGACCACCTTATTTTAATAAAATAAGGACCTCTATTTTCCGATCAAATTTTGATGATCCGAGCCGCTCAATGTATTCAGAACGTGATTTTAAGGGTACCTGCGAGAAATCAGCCAAAAAAAACCGGGAAGGGCTTCATCCGAGCAGTTTTTGTTATGTTTTTATCAAACGGTTCAAATAAAAACTGCTCAAATCAAGCCTTTCCGGTCATTTTTTTTTGCCGATTTCTCGCGGGTACCCTTAAAATCACGTTCTGAACACATTGAGCGGATCGGATTATCGAAATTCAATTGAAAAATAGGAGAAATGGAGAGGTCCTTATTTTAACTAAAATAAGGACCTCCTTATTTGAAAATAACTGTATATATATATATATATATATATATGGGCGGTTCCGGGGACACCCAAAAAAATAACTAAAAAACACCTCATAGTTTTCGATCAAATTTTTATGATCCAAACCGCTCAATGTGATCAAAACGTGATTTTAAGGGTACCTGTGAGAAATCGGAAAAAAAAAATGACCGGGAAGGGCTTGATCCAACAATTTTTTATTGAACGGTTCAAATAAAAATTGCTCAAATCAAGTCTTTTCCGGTCATTTTTTTTGCTAATTTCTCACGAGCACCCTTAAAATCACATTCTGCACACATTGAACGGTTCAGATCATAAAAATTTGATCGGTAACTATGAGATTGAGATTATGGGTGTTTTTTTAGGTGTTTTTTTAGGGTGTCCCTTGAACCGTCCCGATATATATATGATGTTCTTTTTTTATGCCAAAAAAACAAACAGTCAACCATGATATAGAACTTCCAAATGGAACGCCTTTCCCAAAAGTCACCCACCAAACACACCCATCAACATTTCTCACTTAGTCTCTCCATTAAAATCTTAAAGAAAGTCACCCACCAAACACACCCTATCAACATTTCTCACTTAGTCTCTCCATTAAAATCTTAAAGAAAAAGAAAAGAAAAGAAAAGGAAGAAGAAGAATTTGAAGCATGTCTACACCTAATAATTAAGGTGGAAATCCAAATCTTGTTAATTCTAATTACAGATAGCGTAAAGTCATATATAATTGATTAAAACGATGGAGCCCATCTAATGGGGAAGCAGGGGTTGCTGTGAGCAAACATGTACAGCATCGTGCATCTGTGTCCGAATTTTAGAAAAAAAAAATCCATCTTGTCAGTCAATTATCCAGATTTTAAAAAATTTAAAATTTGAATTGTTCAAAATATTTTTAGACGGTAAAATGTGCTCTAACTATTGCACGCTGTTGTGTTTTACTCACAGAAGCCCCTCCTTCCAATGGATGCATGGGAAACGAAGCTTTTTAATTTCTTCTGAATTTTTGCAAAAATATATGACAAGCTGGACAAGTTAGATGACTGCTAACCCAACAATTCAGCAACACGACCAAGATTCTGTTAGCCGAAACCAAACGTCATGTTTTTATTTTATTTTATTTTATTTTGGGGGTACATTTTTCCTATCAACCTAGTTTACCCAATAAAGTGGCAGAAGTTGTGGAATTAAAAAATTGGGAAAAAAGTGTCACATCTTCCTCTCTTGTGCTTGACCAGTGACATCCCAACTACTGAATGGCAATAGAGAGAACCTACCACAAGAAACACACCCCAAGAAAGGCCTTTTTGTAACCAAAAAAAAATTCAGAAAAGTCTAAAACCAAAGACATAATATCCAATTCCCACCAACTTTGGAAGGCGATTCATTAATAAACTTGCTTCACTCGAAAGCAAATGGAAATTGTTTGGACTGAATTAATTTGAACCAGAGGGGATATATATAGTCTAAATCTGGACAATACATTAAAATAATTTATGGTTCGAATATGCTAATTAATTGCAGTAATGAACGATCCGAATTTGAACTGTCCTGTCCAATCCAAATTAAGGACCCGAGAGAATTCAAACCCAAAGCAAATATGGGCTCGCAACAAATATAAAAATTAATATTCGGTACAAAATGAATAAAAGTTCGTGTAGTATCACTGCTATGTACTTAGTATTTACTCCCAACGTGTACGTTGTACTCCATCGAAAGAAGAGAAACTGAGCATACATATTTGTTTGGTTCACCGTTTAGTTTTAGTTTTAGTTTTATTTTCAATCATTACCTTATTTCTTTCTCCTATCATTATCCTATTTTTTCAATTATTACTTTCTCATATCTCTCTATCTCTCTCCAATTATTACCCCTATCTTCAATCATTACTCTATTTCTCTCTCCACCCACTACCAAAACTAAACTAAACTAAACTCCCAACCAAACACAATAATCTTTATTTCTTTAGCAACACCATAGAGAAGCGAATAAATTGGTCCGAACATTCTGAGGGTATAATTACAAGAAAAACTATAGAACAAATAACCACAATAGTTATTGGCGTTGAAGCCAGGGGCCCAGGGCTCTCCCTTGCTGCAACCTCCAAAGAAGAAGGCCTTCATGACCAGTAACTAGGCTGCGTTTGGATGATGATGAACATGCAGAGAGACTCACCGAAGGGATGAAAAGTAGAGAAATTACTATAAGATAAATATTCCATTTACCTAATGAAATATTGGATACGCCTACCGGTTATTCCCTGATCACTTCTCTCTCACATACGTGTGGGGCTCATGTATGGGGCCAACTTATATGTGAAAGATGAGTGGTCGGTAGGAGTATACATAGCAAAATTTTATCACTTTCGGCCTGAATCTCTCCACAAATCCATGAACCAAACACAACCTTCAATGGTGCACAAAGTGATTATAATTTTGACATGAGCCTGCCTGCATGGGCAAAATGCCAAAATCTTGGATCCCAAATCGGTTTTTCCGTCACCAAAAAAGGGAGTTGAAATCAATTTAACTAGCCCATATGTGATAAGGTGATGGAGAAGCCATCTTCTTCTGGTGCTTCAACTCTTTATAAAACTTCTTGATGAACTCCTCCGCCGCCTTGTCCACCTGACCGATATCATGGCGGTCCTCCTCCGTCTCTTTCACCGGGAACGGCGAATCCGTTATCCTCAGCTGCCTCACCACCGGACTCTTCCCGAACCCCGGCAGGTAAAGCGGCGACGCCTCGGGGATCTCGTGATTCAAGATCTCAAACACCTTCTGGATGACCCTGACGTCCTCGTCTCGGCGGCCGTAGTAGTAGCTATCGCCGCGATGGTGGTGGTGGCCGTGGTGGTGTTTGCGGCGGGAGTAGTACGAGGGATAAACCGGGCTGTTGCTGCAGCTGAACTCGTACTCTCGGGGGGAGACGAAGGCGAGGGAGGCGTCGCTCGAGCGGCAGCTCAGGGCGGCGGCGTAGTTGTGGTGGACGGTGAGGTACTTGCCCAGGGCCTTCCCGGCTATTTTCCCTTGTTTCAGGAGAAGAGGGAGATCAAACATCATTAGCTTGCTCTTTGATACGCCCTTTCTCATCATGTAGAAGAGGATTCTTACAGTGTTCCACAGTTTCTTGGCCATCATTGGTGGTGTTGGCTCCATCTCCATTTCTAGTGAGAGAGAGAGAGAGAGAGGAGAGAGAGGGAGGGAGAGAGAGAATTAAGAGAGGAAGGTTTTTCTTTGGTTTGGTTTGTTGAGGGGAAGAGGAGAGAGGTATTTATATAAGTCCTCATGGGGAAGAAAACACCACAAAAAATTATGGGTTTTTGGGGAATTGTGAAATGGGAAGTAAAGGATTGGTATAACCACGCGCGGCTCAATCATGGCCCTTGCATGCTATTTTATTGGTCAAAAAGCTTCTTATACAATGCTTAGGGGTCAAAAAGCTTCTTATACAATGCTTAATAATTAAAGTTGTTAATTTAGTTTAATTAGTTGACACCATGCTTCTCTTTGCCTTTGAATTCACTTTATTTTATTCCGTACCTCCACGTGATGTTACAGGGGCCTCTACCGCATTTACGTGAAGTCCATACACTTAGTTTTAGGTTCCACATGAATGTGTAATAGTATAGGCCTTTAGAGCATCACGTAACGGTGCTCAAATAACAAGTAATGAATTTTCTTCGGTAAGAGAGAAAAAATTGAAGAATATTGTGATCTTTGATGTGGGTTAGAAAAAATAAACAAATGTTTAGTTTTTACTCCATCAAAATTTGTAAGCTTCAAGAAGAGATTATTTGGTATTATTGGATCATTACTGCGCCCTTCTGAAAATAATTTGTTTTGCTTGACACTTACAATTGGAGATCATATCCATACATTCTTGTGAGTTTTTAATAATGCTCGTAGCATTTATTAATTTTTTGGTTTGAACATAACAATAACATTCATTTTCCATTCATTTCTTACCTAATTAATTTGTACAAGGTAAAGATTATGTCAAAACTACTTTTTTTTAATGCAAAAACTTTAGTGCATATGCAGTCTTGCATCCTGCTCATATATGGTACAATCTTCTATTCATTAAAATTTAATTATAACAAAAATAATTTTGACATTATCAATGCCTTTTTAAAATAGTACTAACAATAACATGAATTTATCTTTCTATTCATTAGTAGTACTCAGTTCTCCTCAAATGGCTCACTCTAATTAAACCGGGCTTTCTTTTTTATCATAATTAAACCGGTTGGTAAAGGGGTTGAAGGGATTTATGTTTTGTTTGGATTGGAATTTAAAATTTTTTTTGAAAAATAATAAGGGTAATAAGTGGAGAGAGATAGAAAGAGAAATGTTGAGAGTAGGGAGAATCTAGAAAGAATTTTTTAAAAAATTCTTTTTAAGTTGCAAAGAGAACAAAGCATAATTTTTTCCCCACCAAAATTCAAAAGCCGTGCTTTCGGGGATATTCATTAATGTGCCTTTGTGAAATTGGTAGCAGAGTGTCGGCCACGCGCTCAACGCACGTGAGAGGATGTCATTTTCATGTGAGAAAATGGGGTTTTTGTGGAGTCCATACAATTAATACTACGGCACCTCAAAAGAATGTGCGTTGAAAAAATGGTGTTAAGACATCACGTAACGGAGCTCCAAGACAGTGAGGAATTTGTTCCTTTGGAGGTTCCTTTTCAAGGATATTATCACTAGAAAGTTCCCCCAATGAGGTTAAACTTCTCAAAAAGGTCCCCTCTACAATGATTTTAAGATATTTTGGAGGTGTCGTTATTGTCCGTATGGTCAAGATTAGACGCACTGCCTTCCAGACTAAGGCAACATTAGCCTATATATAGGGTTGCTGCAGATTGGTTAAGACCATGGGCTCCGTTTGTTAAGTCCATCTATGTTATATCTATTTAAAAAATGAAAAAGAAAACATTTTGATTCATGTAGTTTGTACAAGTTTCAATTTGGTACCTACGATATGAATTTTGAACAATGTCAACACTAGACTTTAACTCGAGTTTCAGTTTGGCCATTCTGTTTAAAGTGCCATAAACTTTTCGCTCTTTCGAGCACGAATGACTCTTTGGTAGATTATTGTCAAATTTAAGCCTCAATTTGGTCGGAATGGCCAATTGAAATAAATTGTAACTCGGCTTAAAGTCTAGGAATAGTAGAAAAAATTATTGACTGCCCTTTGGGCATCGATCGCCACATAGTGCCACATGCAAGCCCTATTTTCTCTCAAACATCGTTGTGGGACCTAATTAAGACAAAGTGTAAAAGCCCCACCATAATGTGTGGTGAAAAGGGATTGGGATGGTGGAGAATCTATCAAATATATAATCGTCTTGAAATAAGTAAAACAATAAAGTATTAAAAAGTAAAATTAGGTCAGACTACAGATATGAAAATTTTTATTTTAAAAAAATCAAAGAGAATATATCTGAGGACACTCCTTAGGCCTGAGCATATTGTAATATGGAGAAAAAGTTGTTGGTTTCAAACTCCATATATTATTTATGAGCTGTGTCTGCAAGCTCCTAAACTTGGTGCAAGTTTAATGCTTTTCTTGAAATTAATTAACACAAATTGTACATAGTTAGGTGGGCTTGGTGTGATTTTTAATCAAGCTGGCATTCAAAAAATTTGGTTCCATCTCCACCATTTTTAATTATGTTGGACCATTCATATAGGTTAGAAATTTGAATGCCCATTAATTATCTTAAACACTATATGTTCGATCGGCTAGCTAGTTCATGAGTTGAGTAAGCTAATTATTAATTAGTTGTAACCTCATTTATTTTGGTGCAGTTCATACTCTTGGATACGATAACGGCTTGAGCAGAATAAGTAAGAATAATACTTAAGTGACCATATTTGGAGTACTACACAATTTGACACTATTGGATGCATTATGAATGATATAGTGGAGTTGTATCCTATAGTTACAGCAAGAGATAGAAATGATTTGTAGAAAACAAGAAGTTTTTTCGTTTTTTTTTTAACAAATTTTTTTTGTTACCAATGCATGAATACATTTGATTCAAACTTTCACTATCTCTATACTATAAAACAGATCATTTTTTAATAAAAATTCTAAGTATACAAACAAAGTAAAATTCACGGCTGTCCAATTATATTTTCATGTTAAGGTCAGAGTCGTCCGATGATTTATTCTTTAAAATATACAAAAAATGTTCTTCTAATAATATAATATATATACCCATCTCTATCTCTATCTCTCCTCACTTTCTAGGCAAAGTTCCGATTTAGATAGGAAACCGTCTCAAAATTGTAACTAGCGTTATGTCTAGATTACACATTTGTTGGATAATACGGTCATTTAAAGTACCGGATGTGTAAGTTATTCAGATTGAGACTATATTTATGTGCAATACATCCACGACCAATAATGTTTACCAGAAAACGTCAGATCAATTGTACTGTCCACATGAAATAATTTGGTAATGTACTGATCATGTGTATGTCTTGTTCTTTCTATTCTTCCACCTTAAATTTGTTGTTGAGAGATCAGCTGCCTGCCAGGCTTGACAGGGCTGGCAACGGCATGAATGAATTGGGGCACCTACTGTCGACACGTGGTACCCTCTGATTTTGCATTAAATTCCGACTAGGGTGCACTGATAGTGTATATATATATATATATGAGATTCACTTTCGGGTTTCACATAAATGATTCGAATCATTTTTTGAAATTTTAAAATAGTTTTTTCAAATGATCTCCTAAAAAATTACTCAGTAGCTCAATTGAATAATTGTAAGGCCTGTCCATTGTTCCATTTTTTTTGTATTCTAAACTAAGGATCTGAATGAAATATTAGAATTTGGATCAAGCACTTAAAGTTATTCGATTACACTGCTGGTCAAGAAAAATCATTTTCGAATTAATGAACGACTCGAATCATTTGTGCTAGACCTGAAACTAGACTTTGGGTTTGTGTTGTGCTGTTGTGATGTGAGGGCACAACACCGTGCTACGCACCTCCGAGCCGTTGGATCGTGCATTCGACGGCTCGGATCTCATCTCGGCAACCAATGATTGAGAGCCATTCATTGCCGAGATGAGATCCGAGCCGTCGGATGCACGATCTGACAGCTCAAAGGTGCTCAGCATGGTACTGCGCACACCACAGCACAGCACCATCCCCAAATCCCTGAAACTAGGCTCCACAAAACGACCTGTACACCATTATTGCTGAATTTGTGTGATTGGCTAAATAGTAGGGTTGAGATTTTACATTGCAAATGGATGTATGCATATAGCCATAACAATTTTTTTGTTTTGAACACGAGATGAAAAGAAAAATTTTTAATCTAAGAAAAAGATTACAAAGAGTAAAAGGACTTGAGATAAGATAACGGCACAACAAGGAGCTAACATTCCAACGCAAATGACACCCCACTCCCCACCCATCATATGTCGCCCAGAATTCAAAAGACTGAAAACACTCCAATCTCAACGTAATGTTACTAGCTAAACAAAAACTAAAGAAATAAAATAGGGGATGAGTCGATGAGACATGCATCTAGTGAAATTCGTGCATATATTTAATACTTCCGAACTTGACATCTATATCTGTAGCACAACCATGAGTTTGGTTGCAGAAGCAACAGAAGCAGCACATTAATTTCTTGTTACCAATTTCTGTTTTCTATTCTTGTGCGATTCTTTAATTTTTTCAAGTTTAATTAGGTAGGTCTCCTCTAAAGTGGGTGGTAGCTTCAAGAGGTCCTATGAGTCAGAAGAAAGAAGCAGTTGGTAGACACATGTCTAGAGTAAATGACAAGTGAGAGTATCAAACAGAGAGTCAAATTTTGTTTTACTCATCTCCTGCTAGCTATGTTTGGACGAGCTTTTTAGAAATTTTTTATGAGAGTAATGATTGAAAGTAGGGGTAATAAGTGGAGAGAGATAGAGAGAGAAATTATAATAATGATTGGAGATAGGGATAATGAATGAAGAGTAATAATTGAAAGTATGGATAATGAGTATTTTTTGAGTTAGAATTTTTTTTTTTTCAAAAACAGAAACGTACAAGGCTCCTCTATCTATCAAAATGGTGGGGTTCAGTCCCGATTCAATCCAATCCGGTCCAGTTTTCCCTTTTTTAGGCATGTATAGAGCCGACAACAATAATTAAAATCGTTCGTTTTTTAAAATTTTTGGAGAACTTCGACCATGCTGAAAAAATCATGTCGTGCAGATACCAATCATTACCTAATCAAACCACATTTATCTTTAAAAAAAGCACTGTCTATACTGGATTGAACCCATTTGCTTCGAGATAAATGTGTCACATTAGGAATTGATCAGTATCTGATTAACATGATTTATTTGCACATTTGAAGTTTTCAACCAGCTTTGACAAAATAAATTGTTTTGATTATTTTTGGGCCCGGTATACGCCCAAAATTTCACAAATTGTACCGGACTAGACACTCCCCGAATTGAATTGTACCTTCCCCAAAATGATCAACACTACTAATTAGTTTCCTTTGGAGTGAGGGAATATGTTTAATTATGCATGTCTTAACATTCAAGCAAACCTCTCTCTCTCTCTCTCTCTCTCTCTCTCTCTCTCTCTCTCTCACACACACACACACGCACAATTTCGCTATTTAAGTGCATGTGTAAAGGCTATTTTAAACCGTTAATTTTCGGCAAGGTATTCTTTTCAGTTTAATTGAAAATGGTAACACCGCTCTAAAGACGAAAAACAAAAAAGAAGCAATAGAAGATCATGAAGCAAGATAGAGGGTAAAAACCAAAGTTATCTGAAATTAATTCAGATATTTCGGTACGAGAAGCGAGAGCAACAACGCGTATGCATGGAAAACGTTTATTTAAATACGGAAATTGGATTAATTGGTCTTGTCGCTATCCTCCCTCAATTTGCTTGCCAAGCCAAAAACTCAGTTTTGGGTGGGCTTAATTAAATTCTCCCTTAATGGGATGACCCTTCCCCTTTTTCGATGTACCCCAATCAAGTTTATTTATAAATCAAAAAAGAACACCGAAATTGGGTGGATATTAGCGCCTTCCGGTTACAGAGAGTCATAGACCACTTCTAATATATCTTTAATGAAAATCACATTTGCTCTTATCATGTCATCTACTGTGTGCTGGAATAGAAATCATTGAATTTCTCTCTCGATCTACCTCTCACCATTGAATTCCTCGAGAAGTTTTTCACTGCAAATTGGGTACCACGTAGCGGTACCCAGCATACAGGCCACCCAAATGTGTTTTGCACAATCCAGATCCGAACACTCGCTCTCCTCTTCTCTCTCTCTAAAATCTTGGCCGTCCGAACGTGTTTTGAACGGCCCAAATCCGTGCTCGTATACCACATGTTCCATACCCTATTTGCACCCAAAAACTTCTGGAATTCCTCGCTCTCCGTCTCCCTCTCCCTCTCCCTCTCCCTCTCACTAATGAGTGAAAGTAATGTGGCATGCCGACTTGGAGCCCATGCCAGTTCCCATGATGTGTATCACAAGGGTTTGTTTGTTTTTCCCCCAAGTGCTATATAAGTCTACTGTATAGAAAAGGTGATGATATTTCTTAAGAAGCTATGTGGAGGTGGATGATCCACCATTCTCTCTACTCTAACTCGACCGGATCATCTTTCTCATTTTTTCCACTATTTGTTTTAATTAATTTTAGGGCCCCATCTGGACCACGATTTCAAAGTCAAAATAGTTCCAACAGTACCATATGGTCGATGGCTTGATGCTCTGGTTGTGCAAGAAAGGAAGATCGAGAAGACAGAGAAAACGAACCTTAAGTTCTAAGTCTTAACCACCAAGTCAACTTAATCCTAAGGTTAAAATGACCGAGGTATTAATTTGGAAAACATAATTTCAGGAGAAAAATTTAGAAAGAACAGACAAGCCCAAAGTAGTAGCACTACTATAATAATAGATATGCGTCACACTAAGGAGATTCACAAAGATCACGGTTTCAGTGAAAGCGTGATAAAAAGTGATGCTTAAATTTTTTTATCTCAGTTTAAGTCCAAAACTGAGATAAAAAGTGGGTTTTAGCCCAAAATAAAAGACCTCGCTCTTGCGGTGAGATAAAAGAAAAACAACCTCACCCTTGTGGAGTGATAAAAGATTTTAGAGCAGAAAAAAATGAGATAAAAGATCTCGCTCTTGTGGCGAGATAAAAGAGAAAAGACCTCACCCTTGTGGCGTGATAAAAAAGAGAAAAGATCTCACCCTTGTGGTGTGATAAAAGATTTTAGGGAGGAAAAGAATGAGATAAAAGATCTCGCTCTTATAGCGAGATAAAAGAGAAATGACTCACCCTTGTAGCGTTATAAAAAACTTTGGGAATTGAAAAAGGTGAGGTGCTTATTGTTAACTGTTCATTTCAGCTAATGTACCTACTCGATGACACACTTATGGAGCACAGTCCGTACGATGCTGTTTTGAGCTTATTCAGGAGGATTAATCCGGATATGTTCATCCATTCGATAGTCAATGCAGCTTAAAATCCATATAAAATGGTTAGTTTATAAAAAAAAATTTAAAGTTTGTCCATAATGTTACAATCTGCATGTTGTGATAATTTTTATAAAAATACAAAGTGCACACAACAACAAAAAACACTATTGTCAACTAAATTTACTAGCTAGCTAAAACTAAATTTTTCACTCCAAGAAAATCTTTTGGTGACAACAACTAATTTTGATGGGAAAAAAATCTGTTGTCATATTTTTAAATTTTTTTAAACAATGTTTATATATGTATTTTTATATATTTTAATATCATGTTAATTGCATTCCAAAAAATTCAGCAAATTTTAAGAGATTTTTTTTCCTCACTTTAGGAAGTAAGTATAAATATTTTTGTTTTCCTAATCTAACAGAAGTTCTTGGCTAGCTTAGTGGTAAGGGCTTGGGAAATCAACTAAGAGTGCGTGGGTTCGAAACTTAGCAATGACAAGAAAAGATGGTCTAGTAGATACAAGTTTTTCATCTCAGTTTATGGTGGTGTGATCATTTTGAACTTTCTATCACGCTTATAGACCGTGATCTAAAGTGACATACAATTACACCAAGAAAAGAGAAACGATCACGCCTAAGAGAAACAATCACGGCTTATAACCGTGATAAAAGAGAAACGATCACACTTTTTGGCCGTGATTGTTTCTCTCTTTCAATCACGGTTTATAACTGTGATAAAAGAGAGTGACTTACAATCACACTCAAATCCATCACGGTAGCAAGAGTGTGATGAAAAACTTACAATCACGGTCAATAGCTGTGATCTTTATGGTTTATTGTAGTAGTGTAGACAAGTGATGGTGGACGTTCGATTGTAGATGGTGGCTGTTTGGGGGCAGCGGTTTGAGGCAGTGGTGGTGGTCAAATAAAAAAATGGCAAGAGTGGATACGGCGGCTAGGCGGAATCAGGGACAACAATGGTGGCGAGGTTGTTGTGGCTGGCGTCTCTCAGTGCGTTTTTTAGATCGGCGACGTATGATGAGTTCACAGCGTTCCTCATGGCAACGATGCTTCGAAATTTAGATTGTTGGGTTAAGATAGGTTTTTCCGGGTTTGGGGTTTTATTAGGGTTTTGTTGGTCTTTGACCGGTCTCAGGTACTTATGGAGATTAAGTAATTTTAATTTTTCTTGTGTCTTTGTCTATTTAATCTTTGTAATTTTCAAATTTGGAGATTAATAAAAAAATTACGTATAATTAAAAAACAAAAAAACTTAACTAGCCCTTAACACCTTTTCGTAGTTTTGTTTCCCAGCAACATAATTATCAGTGGTTTTGGTTATGCCATTATCTAAGTCGATGAGCGAGGAAAATCAGCATAATATATACTCCCTCCGTCCCTTATTTAGTGTCCAGTATTTTATCTTGGGCTGTCCCTTAATAAGTGTCCATTTTGTAAAGTTATGGGGTAAAAGTTGGTGCATTGTTTATTTTGTCCCTAAAAGTATATTTCATTTTGAAAAGTTAGTGAGTAAAAGTGTAATGATGATGGGTAAATAGAGAAAGTTGGAAAAAAAAGTTGATGTGAAAGATGTAATGATGATGTCTTTTTAATAAGTTGGAGTTACGAAGCAGAACAATTTAAAAAGGGTTGGAAGGAGTATATAGTATACCATGTGCAAATTCATCTTTTCGTAACCAAAACCATAGAAATCCAAGATAATAAGGTAAAATTAACCAAAGAAGGGAGGGAAATGCTACGGTATCCACCTGCCGTTTGGGGATAATAATTTTTGGCATAATTGACCATTACGAGCATAACCAAGATCAGTGATTCGTATAACCAAAACCTTACAAAGGCATAACGCCCAAAATCCCCAAAAATTCTGGAGATTTTAGGGATTATGCCTTTGTAAGACCTTAGTTATACATGTCATTGATTTTTGTTATGCTTATAATGATCAGTTATGCCAAAAATTACGGTATCCCCAAATGGCAGATGAACACCGTAGCATCATCTAGTATAACTGTAACATAAAAACATGCAAGACAATAACCTATAAAAATAAAATTAAAAAAAACATGCAAGACATGCAATAATTGAGGTGGTCTCAAGTATAGCAAAAAAAACTGATTAGCAGATTCCTCTTTATTACTAATTTCTAATAAAAAGCAATTAACTAAAGCATGCGCCATCAACATCTGTAGGGCACAGTTGATGTTTCTATGTCTTGAATAATTCACGTAGATAGAACTGGCTTTTCGGCTTTTGATTTCATGGGAGGACAAAGGGTCTCTTTTAATTAATTAATTAATCTTGAACCCTTTGTGTTGGGTGACTTTAATTGGGTCTAGCATTGGCGTATTAATTAAATATGAAATTCTTAATAATAAATAAAAATATTTGAGCTAATCCGGAGGGGTCGGTCAAGTGATCTTGGCCTAAAACTTAGGTGTTTGTTCCATCCTATATAAAGTCTCACGTTCGATTCTTTTTGCCAACAACTCTTGGCCAGGGTCACCTCATCTTCACGCATAAATATGTGAAACGGCTGTGAGAGAAGCTATAGGAATTAGTCCGAGGTGCGCGCAAACTGGCCCAGAACATCTTACATTACCAAATAAAAAATTAAAAAATTTGAGCTTCTCAGGGATAGGAGGAATTTCTAGGTTTAACTATCAACCTTATTGTTCTACTAGAATGGCCAGTGACATACTCCAATTATGATTGTCGGTACACACAAACCTACTCTTGTGCCATGTATGAATTTAGGACTAAGTTGTCAGACGAATCTAGAAATCTGGGGGCACTTTATTAATCATAACGAGGGCAAAAATTTAATTTTCTACTCAATCGAACTATGATCATAATAAATTAGGAGATGCATTAGTACTAGGAAATTGATATTTGCATTCCACTTTTTTTACTGATGGAGCTCTAATTTTAACGTGAAGTTACAAAATCAGTTTCCTTGTATTAGCTACAAATTAGTTTATAATGCATGTATACTTGTCATAAAAGTATCTAAAAATGAGCATAAATTCTCAGACCAATTTTGAGAGTATGCTTTTACGTTGACATCGACAAGTCTTTAAAATGACAGAGAGATTTTATTGATGGCTTTCTTTAAATTATTTTTTTACGATTGTTGAAAATAAAGAAAATTATTAAGAAATAATTTTCTAGATAGATAAAGACTTTGTATACCGATAATTATAAATCAACAATAATACGAAAGTTGAAGCATAGAATTAATCATAGACGGAGTATCTTTATTGGCGAATTTTATACAATGTGTGTTTGTAAAATATAGTCGGACATGTGCTTACGTAATTACGCTAAAATACATAGAGCCATTAGAAGGAATTTTTAGTTTTGAGTGGGCGCGTACGTGGCGTCGACGTTATTTACTTATTTTTCTTTTCTCGAGATTAAACGGAACTCGGGTGCATTGGCAAAAAGCCACCCGAGAGCCAAATCAAAAAGGACGATAAGAAACCAATCAAGACACCACAACCAAAGCGAAAGCCTCACACCCCCTAAAAATACCCACGACATACACCAAACAAACTAAAGCCCAAAGGAAACCAAAATTATGCCAAGAGAAACAAACCAAAAACACCGCCAAACCCTGGAATTAAAATTCCAAAGAAAGGGATGCTCCTTCCTCGAGCTCATCATCTTCCTCCAAAAAATCTTCTTCTCCCAGATCGTCAAGAGCATTGATCATTTCCCTCTATTGTGGCCTCCTCCATTTCGACATATTTCTTCAAATTAAAGTTCCTCCCCCTCCTAAATTTAACGCCCGAAGTTTCTCCTATGTCCATCGCGCTACGCGCATTCTTCCTAATCTCAGTAATAAGCTTTCTAGCATTTTTTTTTTTTTTTATAACAGTGGCCGCCTTGATCCCAAACTCAGAAATAAGCTGCTCCTTCCTAATCTTCCTTTTCGGCCTTGGGATTGAATTTGGACCAAACCAAAAATCACAATTCACGAGCATACAGATTATGACCCGGGAGCAGAAGCTAGCTTTTCGAAGACACAAACAATTAAAGAAGAAAAGGACTGACTAGAGGAAGGCATTGAATTTGAATCAAACAAAAAATTGCAAGTTGATTTGAGTTTCCCTCGGAATTTCGAGATCAACAATTAATACAATCGTGTCCAAACGAGGCCTACCCAAACCAATTATTTCAACTCCTCCAACCACTTCGATAAATTCTTCTTTTGACCCCTTCTTAGGTGGGCTGCTGAAAATTAATTGAGATATTTGAGTCCCAATATTATTGGTGGTCCTAATTTAGACAATCATGGAGGCGCTACAATTTTCATGTCATTTTCGTTGTGTCATAATTAATCAGAAAATTCAGTCGACCCGTTGTTGCGCGCCTTGATTGATTTCGAGCTCGAAAGTTAACGCCCAGAGTTCCCGGGCGAATCTCTAATATTACAAATAATTTTTTTAAGTCGTTTTTCGTTGATCTTTGTTTAGTTTTCTTTTTGGGTAAACTTCTTAGCAATAGGCCGGCAACAACCTAATTCAGATTGAAACATGAATGATTATATATTATGAGACCTTGAATTATAAGCCTATAGGATAAGTTTCAATTTTTTTGCCCTAACCTTTGGGAAATTGCCGTGCACGTGTCACGAAATTGAGGTTGTTTTAGTGGGTCAATTGTGTCTACTTTCACACTGTCTTGTCCAAGTTGGAGCTTGAGTGTTTATTTAATTAACTAAGGATTGAAAGGCATGGCGAAATCCAATTATTGGCGATTGTAAGTAAAACAATCCAGGGGTTTTTTTTTTTTCAACGCAAGAAGTGCATTCATTAATCAAGCCATACGGCATCTATAGAATAATTCCGAATACAGATCAGGCCATACGGCAAATATAGATTTCTATCCAAATATAGAGATACAGAGATACAATATAGGAAAGACTAAGAGATGAAACTAGTATCTAGCGCCTATGCAAGAGCTATCGCTCACTTCTTCACACCGTCAACATGGACCGGCTAAGTGGAGCTAGTACCTAC
This sequence comes from Rhododendron ovatum, assembly GCA_019656835.1. Classification (NCBI taxonomy): domain Eukaryota; kingdom Viridiplantae; phylum Streptophyta; class Magnoliopsida; order Ericales; family Ericaceae; genus Rhododendron; species Rhododendron ovatum. Next base: position 6,220,167 of record CM033801.1, read on the forward strand.
ACACAACGTCTCGGGATGGCAGAGCTCCATATAAAAGATAACATTAAACCTGTGGAAATAAGTCACCCGATGCTGGAAAACCAGACTGAAACAAAACCCCACGGGAAGACCCACCGGGACAAAAACCGGACCAATATCCGGACAGAAACCTGCCTAAACATTCAGACATAAACCGGACAAAAAAAAAACGAAAAACAAAACCAAAACCCTAACCTGCCGAAACACTCAAACAGCCACCGCAGCACCACCACCATGCCCAATTCAAAAAAACCTGGAGCGGGCGGAGAGAGGGAGAGATAGCGCGAAAAGAAATCACTCAATTCAAAAACCTCACTCTATCTCAGAGATTAGGAAAAAAAAAGTAATGAGTAGAGAAATTTGATTGGAGACCGTGTCCAGGAGTTTTGAAACCCCAAAACGAACAAGGCCGCATGTTCTAAGTCAACTTGTGCACGTAATAATCTTTGTAATCTCTTTCACTGCCTTCTTACACGCTTACGCCTGGGATAAGGTGGACCCAATAATTGTTAGTAATAGAAATCAAACCTGAAGCCATAGAAGTCAGAAGGGAGCAAGCCTCTTAAGCTCCAAACCAAGACCATCAGTCCAAATCCTTGGGTTTGAGCCTGTTTCTCTCTTTTAGTTAGTATTATTTTCTGAATATGTTTCTCTTTTTCAGTGTATTCTTCTTTGGTTGCTTGCACATCACATGTGACGCATGCTTGTTTTGACTAACGTCCTCTGATAAGATGCTAAAGGAAACCCAAGAGGTTTGGTCGAGTGACATGAGACAACCATATGACTTACCCAAACATTAGGGGCACCAGAAATTTTGTCGATCGTTAACTTTAAAACTCTAGAATCGATAATTCGAGATGCGTGCAAGCCGGCTTGTAGACCCGATCATCAAAAAAGAAATACGCTGAAGGGTCTATATATAGCTTCGGGATTACAAGGAATATGTATTTTGGGTTTTGGTTTCGCATGGAATCTGTTTTTGTGGAATGGCTTGGTTTTGGATTGGGTCTTAAGTCTGATTTGCCTCAACTATGCCAAAGCCTAACACAACCAATTGGGTTACATTTTGTCAACCCAATCTGATCTCAAAATGTCAAGTTGATTTGGGCTCACACAACCTGGATTGGGCCCAATTCTCAGCCCAATCAGCTTCAACCAATTGCGTTACAATTTTTTTTTTTTGTGAATCCTCTCTGACCCTCTTTACATCGGTTGTTGTTGGTTTTTTTTTTTTTTTAATGAGCTTCCTCTACTATCCATGAAAATGGACTCGATCATCCAATTTGTCTATTTATGGCCCTATTGCCCTATTTGGGCCAATTTTGAATCTATGATAATTCAAATTGTTCATATTTTGGATCTCGTCAAGAACTTCAATCACTGCAAAAATCAGGTTGATCGAATATTGTTTGACATGATTTTGGAACAAGACCGACTATTGGTACCAAATAAAGAGGGTACCGAAAATGTACAAAGGCTTGCGGGGCCCACTTTTGAGTCCCGTACGGATAATCCAAACTGTTCATTAATTTTAAAATAATTTTTCGATTGGCTTTGCAAAAATCAACTTGATTGGATGCGTGTACAATCACTTACACACATCTGAATGAAATTTGGAAGATTGGATCAATCACTAATTTTTTGTGAGTTATTAATTCGTCTTAACAAGAGAAATAGAAAAAATAAAAAATTATAATCGATAATCAAAGTTTTTTGAATTTCAATAATAATTTTTGAATTTTTCTATTTTTCTTGTCGAGAAGAACCAATAATTCACAAAAATTAGACTCAAAACACAAAGCAAAAAAAAAATTGAATAATGGCAAAAAAAATAGAAGCCATTTGGCTTATTTGCCAAATTGGCCTATAATAAGATTACAACATTGAACCACTTAACCCATCTATCTTATGACAAATGAATTCCGAAATTATATCAATCAATATCCAATCAATCCTTATTTTCATGAACCGGGGAGGATCCTTTATTTTGTTTTCATTTTTATTTTTTTCAAAGGATTCAAAACTCTCTTTTACTATATGGTTGGTTACTGAGAAATACGTGGCCACAGCAATTAAGGTCAATTCCCAACGGCCACAACCGCACACCATTACAGTAGGCATTACTGTAGGCGACTTTAACGGCACTGGGACACACATCCAAGTGCCCAAATTACCCTCAACAGATCGCTTTATTTACTAGACTCCGCCTCTCAACTAGGTACCCAGTTAGTGTCCCAGAATGGGTAGTTTGGGAATGGGGTAGAAAAATAACCGCTAGACTTTGGATTTCTTCAACCATACCCTTCCTTGTCTTCTTCATTTTCAAAATCCAGGCATTTTTGTCAAAGCCAAAGAATATAGAAAGGAACAGAAGAGAAGAAAAGTCTTGAGAAGATTTCCAGTTATAGAATCACTTTGTCCTCAATTTTGGCCTTCTGGGTATCTCTCTCTCATCTCTGATCCACTCGAAAAAGGTCAGCTCTTTGGTATAGAAAGGAAAAAAGGAGAAGAAAAGTCTGAGAAGATTTCCAGTAATAGAATCACTTCGTCCGCAGTTTTGGCCATCTGGGTATCTTTCTCTCTGATCCACTCGAAAAGGTCAGCTCTTTGGTTCTTATTTTGTACATCTCAGGCTGATTTCTCTATGAATTTGTGCTTCATCTGCTTGTTATATATGTATGAGCTTTAATTTCGCAATCGATTGTTCGAGATTATGAACTCGGACGTATCTTTTCAGTTGATTAATCTTGGGTTTGCTAGTGGTTCGGCAGTGTGCTCTGTGTTTGGTTACTGAGAAAAATGGAGGAAAAAAATCTCGATTGTATTAGAGTTAGAACCTGTTGTCATGGGGAAAGTTTTTCCTCCATCCATGTTAGGCAACCAAACAGAAAAAGGGTCGCAAATTTTTTTGATACCCGGTCTGCGAAAATGGAAATTATGTCAGAAACCGTGAATCCACGAGCTCTCCCGTACTTTTGGCTCCGTTTGGTTCGGTTCAACGTAAAATGTTTTTCAATATAAAATGTTTTTCTTGTAAAATAATTTTGCCAAAAACAAATTTTTCGTTTTGTTTTCCTGTGTTTGGTTCACATTTGGACAATATCCATTTCCTTGAATAGCTTAACCACAAAAAGAACTCATTTTCCATAATTTGAAATTTTGGCTAAGCAGAAAGAATTGAGAGAGAGAGAGAGAGAGAGAGAGAGAGAGAGAGAGAGAGAGAGAGAGAGGAGAGAGAGAGAATTTGCAGATTTTGTCTAAAACTCTAGTGGAAGGAAGGAAGGTTGTTGGATCGTGAAGGAGAAATGGGTGCATCAGTGGAAAATGACTTACGGATGTTTATGCGGAAGTCATTTTCCTCCGTTCGCCGTAAAACGTTTTACCAGTAAAACATTTGTGCCCCTATTTTGTCAACCAAACACCAAAACATAGGTAAAACATTATACACGAAAATATTTTACGTCGAAACAAATAGAGACTCGCCGAAAAAGAATTTTCCCTTCCTTTTCTGCAAGATTAGTTTCCTCATGTTCTTTCAGTCGCTTGAAATGGTAGCAAAGAATGGTTACTGTTACATCCGGACGGAAACCAAATCCCTCTACCCAAATGCGAGTATCAATGGTAATTGGTTAAAATCCGCACGGTTTAGTGGTTTACTACTCCAAACAGCAAAAAGATTGAGGTGTCTTCTTTATATAGGCGAAATGTTCTTGATCGTTAATCGTTTGTTTGAAAGCCTTATTAGGTTAGGGCCATGTCTCTCTATGGTAAAGAAAGATGATGATTTTGTTCTCCATCAGTCTTTTTTTTTTTTCCCTACCCTTTTCTCAAGGTTGAGAGTGAAGGTTCAGTATATTATAACAGAAGAAACGGATACACGGATTGAAGTTGCTTGGACTTATGACTAATCACAAAGTTCTTTCAAATTGATTGCTGGCACCTATATATTGGCTTTGAATTTGATGTTTCTTCTTCTGTTCTGTTTTGTTTTAGGTTAGCGATAACACGTTGAGATTTGGAAGGCAGTGACAACAGATTGTGATGAATTACCAGTCTCCTTCCCGAAACCACAGAACCAAAGGGTTCAAGGCTAAGCAAGCCTTTAAGTCTGCCATGCTTTTGGCTCTCTGCATCTGGTTGCTGTACCAGTGCAAGAACTCACACAATACAATAAAGGAGAAACGCATAAAAGTACATATCAAACTCGGTGAGGAACACAGTGCAACGATTCTGGGACGCCAAGGAAATGAGGCACGGTATAGCAGTGGAAGTGATTCCAACTCAAAAGAAGTTGACTCTATGGGAGAGAAATCTGCTGAAGAAGAAACTTACATCAAGGAAAAAGAACACAATCGCAAAAGCATTACAAGTGACGAAGAGAAACAAGATCGGAAGGATACCGAAAGCAAAAATGAGAAGCCAGAAAGTGATGAAGAGAACAATCCTGGTATAGCATTGAGGCTAAATAAGATTTGAACCATGGAGACCAAAGATTGAGGGTTAATGAGGAAAGAGACTTGAATGAACAACAGAATGTTGAAGAAGGGCTAAGTTGGACGTTGATACTGCAGAAAGACGAACCATATAAAGAGAATATTGAAGATAAAGACCGTATCGAGGAAACAGGCAACGGTGAAATAGAAGATGGGTTCCATAGATTTCAGGATGAGAATGGGGTTCCGGAAGATGTTGATCATATTATAGAGTCTATGCCAAGTGAATCAAATGCTGATAAGAAAAGCTATCTACTTCAAGAAAGTAGAAATAGATCCATTGACAGCATGCCCGAGGAGGAGGAAGGGAAATCATGTCTAGAACCAGTGACAGCATGCCCCGAGGAGGAGGAAGGAAAATGATGTCTAGAATCAGTGACAACATGCCCTGAGGAGGAAGGAGAATGTTGTAGGACAGATTGGCATCTAGAAGTTGATTTCCATTCTGTAAATAAGGCAGAATTGATACAGCATGTCTCCACACGCTTCAAAAGAAACTGAAAGTAAAGTGTAAATACCGAATACTGTCGTATCGGTTAATGCATTTTCTGTTATTTGTTTTTACAAACATTTCTAGATTACAGTTACAGATTCTTGTTCTTCTCAATTTTGTTGGGGGGTATGTCTTAGACCTATGATATTTTTGTTTGTTTCTCAAAGCACAAGGCAACGTTACCTTCGCTTTCAAAGACTGGGAATCTGAAAATGAATCTCAAATTGTCTGCAGTACTTTAGAAACTAAACATTTTGAAGAAATTTTGGTCACTTAGTACCTCAACAACTAATTAACTAAAAGAATTCCCACATTAGTTTCAGAAGATGCGTCATCACACGATTGACAAATAAAGGATGTTTTTTTTCCAATCCAGTAGTGGATTAGGATATTCGAGCTTTATAGCTAGAGGAAGCTGATCTGAACTTATAGCTGCACTCGTTGTTAACACAATCATCCATTCATGCCCGCAGAAAGTGAAAGAAGTGAGGGCAGGGTTCCCGTGTAACCAAATATGGCCTATTTTGGAGGACTTCTTCAGCAGCTACAAGTGGATCTCAGCAGCTACAAGTGGATCTCAGGAATAGAAAATTGTTGTGGAGCTGAATTAAAATCAGGTCGTGTGGGATGCATCCTTTACTGTGCAGCCACGTCAAGCTTCCCAGATTGTTCAGGAAAGAGAATTACAAAATACGCTTTGAGAAAGTTGGTGGAAATTGGCTGCTAGCTGACCGGTTCTTGATCTATGCGATTGTGGATGACAATATGGTTTCAACTCGTTCATGACAACAATGAAATTGTCGCCTTTTGAGAGAACTGAGGGAGAGGGATCAGAGGACTTGTTTGGTCATTTGTGTGAATCCAGTTGAGGGATGGAGACCGGAGGACTTCGTTTCTTTTTATGATTCTGCTCTGCAAAGCATGGTAGAGCAGATGAAAGAAGCTCTTCGAGCTACTGAACCAAAATTGACTATTTTCTGGACTGTAATTCCGTCTTTCGTTTGAATAAGACATCATTATTTTTCTGTTGATTTCATCCAAAAAAACCAATCATTGGAAAGTTCTTCAGTTGTGGCAGGTCTCTTTTGCATTCGATTATAGTTGGGAGAACGTATTGGTGAAGAAAAAGAAGAAAAGAATGTCACAACACATTAAAACTTGTAGATCCATGTGAAGAATTTGAAGCCAAGCTATATGCAGGAACCTTAGCAAGTCTTCTTTCCTTCATAATGCTTCTCACCCTCCCTGCCTCTTCCCACAAACCTTTACTGGCATATATATTGGACAGAACCACATACACCCCATCATTCCAAGGTTCTAGTTCTAGAAAATGCTTACACACCCACTCACCCATTTTGACATTGCCATATTTCTCACAGGCACCCATCAAACACCCCCAAATCACAACATTTGCTTCCATTGGCATACCCTCCACCATCTCTCTGGCCTCCTCAAGCAACCCCGCTCGACCAAGCAAATCCACCATGCACCCGTAATGACGCAACTTGGGCATGATTCCGTACTCACTCTCCATCATCCTGAAATAACGCTTTCCAGCTTGCACCATCCCGCCATGCACACACGCACTCAGGACCCCGACAAAAGTCACACTGTTGGGCCTCACTCCGTCTTTTCTCATACAACGAAAGCAATCAAGCGCCTGATCACGTGACCATGCATTGCATAACCCACAATCATGGATGTCCACGAGGAAACATTTCGTTGTTCCATCCTTGAAAACACCTATTCGCCAAATCCATCCGACCACATTTGCCATACACGTCTATAAGCGAATTCAACATCACAATATCGGGTTTTTCAAAGCTCCTTGCTTGGAACACACATTTATGTAACTGAAGAGCTAAATTCAAGTCTCCTAGGCTTGCACAAGCTGAAGTAACCGTAACCATCGTGACCTCATTCGGTCTAAGTCACTTTTCTTGAGCTCCATAAACATGGTAATCGCCTCGTTGGCGTGACCACCTTGTGACAACCCTCCTATCACCGCATTCCAGGAACCCAACTTTCTTTCAGGATTTTCCTCAAACACCTTACTCGCATTCTCAAATTCCCCTCTTTTCGAATAAAAATGATAAACCCACTCTCACAAAACTCATGTGCCCCAAGACCGTGCTTTATAGCAACAGAATGAACCTGCAAACCCAATTTCACATCGGAAACTCGGGTCAGAGCGTTTAACACAATGGGTAGTGTGTAACAATCTATTAATACGCCGGCTTTCGACATGGCAATGAACAAAAACAGTGCTTTTGAAGGCAACTCTAGCCTCGTATAGGATCTCATAATGTGGTTCCAGTGAAACGGAAGAGGATAGAGTTCTAGCATGTGGGTTCGGATTATATGGGCGTGTATTTGAGTCAATGCTGATAGGTTCGAGCAATTTGACAAGTGGGTATCTATGAGTTTTGCTGGGTCTTGGGTAAAATCAGGTGATGGATTGTTCGTCTCTTGAGGTGTGAGATTTGGTGAGAGAGTGTGGTTGAGATGGTGAGAAATGGGGAGGTGTTTGGTTTCTTGGAATTTTGGGAATTTGAGCATGATGAGACGATGAGATGAGGTCATGTGAAACAGGGGAGTAGGAGCTGTTTGAGCTTGTCTGTGTGGTTCATCAGTTCAACAGAATGTGGAGGGAAGAAGTTGGTTGATCAAGTTATGACTTGAAAAAGTCGGATACAAATGTGTTCGGAGCCGTTCGATGTACAAGAGCTCACGTGCATCAATTACTATATGCTAACAGAAATTATTTATTTTATCGTTCACTTTTCGTAATTCATCGAAATTCTGACTCCGCCACTATTTGTTCTTGGCGAATGATAAAAAAAAAAAAAAAACAGTTCCGACGGCTCACACCACCTCAAGTCAGTACATAATTTTTCAAAAGTGCTCTCCAATTCGAAGTGCTTCTCCTTGTTTAATACGGTAAATCACATGAAAATATTTAAATGAGATTAAATTCTTCACACCGTCAGTGTAAATATTAGTTTTATCTTTCCAAATCAATTATATTGTACCATATCGTCAAAACAATTGTCCCAATTTTTTGGAAACGGTGACGTGGCGCAATGTAATTGATTTGGAAGAAACAAATGTTTACACCGGTGGTGTAAAAAATTTAATCTCTATTTAAATTACAAACGCAATAACATTTTCTTATGTGGGTTTCATACAACATGTGTGGTTACTCATATATGAGAAAAAGGAGGACCAAATCAAACCAAACCGAACCTTATGTCTCAATCACTTGGAGTCGAGTACTAAAATATATTTGATTCGAATTAGGAGAATTCAATGACTTCATATAGGTCCACGTCCATCCATGCTAAAGAGTACAAAAGAGTGATTGGTCCAGTTAATTGTAGCGTTCAAAGCACGTGGTTTGAACTTGAAGGTATGCTTGCGGGACTACGACTCCGTTCCAGTTTTTTGAAAAATAAACTTTTTGAAAAGAAATATAATTTCAAGTAAAAAAAATTATGTGTTTACGCAAATAGTTTTTCTACCAATATAAATCTTATTTGATAAATTTCATTGAAAATTTTTAATGGTACAAAAAAAATTTAAAAATTATTATTCATTTTTATTATATTTAAGTTTGAAATTATCTTCCTTTGAAAAAGAAAGCAGAACGGCACATTCTTCTGATAATGATGTGGTGCACTGTGTGCCGAAAGCAATGCTCAGTGGCAAAGGAGTCTATACCTACTCTTCCGTCTCAAAATGTTTGTCCAGTATGCAAAATAAAAATTTATTAAATTTTCGAGAAAGAATTGAAAATTCTTCAAGAATTTACTACAGTACATGAGTTCTTTAATTTATAAAAAAAAGTATGAATTTTACTCGGGAAAAATGAAGGAGTATTATTTTCAAATTTTTATTTTACGAACCAAACAAACACTTTAAAAGGGAGGAAATACTACATATTCATGTCAACTTCTTTTTTTGGTCAAACCGAATGTATTCTTTTTATTACGAATCAAAACTCTCTCTCCTTTTACTAGCGATTGCTCAGTCCTCTGGAGCATTGCTAAGAAGTGGTCCAACTCTTTCTCCTTCGTATATTTGTATTAGCTCCACAATTTACGTGAAAATCACACAAATGTCGTGAAGATTTGTGGTGCTGCACACGAGCTTATAGCTCAATGACACCCTCTCATATTTTACATGGAAGGTGAGATTTAGTTTTTCAAAACCGCAAGTGCTTGCGTATTGGTTAATTTCTATTGTCTTATACCATCCGTATGCCTTAGCTGCGCTACATTAGGACTAAGCTAGGCATCTGACCAAAAAATTACGGAGTAAAAAAGAAGATTTGTAGGTGAGACTCTTTCTAGTGAAGTTGGTTGTTCATCTTCCCTCTACAGCGGTGGTAGAGGTTCGAGTGGCACAAGAGGCAAATTTGGGGTTTAGGACTGTGAACAGCCCCTGAACCATTGTTGATTATCATACTAACACTCCGTTAACCCCACTACAATATTTGCATAAAAAATATATATGTATAAAATTATAGGAATAATTTTGTCACTCCTTTTATTTTTTGTTAACGCTATTCCTCTGCAAGTCTAAGGGAATAGCAAAATTAACGGCCAAAATTGTGGCACTACGTTATTTTTTTGTCTCTTACAGAGAGCTTTTTCAGTGCCGAGTGAATATATTCCACGTGGTACCTGTTTGGCATTCTGACCGTCTAATACACTTTTGGATGGCTTAAATTGAAATTGTTTCTCTATCATCTCAACACGTTTCTCTCCTTTTTTTTTTTATAAATCATAACCATTCAAAAATGTAATTGACAGTTTGAATTCGTCGAGCGGCACCACGTTGGTACCCACCTGGCACAGGAATTTTTTCCCCTTTTACCATTCATCTTGTACTATCGAACTCGGTTCTCTCTTTCGCTCTCTCTCTCTCTCTCTGAACGCAATCAATGGAAGACCCAACCAAACTACCACCCCAACCCAGCAACGACACAACCACCGTCGTCGACGACGACGACGACGACGAGTCATCTGCCACGGTAATCTAT
>CM033801.1:6942989-7167989 GCA_019656835.1 Rhododendron ovatum
GACCTCTCTATTTCTTCCATTTTCCGTTCGAATTTCGATGATCCAAGCCGCTCAATGTGCTCAGAACGTGATTTTAAGAGTACACGCGAGGAATCAGTAAAAAAAATGACCGGAAAGGGCTTCATCCGAGCAGTTTTTATCTGAACCGTTCGATAAAAAATAAACAAAAACTGCTCGGATGAAGCCTTTCCGGTCATTTTTTTTGCTAGTTTCTCGCGAGTACCCTTAAAATCACGTTTTGAGCACATTGAGCGTCTTGGATCATCAAAATTCTATCGGGAAAGAGAGGTCCTTATTTTATTAAGTTAAGATGGTTTTTAAAAGAAGAGAACTATATATATATATATATATCGGGATCCCGTCGCACGGCTTTACCGTGCGGGACTCCCCTTTCCAAATCGAATTATCACGATCTGAGCCGCTCAATGTGTTCAGAACGTGATTTTAAGGGTATCCGCAAGAAATCAACAAAAAAAATGATTGGGAAGGGTTTGATTTGAGCAGTTTTTACTGAACCATTCAATAAAAAACTGTTCGGATCAAACCTTTGCCGATCATTTTTTTTGCTGATTTTTCGCAAAGACCCTTAAAATCACGTTCTGATCACTCTGAGTGGCTCAGATCGTCTCAATTTGATCAGAAAAGGGGAGTCCCGCACGGTAAGGCTGTGAGGGATCCCTCATTAGAAATAAAGTGTGTGTATATATATGTAATTGAGACGATCCGAGCCGCTCAAAGTGATTAGAACGTGATTTTAAAGATACTCGTGAGAAATCAGCAAAAAAATGATCGGGAAGGGCTTGATCCAAGCAGTTTTTTACTGAACCGTTCAATAAAAAACTGTTCAGATCAAGCCATTCCCGTTCATTTCTTTTTGCTGATTTTTATAAAGTATCCTTAAAATCACGTTCTGATCACTTTGAGCGGCTCGGATCGTCGCAATTCGTTCGGGAAAGAAGAGTCCCGCACGGTAAGGTCGTGCTGGATCCCTTATGGGAAGCGGACTTTAAATATATATATACCACAAAGTGTGTGGATATCATGTAAATGTGTAGTAGAAAAGAGTTTGAAACACCGCAAACTAATGCCCCAGCTGGGACATGAAATAATTAATTACTCAAAGAAATACATATCCATCCAATAAGATTCATTTTATATTTCGCAGTGGACCTCTACGGCCATGGATGGGTTGTCCTATTTTAGCTTTAGGGGATTTGGAAGTCTAAAACAATTTACTAAAATTTGTGGGGTTTAAAGTAGTAGCACTCCAGGGTTGTCCATATTCAATGCAAATCGCGTTTCTTTTTCCTTTTTTCTCTTTGAACTGAAACGAAAAAGCACCTCAAAGGAGAGGACCTTTTTTATGTTTGTCTTTGGTAGAGTAGAGCCCACAAGAGATGGCAATCATCCCCTAGAGCCATCTCCATTGAGACACAATGGGCTCGAACCACATACAGATACAGCTAGCCAGTCTAGTTTTATTGAACCACGAACACCAAAAGAAGCTTCTTGTGGCCAAGTGGTATACAAGTCGGCACATATATTCCCCCAATCTTCAATTAACTTCACAATCTGTCTCTTCTATTAGTACAACGAAGGGTGTTACATTTTGGTGTCTTATTTTAAAAAGAGAGACATGCTTAGTTTTTGTGTTTTTGATAGTCGGGGTTGTCTGGACCAGCTTACGCGTATCTCAAGTAATCTCTTCTCCGGTCAAAGGTAGATCATCCATGCCGGAACTATGAAATTCACAAAAAATTACTCTCATGCCCTGACTCCAATAATCAAACCATAATCAACTTTATGGAAAATAAACCTACAAACTAATCAGACTAACCTTATGATAAAAGACATGTTCTGTAGTTGCCAATACTGCAATCAAAAAGCTGTCACGATATTTTCAAATTTTGGACACGAAATGCAATACTAAAAGAAGAAGAGACCCACAGCAAAAGGCCTTTTCCAAACAAGAGAGCGATACTTTCGCATTATCCAATATTTAAACCTTCAGATTTCAAGTTGCAAAACTCAATCTGAATAGAAATTATTGGGTGGCTTAGAGGACTGGATAATTTTTCCTTATGGAGGTGTCTGTAGGGAGAGAGAGGGGGGAGAGAAAAGTAAGACTCTGTTCTGTTTGAGTTTTGAGAGAAATTTTAAAGTATAATAAGTGAAAAGAGATGGAAAAAATTTATTAAAAATTGTGTGCAGAAATTTTGAGTACCCCAAATGAACAAGCTCTATCTCAAGTCCAATCAAAATCCCAATGAGAAAAGTGACCCACAGCTAATTCTGTTTAATCCAGTTTACAGTTATAGTTTTCCCTGTAACTGTTTCGTTTCGTTTTTGTTTCTAATAACATTATTGTTGGTGCCTGCATGTGCGAGTACTTTGTCGAAAACATGTGTGAAGAATTGATTAGTCCCACATCAGATAAATAGAAAAATGATCTGTCCTTACAATGCTTAGTCTTTTAAGTGGATATGGGTCATTCAATGTCTATTGGGTTTAGGTGATGCATGTGGTTTGGACTCCGTGGATACTCCGTAACGGATTGGGCTTACGCAAATATGCGGAGACCTCAGGCGGATCAAACTCCCAACATGCTTTTGTATGCATCTCTAGGTGTGGGTTATTTCAATAAGAAACTTTTCTAGTGACTAGAGCCGACTCATATATTTTGGAAGCTCGAAGTAAATTCTCTATATTGAGCCTCTTACATATTCATGAATTTAAAAAAAATAATGATAAAAGTACAAAAATAACAAAAAAAATAAAACTAAAAGGATACAATTATGACAATATAAATGTAAAAAGCTACTATTATTGCAAGAATTTTTGAAGAAAATAAGATACAATTGTGTTTTTATTTAGAAACATTCTAATCTTAATAAGTAAATTATATTACAGTGGGATATCAATTTTGAACCAAAATTCGGAAACCAAAAGCAGCCACTTCTCCGGCTTATCCCATGAGACGGCCTTGGCTAGATTCACCAAGCTCTGAATTTCCTAATTCCTAGTGGTGGCACAGGCACTCTTTTGGTGTCTTGTGCAACGTCATGCTATCGAGCTTTGGTGTCTCTCTCATTTGGCTACATTCTACGCTAACCAATCCTGGCCTACTGGCTTTCTTCTAGCTAGCCGTTGCATATATATTTGGTTTCACACAGACATTTTTTAAACCTAAGTACTTGTTACCAAACCTAACCTAAATACTTGTTCATGATTATTTATTGCTTCTATGTTATTTTGCAATTAAAGTTTATTCTTTCTACCAAACCGTAAAAATGGATGGGAGTTAGAGGATAACTTTATTATCCATCTTAAAATTAATGGGCAATGAGTGAAAATGTCCAATATTATATTATCACTCATTCCACTCGCAAGCAATATGAGATTATATTTCCTTGACAGTAATTCTACAAACTAATTTTGTATCTTGTCAATTTTTTTGATCCGTGTATCTTATCATTGTTGATTTGTCAAATATATGTAACATATTAGTCCGGTTCATGTCAGGAAGTCCGGATTTTGTGTTAGGTCTGGACCACTACTCAGCCGTTGGACCGTGTTTTCAACGGACCGAATTTGCAGAATGTTTAAAGTATTTATGACCGATTATAAACCTTCCGCAAATTCGAACCATGAAAAACATAATTCAACAATTGAGAGCAAAAGTCCAAACTTAACACAAAATTCAGGCGTCTTGAATTGATTGTTAGTGTGTAACATATATATTTATGTGCGTGCAGCGTGATGCAGAAGTGCTCATCACCTTTGATCCGCATGTTCGTCCACGTAATTGTTTGTAAGGGTGGGTACTTTTTTCCTTGGCATTTGGAATCTTTTAATCTGGTGGGGAACCTTTGGCTTTTTGGATCTGGTGGGTTAACTTTTGACTTTTTCTGACCGGTGGGGTCGACTTGAGGCCTCATTTGTTAATCTCTTTTAGCTTTGGGATTAGAACGATAATTTTAAGGGATTAAATTTTTTTTGTTTGTTTTCACAATTAAGATGTGGATTATTAGTCTCATGGGCATGTGAATCCCCTCATTACAAGATATTACTAATACCTTGGGGGACTTGGTATTCATAGTCCGAACCCAGGAAATTAAATTACGCTGACCAAATTACCCTCTGATACTTGGCTATTTGGGATCATACGGAGTAGAAACTTAATTACGAAAGCTCTAGAAACAAAATTTAATTATGAGTCTTTAGAATAATATGATTAGAATAACAATATCTTCACACTGGTTTAAACGGATTGAAAATTATAGTACTTAATTTTTTTACTGTTTATATACTGTATTAAAAATTATTATTAAAAAATTAAGTGCTCTAATTTTCAATTCGTTCAAACTGGTGCGAAGATATTGCTATATGATCATATTATTTTAAAAGATCATAATTAAATTTTGTCTCTATGGCTTTCATGATTAAATTTTTGCTCCATAGGATCCCAAATAAAGAGCAAAAACTTAATTATGAGAGTGTTAGAGACAAAAATTAAATATGAACCTTTAGAATAATATAATAAAAAATAAGATCTTCGTACCTAATTAAAATAGATTGAAAATTAGAGCACTTAATTTTGTAATTATATGTTATCCTTCAATTTGGCCTACGGGCAAAAATGGAAATATATACTATCAATTCAATCATATCCCATGTGAAACAAACATGATATTAATAATCTAATTCCAAACAGATATACCCATTACCAATCCATACTCATTACCAATCTCAATCATAATCTCATCTCCTTACGATCTTTTTCATCTATCAATGTTATCAAACAGGCCCTGAGGGAAAACTTTGTAAAGATCAAGGATCACCGCAAGGGTGGCCACTACATGTCCTGCGGGGCCCATTTCGAACTCCAAAAAATTAATTATAAATTTTAAAAGAATTATTTATGGAATTCTTTTAAAAATCAGCTCTAATGAATATCGGTAGACAAGTTTTCTAAATTCAAAACTATGGAACTGAGCAGTTTCACCCCTACAAATTTTAGAAAATATATCTACCCAAAAAAATTGATCGATCAGTTCAATTTTCAATTGGGGAAAGGGTAAATTTGGTCGGTTTCGATCTAGACGGAGCTGAATTGATCAATTTTTTATGCCTATTAAAAAAAAGCTTTAAATCTTGATCAGTTAGAAGAAATCAGAATGCATAACCTAGATCTGTGCCTTGTTATCCCAGCACTCATCAACCTCACCCTCTTCCTCCTCCGACACCGCCAAGGGAAGCCCACTTCAGCCCCATTATAGAAACCTTCTTATAAAATAAATACTTGAATTTTGGAACTTCTTAAGTAAAAATAAGAAGGGTACGTTGTTCTACAAATCCAAATAAGCAGTTTATTTTACATTTTTAAGTTCAAAAATAATATAAATAAAAAATAGTTTTTCAATTTTTTTTTACACCGTATTAAAGATCTCAATAAAATTTATCAAATAAAATCTATATTGATAAAAAAATTATTTATGTAAATATATAATTTTTAAACTTAAAATTACTTTTTTAAAATATAAGTACCGATTCATCTTTTTATAAAATATAAAAAAATAAATTCTTATTCACATTCTAACGAGCCCTTACATGCATGGGGAATGAATCTGAACAGCTGACTGTTCTTTTGCATTAATAATCCATCACTGTCACAAGCCCTGCTGACTCCGCATGTCTCTACTTTTTCTTGTTTAATATGCAGCACTGATCCTCCACTGACTAAACTCTACAGTTAACGCGGGCAACTTCCTCGAAACTTTCCAAAACGAGTGATTGTGTTGCGTATGCATGACACTATGCATGCCCCACTGATGATGTCAAGTTCTCCATATATGTATATATATACTCCACGCAAATGGAGGTAGGAGACAGCATTCCTCTCATTAATATTATAGTACCTTCCTTAGTTCCTTCCGTATGTAGTAAGGCTTGTTTAAGGTAGTACTTGTACGTTGGAAATCTTACAAGCTTAATAATTCCTCTGTCAGAAATCAGAATGTATAACCTTGATTTGCGCCTTGTTGTCCCAGCGCTTGTCAACCTCACCCTCTTCCTCCTCCAACACCACCAACCTGGAAAATCCACTTTCAACATGAATCTCAACAGCTGGTTCTTTTGCATTGCGGTTCTGATGCTCTTCCTCACCACCTCGGTCAAGCTTCCTCTTTCGGTGACCGCGGAGCGTATCCGGGTTCGAGCCGGAGACTTCTCTTTCTTCGTGGCTATTTCACTGCTGGGGTCTGTTTGTCTGCCGCAACCCTTTTTCTGGTTAGTGTACGTAGTCATCATTTGTGTCTCTCCTTGGCACGGTGTTCTTTCGGGATTATTGGTGGGATTTCTTTTCTCGATTTGGTATATCTTGCGTGGGATTCCCGTGTTCATTATCACTTGTATTGTCCAAAACCATCAACAAGAGGATGAAACAGAAACAGATGCTGCTCCTCAAGTTATACTACTTGTAGCTGATGATCACATAGGATCAGGAAATCCAATATTCCTCGACCAACCTACTTCAGAGCCTAATACTGTTCTTGTTGTGGAGCCTTGAGACGTCATAGGTTTTTTGTTTTGTTTAGGGATTGGACTATCTCCAATTCTATAAATAGACTTGACGGTCCAGCTTCGGCCCATTTGGGGCCATTTTCGGGCTCAAAAGAATGATCCAAACAATTCTCTTTTTGGAACTCTTTGAGAAAATGTACATAACCAAAAATCAAATTAATCGGATACCGTTTGATATTGTTTTTAAACACAATTATATTGAGGAAAAAAAAAGAAGAGAAGGAAACACTAGGATCGAAACCCAAAATATCCATTTTATCTCAAAATAAACTCATTTTCAAAATTATTCCAAACGGTATCTGATCAACTTGATTTTTAGAATACCATATATGTTCTCAACATGTTCTAAAAAATAAACAATTTGAATCATTGACGCGGATCTGAAAAAAATGCCTTGAACGGGCCGAAGCTTTACCGTCCGGTCCATTTATATAGTATTGGAGACAATCCAACTCTTTTTGTTTATTTGTGCATTCACCTATTTAGTCTGTATATTCTATTCTTTTCTTTTCTTTTTCTTTGGATTTCTCTATTTGAGACCAATTATGACTATATTTGGACCGCGACCCTAAAAACTTTAAAAAAATAAAAAGAAACGGGGGACAAGATAGTCCAAATTAATTTGATGTTATTGATGTATGCTACGTTCAGCTTGTTGTACTAGTATGTAAATTTGTGTTATGAAATGGTTGTAAATTTGCGTTAATCTCAATTTGGTAGTATGAAAACTCAATTTTGGGCGTGGTCCTAGCTGTTATGACATATTGTAAACTTTTTGGACTTTCAGTTGCCACGATCTACTTTTCTAAAGAAGAAAATGATTATATTGCGTGTTTCGGCTACACCCTCTGTCCCCTCTGACGTGAGTGACAGTAGCCTACTGCCCTGGGGCAAAGCGATATTGTCCCGAGTCCGGAAACTTAATTTGAAACGTTCACTTGAAAGATCTAATTGTGTACTATGGTCCTGCAAAAAATTAAATTGATCGAACATCGATAACCAAGTGAAGGAATTGCTTTGCTGCCTCAGAACATTTTATAACTAATCTCATAATCTCAGGATGGTTGCTTGACTAGATTGTGACAGTTAAAAAAAAAAAAACTATTTATTTGAACGGCCTTAAAAAAAACATAGTTACAAATATTCGAATGAGTTGATTTTGCAGAGAAACCTTTAGAACAATGTTTTAATCAAATTGAAAAGCTCCGATCATTAGATTTTTAATTTATCTAGTTAAAAAGTAAAATTACTTTAAGCTTTAGCTTGCAATTTTTTTGTTCATGTAGAGGTTTATAAACATGAGGAGAAGAAACACTTATAATTCGAGAGTTCTTTTTTAAAATTCTTATTTGACATTTCTGTGATAATAGAGTTATGTTACTTCTTCTTCTTTTTATCGGTAAAAAGATTTTATAGAACTCGACAAAGGGTACATCGATGAGGCCAACTCTAGATGCAAAGCAAACTTGAATCACAGAGAAAGCCAAAAGAAAAGAAGAAAAAAGAGAAAGCCAAAAGAAAAGAAGAAAAAAGAAGGAAAAATTTTAAAATGGCACCTGAACTTTGCACCAAATGTCACAGAGACATCTGAACTTAAGTTTATTTCAATTAAACACATGTACTAACAAAATCTCCAAATTAGACCCCCGACGTTATACTCTGTCCAAAAAATTACTGACGCGGCATCTCTTACCCGTTTAAGTGACCCCATTGCACATGTCTTCAACAGGGAATGATGCACCCAAGCCAAATCCCTCACTTTACCTCACGTTTTGAAGAAAAAATGACCTTAACCTAATTTATGAGTTTTAACCTAAATTAGGTTAAGGTCATTTTTTGAATACAGACGAAAAAAATAAATTATTTAACTTTTCAATGCAAACCCACCCTGAGAGTTCTACCATAATGAACCAGAGGAAACCCTAACTTTTTCTTCTTTCTGCTCGGGACCACAAGGAAAAAATGAAGTAATGGGTAACGTGATGGGTTTCTCTTGGGTGCATTGTCCCCTATTGGAAACATGTGCAATGGGATAACTTAAACGGGTTGGAGATGCCATGTCAGCAATTTTTGGGACAGAGTGGACGGAGTATAATGGCGGGGGTCTAAATTTGGGAATTTTGTTAGTACATGTGTTTAATTGAAATAAACTTAAGTTCATGTGTCTTTGTGACATTTGGTGCAAAGTTCATGTGCCATTTTGAAATTTTCCCAAAAAAGAATACTATACTTATAGCTCAATTTAAATTTCAAAAACAAAATAATTACAATATCATAATATGAAAATCTAAATTCTCCGTGATAACAAACACGGCCTACGTTTCATTAGAGCGAATAAAAGTGAACAAAAAGGAAAACAAATACAGCTTGGGTAACACAGGCATTAATTTAAACTAGATTCTTCTTTTATTATTTTCTCTCGAATAAGCTGTCCACTATATATGGACTAGCTAACTTTGACCCTCTCTCTAGACCCCTCTCTCCCCTCCTCTTTTCCCTTTTCTTCTTACCGTTTTCTAATCTGGTCTTGTACGTTCAACCGACTGGGTTGGCCGTTGGAGGGGCCTTGACAATATTTTTTTTTATAGACTATGTTAGATTTTTTGGAGGATTTCAACTTAAAATCAATTGGTAATAAGTGAAGTAGCTTCTAGAATATTAATCACGCTTAGATGGCTCAAATGAGCGATGTGAGACTAGTCTAACATTCCCCTCACGTGCAACCCGGCTGCATGTGGATGTGACAGATTAGGAGACCAGAAGCTAAGTAATTGACTCGGGCGATAAAAATGACAGAGACTTTTCCTCGAGAATAGGGGTGCTAATCGAGTCAAACAAGCCAAACACAGCATTGCTCAAGCTTGGCTTGACTTCTCGTTACTAGTGTTAAAGCTTGGCTTGAACTTGAGAACTTTTTGAAGCAAATTGTTCAAGTTTGGCTTGCGTTTGAAGTTTTGTGTTCGTGAGAAGCTTGATTTGGCTTGTGAAATATACAAGCCAATCTCGAGCTTCCAAGTATGAGCTTAGGCTCATGAAGTTTCGAGCTTTCAGGAAGAACAATTACCTTGAAAAAGCAAGCTATGTAGAGTTTAAGTGGATGAAGGGAAGATGAAATATGTTACCACTTATACCTCTCTAATCTTTGCCGAGAAAACCTTAGCTAGAAGAATATGATAGCGGCCCCAAATTTGCTCGTGTGGTTGCTTTTAGTCGAAGATGATGTAGCGGAACTTTGCTCAGTTTTAGCCATGAGATCGGCTTTTCTTTTATGCCCCTAAGGGGGATTGTGAGATGCTATTCAAGATTCTTTCTTTTAGATGTAAATGGCAAGGGAATCGATATTCATACATCTCCCTCACGGGCAGGGGCGGATTCACGTTGGGGTACATGAGATCACATGCCCCCACGCCTTTTTATTTTTAAAAAAATAAAAAAATTTGTTTTTGATATAAATATATAAAAGTTTCCTACACTTGTACAATACATTTCCATGGTGTTGTGGCTCTAGGCATTGACATAAATATTTTGGAATATTTATTAATGTACCCCTATATATTTATTATTTACAGAATGACTCATTTGTTCACGAGCCTATCGAGCCAAACACCCGTATGTTCAAGCTTGACTTGAATTCATAAACAAATTAAAAAACGTATTTGACTTGGTTTATATTTTTTATAAAAAGTTTGAACAAGCCAAAATTCAAGTCAAGTTCGAGCTTGTTTAGTTCGTTTAGCAGCCTATATGAGAGGTGAGGCCACGGAACCCAAGATCTGGCTCTGATACCATGTTAAATTTCTTGAAAATTTCCAACCTAAAAGACCCCATGTGGATTTTGGCAATTTCCCTTTGTTTTATAACTAATGGAAGTTGATTCTCAACTTTTGCCTACAACTAAACTAATGGAATGTTTACAACTAAAATACTAAATGGAAGTGGATTCTCAACTTTTGTTTACAACTAATTAAACAAATGGAATGTTTTCAACTAATTAAAGAACTAAATGGAAGTGGATTCTCAACTTTTGTTTACGACTAATTAAACTAATGGAATGTTTAAGACTAAAGTACCTAATGGAAGTGGATTCAACTTTTGGTTACAACTAATTAAAGTAATAGAAGTTGATTCTCAACTTTTGTCGAGCTGGGTGGATTTTCTTGAAAAAAACTATCACTAAGCACCAAAATAGATCACTAGAATCCATCTTATTTTATCCGTTTGTAGCCCATGCTAGTGACACTTTTTAATACTTGATATGTAGCCTGGTGACAGTTGAAACATTTCCACATGCTAAAAAGTAAAAAGTTAAAAACCTAATTATCAAAGTGTTGTGCTAAGGAATGAAAAACTTACGGGTGACGTTTGTTAACCATTTCAGTTTTTAGTTTTTTGTTTTTAAGAAACTAAAAGTAGAATCGGGTTTATGTTTTTATAAAAACAAAAAGAAGAAACATGTTTGGTAATATTTTTTTTTTGTAAACAGTAAAAAATAAAAGCCTTTTTTTTTTATTGAAGAAGGAGAATGATCAAGGTAAGAAAAAAAGAGGAAGGGGAAAGCTGTAAAGATAATATGAAAAAGGAGTTATATGTCATTCATTAATTTAGTAAATGTGTATATTGAGCCATCAGATTCAAATAGAAGACAGAATTAAGATGCTTGTTTTGGAAGGTGGAGTTTCAGAACCCTGCCCATCTTCCTAAGCACATCAAAAACCAAGAGAGAGAGAGAGAAGAGCGTACCAGTAATGGAGAAGGAAATGATTGAGACGGGATGAAATAAAAATGATCGGGATCTCCTTGGTATGTTTGTGTTCCACCCAAAAAAAAAAAAAAAAAAAACTGGGGAAAACTCCTTCTTGTAGTTTCCATAATTTACAAAAATTCTAAAAAGGTTTATGAAAAATAAAAAGGTAGAAACGTGTTACCAAACAAGTTTTCTTCATTAATTTTCAAAACAGTGAAAACAAAATGGTTACCAAATGCTCCCTTAATTAACAGTTGTATTCCAATATATGCGCACACAAATGTGACGGGAACCACATTCAGGTCCACCAATCCTAAATGTTAGCAAACACATTAGCAATGGTCAAAAGCTAGCTGACTAGCTGAGGCTGGCTACAATTATCGCAAAGAAATAATTGTGTTTCAAACTTTGAAAAATTTCACGATGGATTTAGAGAAGCAGAGCCTGCCTTGATTTTTCAGGGCTTAAAGCAAAAATAAAAAAATGATGCCTTTTTATTGGACTATTAGAAGGAGTAATAAAGTAGGAGGGCCCCCAAAAATTCAAAAATAATAATAATAGAGGCGTAAGACGGCACAATACAAATTTTAACTCAGAGCTGGCTCCGTGAAGAATCTATGTGAAGCCCATCACGAAGGTAAGTGGTCAAAAGAGTTGTACTTACGGTGTCGGTACTCCACTTACAACTTTGATGGTGTCCTAGAAAAACCATTGCTGAGGTTACAAAAGTTACAACTAAAGGTGATCAAAAGAAAACTTTTAGTTATGAGAACACACAAATGCTAGTAGAAGAAAACTCGCTATGTTGCAAGTTCAATCTGCAGCTAAGCAAGTCCTCTCAATAAAAATGCCATTTCGCACCCCCATCCTCCAGTACCAATCGTGCAACATACATAGAAACAAACTGTAAAATTCACGGATTGTATTTTGAAATCGTCTTTAGCCATTAGAACTTACAGATAGCGACGCAAAATATGGATTTAGGACAGCAAATGACAACATGACGTGCCTCTCATTGATCTCACGGGTTATTTTTCTAACTCTAACAACCTAATGTGTTTGATTAATATGTAGTGTTAATGTTTTAATGTAAGTTTGATGACATTTCTAATTGTTTAGTGTTATACAATTATATTGTGTGATAAATCTGAAGCCATAATTCTCTCTAATACTACATGAAAAACCTGACATAGTTTGCAATTTAAGTCATGATTTGTGGCCTTAATGATACGTGATCTTTTTTCTTGAAACTGGGGAAGTAGAACCGATAAAATGGTCAAAGAGAAATTTCTCAGAAATGCTGTAATGTATTAGGATGTAATTAAGGAAGAAGGACAGCCTCTTGGCCTTATTTGTTTTCTCTCTTTGTGTCCACTAGTGTATTTGTTGGAAAAACGAAAAAATTGTTCGAATATTTCTGTGAGCTTAAATAGTATGAACATATTCATTTGAAGGATGAACGATAATTCTCTCATTATGCGAATCGAAAAGTTTACTTAAGGGAGGACGCGCACATGCTCGCCGTTTACCGAACACCTAGACGAACCAACTCAGGCCTCGTGGTAGGGATGGCATTCGGGGCATTCGGGGCGGAAATTGGGTTTTCCGTCCCCGAACCCGAAGTTCGGCCCATATCCGCCCCGATCCCCGAACGGGGAGGGAAGAATGAAACCATTTCCGAGCCATTCGGTTTTCGGGTAATCCCCGAACCGAACGGATACCCGATCAGTATTCTAATCTAAACAAAAAAAAAAAAAATTAAGTCAAAACCGATGAATATCACTCAATTTTTGATCGAACCACAGACGAAAAATCAAATGGTAAATTGCAGATCTTCATAGCAGGCATATTGAATTACAAAAACAGATTTGAATATAAACCAAAAACCACTAACGATCTGATCGAATATACAGGAGTAATAAACCAGTAACAAATCTGATTGAATAAAACAACTAACGATCAGTAATCAAGGGAAAAATAATCAAATAAACCGATTCATCTTCGAAACGGTTGTTCTTCACTTCAAAATGACATCGCAAAGATCGACGACTTGGGGATTGAGAAGAGAGCCGGAGATGAGAGAGAGCACCTCGTCGCCGGAGATGAGAGAGATAGATGTCGAACGGAGAAGAGGCGGGGGTTGCTGTTTCGCCGAAGATGAGAGTGTGAGAGACTTACGGCTCTGAGAGAGAGAGAGAGAGAGAGAGAGAGAGAGAGAGAGAGAGAGAGAGAGAGAGATCAGGAGGATCTAAAAATCGCCGCCTCTCCCTCAGGACCCTCACTGAGAAATGAGAAATGAAGTTGAGACTCGAAAACCCTAAACATATGTGTATATATATAGGCAGGGGTAATTTTGTAATTTACTATTTCGGTTCAGTTCAGTTCGGTTCGGTTCGGGTATCGGTTCAAGTATCAGCTGAACCAGAACCGAACCGAAACCCGTTCGGTTATTCTGTGTGCCAACCATACCCGTACCCACGGGAAAAATTTCGGTTATGGTTCGGGGAAAATTTCGGTTATCGGTTCAGGTACCCATCGGTTTGGTTCAAATTGCCATCCCTACCTCGTGGGCCTGTGGCATGTGGTCTGAGACTCTGAGGTCTGTGACTGGGATAGTTAGAAATTGATTTGGGTAGTGGGCCCAAAATCCTTAAATAACAAACTTGGGCTTCGATTGGACTTAGACTTGTTCGATCCAAATTTTAAAATAGAGATTGGGCTTGGAGCCACAGAAAAGTGGATTGAGCTTCCACCTAAACTACTTCAACTAGCAAAAACCAGTGCTATGCATGGCATGATTAGCTCATAATTTTGTGATTTTAAAATCCACATTTAACAGTATAAATTTTGCACAATTACGTATTAAAATAAAATTTTAGACATGTATTTATATCTTTTTACGGTGCTTTTTTGGTTTAGAGTGCAATTACACCACCTTTTTTTTTCTTTTTTTTTTTTCATGTTAATCTCTCACGTGAGCCCGTGTTATGCATGGGACGATTTAAAAAAAAAAAAAAAAACTCTCAGTATTTATCTTTTTTGATCGGCCAAAATCAGAGGCAGAGCTATGTTGCAGTCCGGCCCAGAGTTTAAATTTTTTTATATACCTGATTTTTAATATTATCAATAATTATTTATGTATAGGTACTTATAATCTTAATCATTTTGGTTTGATTTGATAAAAAAAATCGGTTATTTTACATTCTCATTTCTCAATTTCTTTTATAAATAAAAAATAAGTACATGATTGTTGAAGTAGTCTAAAAAAAAGCAAAATGATTGGTATACTTTAATTGCATTAGGTTAGAATCATTTCAATGTACAAATTTAATATATTGAAAAACAAAAACTTTATGATGTAACACTACAAGAAAGTCGGGATACGCCAGCGCTCAAAAGTATTGGTAAAGGTTCACGGAAACGATGCTATAGACCTGCTGGGTCTATACCAACGCTTGGGCAATGCACTGTAGTAGACACGCTACTATAGGTCTATACCAACGCTTTTTATGGGCGCTGGTATAGATTAATGTGTACCAGCGCTTTTTTTCCCAGCGTTAGCAATTGTTGGTATAGCATAGTTTTTACCAGCGCTTTGGTTGCAAACGCTGGTGTAGACTTTCTTTACAAAAAATCAACCCACAAGGGTGCCATTTTCTACCAATGCTGTGTTTCGGTCTCTTGACCTTCGGCTCATCAAAGCACTCACGCACACCTATTTCAACCACTGAACCAAGTATCATTTTCATTTCATATGTGAGAATGTTTAATATATAACATATGTTTTATATCTATTTTTTGTAAAATATTTGGTAGATTATCATAAAAGGTGAATCACTGATCCCATGAGAATTATTTTTATATTTTATTCTCTATTCTTGTTCCAGTAACATGTCAAAAGCTTTATTTTCTTAGTTTTATATTTATATTTCACAGGATCTTCTCCAAGCATTATCATCACACCAAGCACCATCACCACAACCCCGAAGAATGCATCTAATGGAAATATTACTTATTTCGACTGAGGCAAAATTTAGATACATCCCAACCCCCACTAGAATCTTTATTTTTTGATCTGAATCGTCTATCTTTCACATTTTTTTACATATTATGGAGTTCATCATTTTCTACCAAGAATGAAGTTAATCGGGTATCACTATACACTTGATCGAACAAAAAAAAATCCATTTTGTAAATGAAATTGTGTCTCGATAAAGAAGTTTTCTAAACCTGTTCTAGGTATTTTTTTTACGAGAATGGTATAATCAACAAGAAAAACAAAATCAACGGTCTGGATCGTTGTAATTGTGTTGCGGTTGAATGACTACCGTATGTTTTAGTATGGCACAAGACTTAGTTTGTTAACAATTACATTGAACATATAGAATTAAAAGGTCATTACCAACTCAATTTTTACAGTGGTCGATCTGAACCATTAGGATTTCACATCTCACTGATACCATCGTTGTCACTGAAATCAGAGATCATCGGATATCGATGATCGCCTGATCGGACAACATTTGATGCATCTCGAGGCGTTAAAGTATGAGATCACAAGATTCAACCCCCACCAGAGTCTTTATTTTTTGATCTAAACTATCCATCTTTTACATATTACGGAGTTCATCAATAGAAACAAGAATGAAGTTGATCGAATATTGCTACATATTTGATCAGACGATAACTATCATCTAAAAAATAAATTGTTTCCCAATCAAGAAGCTTTCTAAACCTGATCAGGTCAAATTTTTACGATAATGATTTAACCAATATGCATAACAAAATCAACGACCTCGACTTTTAAAATAGTTGTTTTATTGAGATGAGCTAAATAATCATACCGAAGATTATTAGCAAATGTATAACATATAATACTAGCGCATGCCCGTGCCTGAAGGCACGGCTCGAACAATTAACACACGCAAATAAATACTTAACTCACGTGCCATATACGGCTCGAAAAATAAGCACATGTAAATAAATACTGAACTTGTATGCAATATATCATTTCCTGTCCTACAAATTCAACTATGCAAAAAATAATAACTCAAACATATTCATAAAATAATAGAAGTACCCGAAAAGAATGAAAGAATCATAAAATATCTTAATGTAAGAAAAAATAGTCCAACTAATCTCGCACATATTTATGACAACTCGGAAAGAATGAAAGAATAAAAGTACCTAAAAACAAAAAAAAATAATAGAGTTTCATTGTTTTATCCATGCCTAAAGGCATCCATACAATCTGTCAACTTTAACTGACTACCGTAACTACCCATAATTACGACCTAGCAATCCTATCACGGCTATTATGGTCTTCAAAGTCAATCATACCTGAAAAACCAAAAACCAAACCAAACCAAAATAAGAACTCTTCTAGAACTAATGGATTGCATGAATAAAGATTGAAGTTGGGTAGTAAACGATTTAATAGCAAGACCCTAGCTAAGCATCACTACGAATCTCATTAATGGAAAACGGATGTATGCAATATGCATGTCCTCGGTATTTTCAAAAACAACACTATGAAACTAAGATTACTAAGCTAGTCACTGAACTAAGGGTTGGTCATTGAAAATAGGCATTGCTCATCTATACACAGTCAAGTATCCAGATGTAGTTAATCTAAGCAGAACACTAAACATAGTTGAAGCATCAAGACAATTAACATCAATAAGCCTTAGATAAAATTAAAAGCAATAGGATAATTCTCTTGACAGAGCAGGAATAAAATATCGAATCAGCAGTTGCGCTTAATGGTTATCTGCCTTGCTCATCGAAAGAGCCGTTATGTTATAGCCATAAAAAAGTTTGAATAGTTGATCTTCCAGAGTTAAAAATAGACACCTTGATTGAATAGATTGAGGCTCATAATCAATGCCCAATTAACATATTAGGATTACAAAGTTACCAATCAATAAGAAGGTTGTCCGCTGTTGCTAATGATAAGGTGAGGATTATCAGGGCCCTAAAACTTTTGGATAGAGAGAGCTTTGTTCCCGTTAAATCGATAAGATGTTGTGCTAGAGCTCTTGGAGAGAGCTTTGTTCATGGGTGAGGATGTTTCAGAGACAGATTGTGTTGTAGGACATATGTCTACTCCATAATCAAGAAAAAAGAATAAGCGTATTCTACAATCATAAATGTATTACACACAAAAAAAAAAAAATTTGAAGCAGAATATTACAGTAGGTTATAATAGAGGGGCAAAACTGGGCCAAAGGCATATGAATCAACCATGTCAAAAGAAAAAAAGGTTATAACCCATAACAAATAGGATTTTCTTGAACTCACTGCTACTTATACTCCGGAGTATTGGAAACTATTTTCAATTGCATCAAATTACCACAATAGGATTTTGATGATAGCAAAGAATCCACCGACATAGTTCAACTAAGGCATTGACAAATGAAAAAAATGGACCCTCAAAAAAACTTATACGGCCTGGAATGCGGTAAAAAAAAACTCGAAGGTCAAACCCTCAAATGGAATTTTAAAGCCATCCATTCCGGCTAGAAATTAAGAGAAATGAACCCACAGAATCATTAGGGTTTACCAGAAAGAGGGAAGATAATGGATAGATTAGTAAACTGATGCTCACAATCAATGCTCAACATAGAGTGCGATTAAAAACTTACCCATCGATAAGCAAAGTGCTGATCTTTGCGCTGGTGATGACAATATTGGATGGTTATTATAATCAACCAATTATACCTGGCAAGAGCTGAATTTATCAAATGACAAATGTTAAAGGTGGGAGAAAGGGATGATTTTACTACTTATGATGTGCAATTTGTCCTTGCCTACTCAAATTACATATAACGGCTTCAACATTAGACACAAACCTATTGTTCTCAAACCATTAAAAACTCCTATTGTCCAATTAGATCCAAATCTATTCTTCCCATTAGACACAGAAGATCACAAAATTTATAATTTGCGTACAGACCGATCAAATATCCAAAGAACTTACTGCCAAAAATATTATATGGAATGATCTTTCTGTTCGCATAGTCCCATAAATATGACAGATTATTCACCTACTCAACTCTTTGAATCATACCCAATTTTTCTCTTTTCCTTCGGAACGAATTGCCTTATCTTTTTCCTTGCCTTTTGTGGTTGCATTTTGTCTTTGTTGAGCCATTTCTCCTTGCCTTCGATTTTTCTGTTAATAATTGCATAGTAGAGTTCATAACATCAAAGTTGTTATAAAACTGTGTTGTACCTATTAAAATAGAAAAAGAAAACTTGGCTACCATTTTCCTCAATTCACGTATCTCTGTTGAGCAATAAAACTGTGTTATTGGAAAATTATATGAAAGCAATTTGTTTCATTACAAAATTATAGAACATCTTACCTGGCCAAAAATAGTCACGTTATCCATGTCGGCAAGTCGTTGCAGACTTTTGAAAGGAGTTAAAGGCTAGATTGGCATCCTTCACAATCTGCAAAGTGGGTAGTTAACAATGATTAGGTCCTTTTCTTTTCTATAAGCTAACGGGAGAAAGAAGGTAGTGAAGACAAACCAAATTAAAAGAAATACAATTTTTTCGCAAAGACTAAGGAGAAGGGAACGCAATCTTCAAGCATCAACCAACTGGGAACTGATTTTTGCAATTGGAAACTGATTTTTACAATCTTCAAAGAGAAGCATTGGTTCACAGTTCACTAAACAGAAATCAATACAATAAAAGCAATTCTAGTATAGTCAGATAAGTGTAATGAAAAGGAAAGCACTTTGGTAATGCTGGTGGAAGGCTAGCGTTCTTTTGATTTCGGTGGTTCTGTAAGGCGGCGCTGGTTGTTGTAGCAGAGCTTTGGGTGGGGGTGTGATTTTGGTGGTTGCACGGCACGGTGGTTGTCGTAGCAGAGGCAAATCGTACATTAGTCAACCTTAGTCACAGAAAAATGGTACATTACTTAATTATAGCAATGCTTTATGTTCCTCAACTAACATAGTAGAGAATGGATTCCATAAAAGAATCGACCCCCCTCTGCTAGAACACATGGTCAGTGCTTTTGTAAATGTTCTTGAATCTTAAGGAGTAGAGGCAAAGATGTCTCCTCAGCCATGAAGTATGTACATGTTCTTAGAGCCCATCCTAAATGGCTTGAAAGTTCCAATGGACTTGGTTAATTCCAAAGCTTTTGTCGCCAGATGAAATTATCAATCCTAAAGAGACACTTTTGCATAGATTACCTGCATAAAAACTACTTCGCATCATTTTTTCAAAAAACCAACTTAGTGCAACACTCAACTTCAGTCAATGTTGAGCAGGAAGAAACTAAGCAAGGGTAAGTTTCCAATTAGATTCAAAGAAACGTGAAGCCAGGAAGTATGCATAAGCAAGAATAAAAAACAGTAGAACTGAACGCTAAGCTAACTTTTGCTCCTCATGTTGAAACAACAGAACTGAACGCTAAGCTCAATTAAAACTCTAAAAACAACTTTAAAAAAATTATGTTTGGTCTTATTTTTAAGGATAAAGAAGCAGAAAAAAAACCCCAAAAAATCAAATCTTTACGCAAATGGAAAGCGATAATGAAAATAAAATCCACATGATACCCATTTGTTTACCAATGATGGTGGAAGAGTGGTTACCTTTGAGTCCTTGACCTCGGCTGTTCCACTACTTTAGCGGTGCTCGGAAATAGAAGAAATCCCTTGGATAGAGAAAAACCCAAACCTGAGAAGTACTCGTACCTACGACAACATGAATCAAGTATGTAATCGGTGCTTTTTCAGTCTATGCCATGGGAATGA
The DNA here is from genome assembly GCA_019656835.1 of Rhododendron ovatum. Taxonomy (NCBI): domain Eukaryota; kingdom Viridiplantae; phylum Streptophyta; class Magnoliopsida; order Ericales; family Ericaceae; genus Rhododendron; species Rhododendron ovatum. The sequence goes on from CM033801.1 coordinate 6,963,087, forward strand.
ACAAACCCTAAACCCGTACTTTCTTTAGTGAAAGATGTGAAGATCTACAAACCGTTTGGGGTGAAGAAGAACTACATGCCGTCGATTCGAACTCTGGGAACCTCGAACAGTGGTGGTTACAGTGGTGATCGTTGCGCCGGTCGGTGGTGTTAATGGTGTCCAATCGGGATCGCTAGAGAGGAGTGACTGGGATTCGGTGGGTCTATGGTGGTGGGTCGATCGGGGAGAGAGAGAGAGAGAGAGAGAGAGAGACCACAAAACAAAGGCCAGCGGGAGAGTGAGGGTGCGTGAGGGTGCAGCTAGGGTTTCCCACGATATGCGGTTTATGATAACACTTGGCCACTACTGCTGCCGGAGAACTCCCTTCGCCGCCACCTACTGATCTTGACTGAAGTGAAACGGATTGTCTGCCGTCGACGCAGAGAGGTCCCACGGGGACTTAAGGTTTGGTTGGAGGGAGAGAAAGGGAGTCGACAGAGGAAGGCAAGAGAGGAGTGTGGTGGTGCAGTGGGTCGATTGGAGAGAGAGAGAGAGAGAGAGAGAGAGAGAGAGAGTCGCGAGAGAGGGGAGATTGAGTTGCTGGATTATTTGTGTGCGGCTAGGGCTCCCACTCAGCTGATTGATTTTCAAAATTTTGAAAATCAAATCAAATCAAAATTTTATCAAAATTTCATTTAGGATAGTCTTTGGATGGATGAAGTATTTACCAAAAAGCCTTCTGTAGGATGAACGGTAGAGATTTATGCAGGCATGAGGATAAATCTAGAGCGTTGGTTATCTTTTGGATTCAAACACAGCTCTGTTTTATTATATAGATAATTAGAAATTATTACATTAGTGTTTTTTTTTTTTTTTGATCTATTACAGTGCTTTTCCTAGACCGCTAGGAAATGGGGGCCTATTCCAACGCTTTTTATGAGCGACGGTAAATGGGGGGCCTATTCTAGCGCTTTTGCTTGAGCGCTAGGAAATGGTTGGCCTATTCCAACGCTTTTGCTTTGGGCGCTGGGAAATCCCCATTATAGCAGCGGTTAGAAAAAGCGCTGCTATAGACCTCCTGTTGTAGCGCTTTTTGTAAACACTGGTAGAAAAAGCGCTGATGTAGTTCAAATTTCTTGTAGTGTAATAAGTATACGTTTTGGTTATTCCATAGAGTTTGCTACTGTTTCACTTCCTTCTATGGCCAAACTGTGATGAATGTATTTGTTACGCAAGAATTGGACTTTTGTGTTCCACTGTGTTTGGAATTGAAATTTTGAATTTGGTTGAGCTATTTGTTACAACATTATGCAGTTCTCTACATGGGAACCAGTAAATCCAAATCCCTCGGTGCTACTACCATTCCCGCGTGGCTTTTGAATTTCAGCAATAGGCAAATGGTTTGGATGAAAGTTCCCCATCTCTTTCTACAGTTTCGGCTATGCAGTTGATTTGCCTATTCCATGTAGGTTTGGTATCATCTTGAGTAGTTATTTGATAGGAGTAGTTATGATGGTGCCTGGCAAGAGGTTTTGAAGGGTTAATGTATCAGGAACATCACTTGCTTTGATGTCCTGTAATTTGTATGTGGTTTCCAATGCAACGGCAGGAGCCACGATTCTAAATGCACACAACATTTGAGTTTCAGTGCACAGTAGTGTAATTCAATTTTACATCAGCCATACATAACTTACGGTCTTGACCAGTATTATAAATATTACAATTTCAATCATCGTAGTTGGTAAAAAAAAAGATACAAAGATGATCCAAAAGGAGGGATTAGTCCCTACAAGGGGCGGTAGAGGAGTTCCTTTGCAGAATGCCAGGGATTGCCCAGAAGTGGAAAGCAACTGCAGAATTGCAAACATTAGAAAATTAAATACCCTTATTCTTCTTCTCTCTCACTCTAGAACTCATTCTTATCTCTCCATTCTCTATCATCTGCAATTCATATATCGTTAGGTCAAATACTGTTACCAACACTCCTCATAGCTTGACCAAAGAAGTATATTCCACAATGGTTAGAAAATGCATGCTGCAAAAAAAAATTCTCAGTATTGCGACAGTAATAATCAGAGAATGTATAGCAAAAACTTTTGGGAATCTTTCACTGTAACTAGAGAACGCTGATGTGTTTTCCAGGAAAACTGTGTTGTTTACAAATGCTCTTGCACAAGACTATACCGTATACATCGTTCCTAAACTAACCAAACCAAACCGAGTTTTGTGTCTCAATCAATTGACAATGTATGAATCTGGATTGCAAATTCACACAAATGATGTGTACCGTGGAGCTTCATGGATCACCAAGTTAATGGAAAAAACAATGGAGATAGAACTTGTAACCGCAAGCTAAACAAACAACGCTGTCCATACTTTCGTAAAATATTTTTTAAATGAAAAAAAACAGAGTCTAATAGTTAGACTTACCAAAAAAAAAAAAGAGCAACTAGTTACCAGTTCTTTAAAAAAATTTAAAAAAACGGAAGGGGAAAAAGGAGAAGGGGGAGGAAAAAACAAGTCTCTATTAAACTTTTTTCTTTTCGATATTCGTTGTATCCTTTAGGGGCAGGAAAACATTTAAAAAAAACAAAGATACGAACTGAAAAATATATTTTTGATCAGCAAAACTGAGATCAATATGGTAATAATGTTGAAACTTTAACAAAAGATATAGCAGTTTTAGCATTAATATACAAAAATAAAAAACCTAGAAAATTGTTTGATAAATTTTATTTTTTTGGTTCATAATGTGAACGATTTTCAAAGAGAGACAAGTAATTTGAGAAGGGAATAACTGTTTTAATTCCTTAAGGAAATAGTCTTTGCATTTAGGCCCCAACCCCAAAGATGAGGTAGGTGGTTGTAATTTCATTCTCCTATTTCCGTACTACCTCCATTCCATAAAGATTAGTGGTCTGCAAAATGACAATTTTTTGGGAATAAAGGGACCACATTTCTGCTTACATACGGGTCCACGACAACAAATAAAATTTTACTCCTATCTGGTCCGCCCACTAAAAAATAACGGGATGGAAAATAACGTATCGCGGCCTTGCAGTTTTGACCACGGGAAATCTCAACTGTCGTATTTTTTTAGGAAATAATTTTCACAATCTCTTGTTTGATATTTCCACTTTTTTTTTTTTTGTCATTCAATAGAGGGGATAGAGGACGGGGTGTTACAATTTATAGCAATAAGACTCGAACCCAAGCATTTTACCCAGGAACGGAGCCAGGAATTTTACCACGCTGGAGCGAACGTGCATGCGGGAAAAATCTCTTCTTCTTTTTTTACATATAATAGTAGATTTTTTTTTCTTACAGGGCCGACCGCCCCTACTGGTCCCCCTGGCTCCATCCCTGATTTTACCTAATAGGGAAGTGACACAACCACTAAAAAACGAAGGACGAAGCATACAATAATAAAAAAAAGAGCTTAAAAATCACTCGCCTTTGTAAGCATTAAAAATTTTAACAGGTGGCCCCACTCAAAAGGAAGGAAAAGTTGCAACCTGGAACCACAAATAATAGTAGGAGTGTTTTGCAAGACATGACATGATATGCAATTTTCTTTTGCTGCATTTCTTGTATTTTCTTTGTTTTGCTGCATTTCTTGTAGTTGGTCCTGTGTTGGAAGGGAAAGATTACAATATACACCTCTTATTTGATTGTGTATCATATATATTTTCTAAAATATTATAAATTATAGAAAAAATGTTACGAATCATATTGCTAAAAAATTACGAATCGTATAAAGGTTACGAGATCGATACACCAAAATGTTATGAATCATAATAAAAATGTTATGAATCGTACTGCTGAAAAGTTATGAATTCTAGGACAAAAGTTACGAAACAAGCTAAAATGTTATGAATAAACCATAAAATAAGTGCATATGGTACACCCTTTTAAGGGGTGTGCATTGTAGACTTTCCCGTGTTTGGAAACTTGGATGATGTTTGATATTACTCAGTGGCAGCTCAATACTTTTGGGGCCCAAAACGAAACTCCAATTTGAGGCCTCTAAGATATTTTCGAACAAAAATTATAAAGAGATGAAATTGATATTAAAAGATGAGAAACATCGAAAATAATAGAGCATGCTGCAAGACTCACATTTTGTTGGTCTTTGCAAACCAACCGAAGAGAGACTTATTTATGAAGCTGCTGCAAAGCGGCTCTTTACAAAACTGAGCGATCTCAGCAGTCTGTTTCGGCAATTAACGGTTGAGATATATTTTTAATCTTTGACCGCTAAGAAAAAAGATAACTTTAATCTGGATCTTCCAAAACACTTTTGGACGGCCGAGATGCATGCCTATTTACTGCGCTCCGTAAATAAGTGATTGGAAATGTGGACACTTTATTTGAATTTACTTATAAAAATATCGTAAACATAAAATAGCTGGTGTGATATATATATTTTTTGTTTTGTTTTGTTAGGCTTTCTAAATCTAAAACAAGAGAAAAGCAAGTGATATGGGGAAATATATACATAAACATGTGTATATATTTATATATGAGGAATATAATATGAAAGGTATCAGTCATATACTTTGCGTCTTACAACCACCAGTATTTTTAATAGTCAACATTGCTTGTAGTATTTCCTTCGTCTCAAATTGGATGTCCATTTTTTATATTCGTATCAATTTTAAATTTTTATATTTTTTAATATGAATCTCAAAAATACTTCTTAATTGTCATGTGAGCTACTATTATATTCAAATTTTTTTTTAAAAAAAAGATACTATTTGAAAGAACGGCGGGGCCTTGGCTTCTATATGTCCTCCCGTGGATCCATCATTGAATTGGAAAATTTCATGATCGTCACTCACAACTTGAATTGGAAATTTTCATGATTCTTGAGTGGTCCCCGGGATCCGTCACTGCCGTCACCCGTCAAGCAACCGACTCAACGGACCACGTTGCTTTACTGCTTTAGGGCATTTAATTATTACTCCAATTTAATTGGCAGCTCCCTGGAAACCCGGGGCAGTGTATGGATGGGATATCTAGAATCCCATACATCAAACGCACACGGAAATAGGAGTACTAAAGTTGCAATAAAACTATGGGGTATATATAGGCTATGTTTGGTATCACTTTCACTTTTTGTTTTCTATTTTCTTTTTTAGAATTTTTAAAAACTGGACGTGGAAGTATGTTTGTATGTCTATTTTCATTTTGGGAAAAGATAGAATGACTTTCAAAATTTCTGAAAATTGGAGAAGTAGCAAAATTGAGCTTTCACTATTTCTAAAAGCAAAAACCGGTTGCCAAATCTTCTGCTACAGTGCCCAGAGCACCTTACCCACGCGACACTTCTAGTCTTGCCTAGAGCAAAAACCGACTTCCACTGTTTCTCTCTCTCTCTGACGTTCTCCAACTCCACGATAGACGCCAGTGCTATCTCGATCTCGAACGACCCCGCTATAGCAGAAGCTCTAGAAAAGATTACACAAAAGTCTTCAAAACCCAAAAAATTCAATCAAAACAAAGGACGAAGTAATGGAAATTTCCAAGCAAAATCAAGAAGCAAATGAAGACCCAAACTTCTATGATGGAGAGAGAGAGAGAATCTCCAAACCCACAGGCCACATGTGACCTCCACCACATTATCTATGCACATGTCCCTGTTTTTGGCATGAAAAAAATGGAACAAGGCTCTGCTTGCTTCTTCCTTTTTTTTTTTGGAAAATAAGTTGACACAAACGTGTTTTATGTTTTTACTTTTTTTTGAGAAAAAATAAAAATTGATTTCAGCGAATAGAAAATAGAAAAGTGGCAGCGTTACCAAACATAGCCATAGTATACCATTTCCTACATGTACACTGGTTTTTATTGGATTAGCTTAGGAATGTCACACAAAATAATGTACATCGGTTTTTATGGGATCAACTTTGGAATGTCACACAAAATAATCGGAGTCGTTAACATTTTCAAAACACTTTTTTAAGCTTCTTTGTAAAAAATCAACTTCGTCGGATATTGATAAATATATGCTCGATCGATTCTACGCTGGATTTGCTGACCTAAAAAGAACGTTTTAAAAAAATTAAGCAATTTCAATTATTTATATGAAATCCCTAAGTGGGTCCCATAGAAGGGGGTGTATCTTTTTCCTTTTTTCTTTTTGAACTGAATCACAAATCCTATATATGCGCTCAAATTTTGGACAAGAAACGCAATGCTAAAAGAAGAAGAGACCCACAGCAAAAGGCCTTTTCCAAACAAGAGAGGGAATACTTTAGCATTATCCAATATTTAATAAGAGATAAACCTTCGGATTTCAAGTTGCAAAACTCAATCTGAATAGAAATTATTGGGTGGCTTAGAGGACTGGATAATTTTTCCTTATGGGGGTGTCTATAGGGAGAGAGGGGGGAGAGAAAAAGTAAGACCCTGTTTCGTTTGAGTTTTGAGAGAAATTTTAAAGTATAATAAGTGAAAAGAGATGAAGAAAATTTATTAAAAATTATGTGCAGAAGTTTTGATTACCCCAAATGAATAGGCTCTATCTCAAGTCCAATCAAAATCCCAATGAGAAAAGTGACCCACAGCCAATGCTTGCCCAAACTTTTGGCCCTTTCCTTCTTTAAATTTATTTTTATAATCTCGGCGATCTTCTCTTTCGTCTGACAATTAACTATAAGGAGTATAATATGGAGTTTTTTAAGCCTAGTAAGGAAATTGATATTTGCGCTCTACTTTTTATTGATGGCGCTATATTTTGTTCAAGGTACTAGTAACTTCACTTTAAAATTAAAGCGCCATCAGTAAAAAGTGAAGCGCGAAAATCAGTTTCCGCCTAGTAAATAGATTATAAAAACAAAAAGATTTCATTAAAAATGAAAATGGAGTTTTCTAAGCCTAATTTTGTCTTTTGGCTCTTTACTAAAACCTTTTCCAAAGCTATTACAGTTTTCTTTTCTTTTTTTATCAACAAAAGATGAAATTGTATTAAAAACAGAAAAAAGGGGAAGGAGAATCAAACAAAAAGTTGGATGTACATCACAAGTGCAAAAGCCCCAAACACCCGAGGGTCTACAGGGTACACACAAAAAAATGAACAATAAAGCCCAACCACCCGAGGGTCTACAGGGTCCACACTTAAAAAGGAAAAATAAAGCCTCAAACACTTGAGGGTCTATTACAGTTATGTCACTATACATATGTTGGATTTAGCTAATTAAATAGATATGTTTTTTTGATCGAAATATGAGTGAGAAAGCAGCAGAATGAACGAGCCTGCTATTTGCAAGAAAGATTTACAGGAAATCACACAAGGAAAACATATTTGGGTCCATTACGGGTCCCACAAAAATCTAGAAAAAATATTCATAAATTTTTTAATATTATTTTATGGGACCTTGTAAAAAATCAGCTTCAATAGATATCAGAAAGTATTACTCTTGGATTCGTAGGGGCGAACTGAATAGTTTTGCTATTTAAAATCATTTAACCGTTGTATTATGGGAGACGGACACCCACGATAACCTCTACCACCCCAGTGAGGTGGCCAATCTATTTTAAGAAAATCGTGTGGTACACGGGACTCGGTTTGAATTTTCCAATTCTATTTAATCAAGTTTACAATTACAATTTTCCCTGTAACTGTTTCCTTTTGTTTTTGTTTCTAACAACATTATTGTTGGTGCCTGCATATACGAGTACTTTGTCGAAAACATGTGTGAAGAATTGATCAGTCTCACATCAGATAAATAGAAAAATGATATGTCCTTATAATGTTTAGTTTTTTAAATGGATATGGGTCATTCAATGTCTATTGGGTTTATGTGATGTAGTTTGGACTCCGTGGATACTCTCCCAATGGATTGAGCTTATGTAACGCGCCGAAATTTTGGGTACGTTTAAGGAAGGCAATTTCATTGAAAATCTAAATAGAGTCTAACTCAATATTACAACATAATTCTCCCAAGAGTACTTTATTAAACAAAAGGAGGGTAGACTAGGGTTTCTATCTACTGCTCCGCCTCTTCTTCCATTCTGGCTAGCTCCTCGGCTCCGAAAGCTTCCAAGGCGTAATGCTCACCCTGTTCATCTATGAGGTCTAACACATTATACCGGCGTCGCCACCAATATAATATGTCAGGTTCACCCAAGATAACACCGTGCGCTTACAAAAGCTCAATAGAATATCCAAACCCACTAACCCTTAACTTACAAACAATATGTTATAAAATCAACAGAGTACAAGCAAGTTTAACAAAAACGATTAACGATAGCACATCCATATTCACTAATCAAGTATCGTTGGTGTCCATACTTTTCTGTGTTTCTCCTACGCGACTCATAATAGACCGTGTCTCCATTTTCATATACCAATTCCAAAAAAAAGCATTTTCAACACACCCAACCTCGGTTCCTCCATTCCGGTCTCCCGAGTATCCTCACAATGGTTCTGCCGCACCGGGTTCCCATTGGCACACTTAGCATTGGCTCCTCTCCGCGGATAACCAAGCCACACACCCAACCTTGGTTCCGCCGTTTCGGTCTCCCGAGTATCCTCACAATGGTTCCGTCGCACCGGATTCCCATTGGCACACACTCACACACACATTTCCCATAATGCCATCAAAATCGGTCATTATGTAGTTTCAAAAATATTTCCTCCTACGAAACACATTTTTCTTGTTAACCACACCCTAGGTGTCATGTTTCTATTTTCTCGATTTTCGTATCTCGTTCTCATGCATAGACTCCACGGTAGGACTTTTTTTTACAAACATAAATCATTTATTGTAATCTTGAAACTAAACTAGCAATAATCATGCTCATAACCATTCAAAGATCAAAATACGAATACTTCTATTCAAGTGTCAAATTCCATCTTTCGAAAACCGTTCTTTCTTTCTTTTGTGGGAAGTTCAATACAACATATGTTTATTTAAGGCAAAGTCATTTATCTAACAAGCTCATACCTCCATTAGCGAGATAAACTTATTGACAATCATGCATTTTAAACGATAACCTTATCTACTTGAAACCAAACAATAGATAATCTTATCTACGATATTGATACTTTGAATCAAGAACATTCTACTTTCTAACGTATTATTCTATACTATACGTAGAGTTATTGGACTAGAGTTTCTACTTATACTTAGGGAAGTGAGGAGAGAAAATCTACCTTGATCCGAAACTAGTCGGGGCCGAATAAGCTAGTTGGAAGTTTCCTACGGGCGGTGAAACTTGCAATCTGGACCAAACTTTGGATGGCAGTAATTTGGTCAATATTTGGCCGAATACAATCGTTCTTGGGTCGAAATTGAAGCTCTCGAAGTACTCTACAACTTTCGTGAAGGAAGTTGATCCTAGAAACTACTTTAGGTAGGAGAAAAATGGTGATAAAGGAGAAGACAGTATGCTGTCTGGAAAATGAAATCCGAGATTTTTACTGAATTTCGGATGCCAATATCTTTGTCATTTCTTCACCGATTGGGATGGTTCTTGGGTCTAACTTGAAGATTTCGAAGTGCTCTACAACTTTCCCGAAGGGAGTTGGTTCTAAAAACTACTTTAAGCAGGAGAAAAATGGAGATTTGTGAAGGGCAGTAGGCTGTCTGGAAATGAAAATGATTTTTAGAGAGGAGTGAGAGCAAAGGAGTGAAGGTGTGAGTTGAATCTTGAAGTGAGCTTGCTATTTATAGGCACAAGTCTTGGCTCCCTCCCCCTCCATATGGCCAGCCTCCCTGTCCTCTCTTTTCCCCATGGATTTTGCTCCATAGTCTTGTCATTTCAAGACTTTAATCAAAGTCCTAGCCTTTCTTCACTTGTCAATCCAATAATAGGCCAAATTCTAGGTTATAATGAAGGTTTCATGGCTTGTCAAATCCTAGAATGAGTTGGCTTGTAAGAAAGAATAACATCATTGGCTAGGATTATACTTAAAGTGGTCTAGTCATGGGTTGTCAAGTAGAATCTAGGTTGAGTGTACAATAAGTAGTTTGTGTAAGTGTCTAAAATTTGCACACACAAACACACTCTCCCTCTCTCTCCCCATTCGGCCTCCCCTCTCTCTCTCTCTCTCTTTGATACATATATATATATATATATATGGGGAGGGATCTAGGGACAATGTTTTTGCCAAAACTTTTGACACTAGATCCCAACCATTCATTTGGATGACTCGGATTAAAAATTAAAATGCCACACTCTCTCTCTCTTCCCCCTTCTCACGTGTCCCCCCGCCCCCTCAAAACCCACGACCAGCAGACTCCCCCCTCCCCACTCCGGCGATCTCATCTGCAGCGACCCATCTCCAGTGGCCCTCTCTCCCTCTCTTCCGATATTCTCTCTCTCCTCTTCTCAAAAATATTTTCCACAAAATCGTAGATACCCATTTTGAACACTAACGTAGATCGTTTTCTGTTGATTAAAATTGAACTTTCAGCAACAATTTTGTTAGATTAAGTTTAACCCACTTGAAATTGAATGGCAAACCATGCAATCAGATTTCAAATTACGTTATTATTACGAACAATACAAGTATCAGATGATAATGACCTATTGCTCCCAACCTTCAATGGTGAATTAAAAAATCAATTGTTGTGAACCAACTTTTTAAATTAATTCATCTTCTACCAGTTATTTTGCTGAACAGATGTTTCGTTGGATAGTTTTTCCAACCAAAAAAAAAATCAAAGAAGAATAGCAAGGCAAGGATTTTAGTGTTGTCCTGAATAATGGAATTTCAGAGAGAAAGGGGGACCGGGTATACAGGAGTGAAGGGTGGGTGAAAAATCATATTTTCAACATATGAATGGAGTCATATACCAGCCCTAGTTGAAAGATTAAGGGGTTTAGATTCATTTACATTTGGGGCTTCGGGCTAAGATGGAGAGAAATTGATTTTCACTTGGGGCATTGAGTTGTGAAGACTGTGAATAGGAGAGAGAGATTGTGAGAGAGAGAGAGGACACGTGAGAAGGGAGAAGATAGAGTGTGTGGCCTCTTAATTTTTAATCTGAGCCATCCAAATGACTGGTTGGGATCTAGTGTCAAAAGTTTTGGCAAAAATGTTGTCTCTAGATCCCTCCCCTATATATATATATATATATATATATATATATATATATATATATATATATATATATATATATAAACGAGTATATATATGTGAGTTTAGGAAAGTAAGTCTAGGGTTATTAGGTTTAAGGCTAAAATCTTAGGGTTGCATGCATGCATGGCTAGGTTAACTAGTTTTGGAAGCAAAATGATGAGATTCCTAGGCCCATGATTTTGTATGGTCAAATCAAAGCCTTATTGGCAACTTGATAATCAATGACCAATGGTCAAAAATTTCCCTTGCATTTATGGACCAAAGGGTAAAGGAAATATTGGTAATAAATAGGATTTGAAATGACTTGTCATGGGGTATAATGATTATCCCTAAAAGTCTAAGGGTTCAATTAGGGTATAGGGGGTTCAAAAGGCTCCAAGACGATCAAAAAGGTCCAATTAGGGTTCGGGAAGTGTAACTAGGAGAAATGGTAGTTTGGTCTGTCCAACTAGTCGGTTGAAAACTAACTATACTAGCCAAGTAGGGCTTTTAATAAAAAAAAAAAGAATTTTAAAAGGACTAAAACTTAATTATGACGAATTAATGGAATTAAAAGAAATATTTAAAGTAATGTCAAGTAATTAAAAGAAATAACAACATTTAAATGAAATTTTTATTTAATAAAAATTAGAGTCGTTACAGCTTACGCGAATATGCGAAACCTCAAGCGGATCAGACTCCCAACATGCTTTTGTATGCATCTATAGGTGTGGGTTATTTCAAAAAGAAACTTTTCTAGGAGGTTCGAATTGAATTCCCTATATTAAGCCTCTTACATATTCATGAATTTTAAAAAAAATGATAAAAGTACAAAAATAACGAAAAAAATAAAACTAAAAGGATACAATTATAACAATATAAATGTAAAAAGCTACTATTATTGCAAGAAATTTTGAAGAAAATAAGATACAATTGTGTTTTTATTTAGAAACATTCTAATCTTAATACGTAAATTATATTACAGTAGGACCTCAATTTTGGACCAAAATTTGAGGACCGGAAGCGGCCGCTTCCCCGGCTTACCCAATGAGCCGGCCTCGGCTAGATTCACCAAGCTCTGAATTTCCTAATTCCTAGCGGTGGCACAGGCACTCTTTCGGTGTCTTGTGCGACGTCATGCGATGGAGCTTTGGTATCTCTCTCATTTGGCTACATCCTACGCTAACCAATCCCCCTGCCTTTCTTCTAGCTAGCCGTTGCATATATATTTGGTTTCAGATTAAACCTAAATACTTGTTCATGATTATTTATTGCTTCTATGTTATTTTGCAATTAAAGTTTATTCTTTCCGCCAAACCGTAAAATCGATGGGAGTTAGAGGGAAGTTGGCAAGTTAATTTTATATCCATCTTAAAATCAATGAGTAGTGAGTGAAGATGTCCAATATTATATTATCACTCATTTCACTTGTAAGCAATATGAGATTATATTTCCTTGACAGTAATTCTACAAACTAATTTTGTATCTTGTCAATTTTTTTGATCCGTGTATCTTATCATTGTTGATTTGTCAAATATATGTAACATATTAGTCCGGTTCAAGTCAGAATGTCCGGATTTTGTGTTAGGTTTAGATCACTACTCAGTCGTTGGACCTTGTTTTCAATGGTTCGGATCTGCGGAAAGTTTAAAACATTTATGACCGGTCATAAATCTTCTGCAGATTTGAACCATAAAAAACATAGTTCAACGACTGAGAACAAAAATTTGAATCTAACACAAAATTCGGACGTCCTGAATTGATTCTCAGTGTGTAACATATATACGTGCGGGGTGCACAAGTGCTTATCACCTTTGACCGCATGTTCGTCCACACCTAAGGGTGGATACTTTTTTCCTTGGCATTTGGAATCTAATCTGGTCTGGTGCGGAACCTTAGGCTTTTTGGATCTGGTGGGTAATTTTTGGCTTTTCTGACCGGTGGGGAAGACTTGAGGGAAAACTTTGCAAAAATCGAGGATCACAGCAAGGGTGGCCAGCTTCAATAAATATCGGTAGACATATTTTTTGAATTCAAAACTATGGAACTGAGCAATTTCGTTCTTACAAATTTCAGAAAATATATCTATCCGAAAAGATTGATCGATTGGTTTAATTTTTAATTGAGGTAAGGATGGATTTGATCGGTTTCGGTCTAGACCGAACTGAATTGATCAATTTTTTATGCATGTCAAAAAAAAGCTTTAATTCCTGATCAGTCAGAAGATATCAGAATGCATAACCCAGACCTGCGCCTTGTTGTCCCAGCACTCATCAACCTCACCCTCTTCCTCCTCCAACACCGCAAGGGAAGCCCACTTAGCCCCGTTCCAGAAACATTCTTAAAAGATAAGCAGTTTATTTCACATTTTCAAACTCAAAAATAATGTAAATCAAAAAAAAATTTAAAATTTTTTTTACACCGTATTAAAGATCTTGATGAGATCTATTAAATAAGATCCATATTGGCTAGAAAATTATTTGCGTAAACACATTATTTTTGAATTTGAAATTGTCTTCTTAAAAAATAAGTACTTATTTTACGTTCCGGAACGAGGCCTTAGGCCTTGTCATAGAAACTTTCTTACAAAAATAAGTATTTATTTTGAAACTTCTTAAAGAAAAACAAGAAGGATTGTTCCACAAACCCAAATAAATAATTTATTTCACATTCAGTTTATTTTACATTTTCAAACTCAAAAATAATGTAAATAAAATAAATTTTCAATTTTTTTTTGGTACCGTATTAAAGATTTCAATGAGATCTATCAAACAAAATTCATATTGATAGAAAATTTATTTATGTAAGAACATAATGTTTGAGCTTAAAATTACCTTCTTAAAAAATAATTACTTATTTACCTTTTTATAAAACATGTCTTATTAGACAAAAAAAAAATACTCCCTCCGTTCCAAATTGAAGGTCCAGTTCGGTCTCCAATGCAAAATTTAAATTGTTAATATCTTTCAATCTACAATGATTTTTATGTGCAATATGGATCTTATATGATAGATCTCAATTAGTTCTATTATACAAAGTTTTTAAAATCTTTAAAAACATTGTAGATTAAAAGATATTAACAATTTAAATTTCGCATTGGAGACCGAACTGAACCATCAATATGGAACGGAGGGAGTACTGTTTTTATTCACGTTCTGAAACGACCCTTACATAGTTACATACATGAATGGGAATGAATCTGACCAGCTGGTTCTTTTGCATTAAAATAATCCATCACTGTCACAAGCCCTGCTGACTCTGCATGTCTCCACTTTTTTTTGTTTGATATGCAGCACTCAGGGCTGTTTGGCTAAATAAGTTAAATGACTTATTTTTTTTGTTTTTATTCAAAAAAATTTGCATTTGCTAGTTTTTAGTCAATTTTTTGGAGATTATTGCTTCTTCATGATAAGAGTAAAAGTAAAAAATTACTATCGAAATTCAATTTTTTTGAATAAAAATGAAAAAATTGGCTTATTAGCTTATTTTTATCTTTATTTAAAAAAATTAGGTTTCGATATTAATTTTTTATTTTTTAGATTTCTTTCGTCATAACAAAGCAATAATCCTCAAAAAATTGATAAATAACTAACAAATGCAAATTTTTTTTGAATAAAGACAAAAAAATAAGCCTCTTATCTTGTTTAGTCGAACGCCCCCTACTACACGCTCTACAGTTAACGCGGGCAGCTTTCTGGAAACTTTCCAAAACGAGTGGTGTTCCACTTTCTCTAAAAAGAATTTTTTGGAAAAAGAAGGTAATTTCAAACTCAAATATAATGGAAATGAAAAATATTTTTTTAAATTTTTTTTGCACCGTTTAAAAATCTTAATGAGATCTATCAAACAAGATCCATATTGGTAAGAAAATTATTTAGGTAAACACATAATTTTTAAGTTTGAAATTGTCTTCTTTTTTAAAAAGTTACGTTTCTTTAAAAGCGGAACACTGTTGTTTTGCATATGCATGACACTATGCATGCCCCACTGATGATGTCAAGTTCTCCACATATACACACACTCCACGCACATGGAGGTAGGAGACAGCATTCCTCTCATTAATATTATAATAATACCTTCCTTCGTTCCTTCCGTGGCTTCCGTACGTAGTAAGGCTTGTTTAAGGTAGTACTAGCTTGTACGTTGGAAATCTTACAAGCTTAATTCCTCGTCAGAAATCGAAATGTATAACCTTGATTTGCGCCTTTTTGTCCCAGCACTTATCAACCTCACCCTCTTCCTCCTCCAACACCACCAACCTGGAAACCCCACTTTCAACATGAATCTGAGCAGCTGGTTCTTTTGCATTGCGGTTCTGATGATCTTCCTCACCACCTCGGTCAAGCTTCCTCTTTCGGTGACCGCAGAGCGTATCCGGGTTCGAGCCGGAGACTTCTCTTACTTCGTGGCTGTTTCACTGCTGGGGTCTGTCTGTCTGCCGCAACCCCTTTTCTGGTTAGTGTACGCAGTCATCATTTGTGTCTCTCCTTGGCACGGTGTTCTTTCGGGATTATTGGTGGGATTTCTTTTCTGGATTTGGTATATCTTGCGTGGGATTCCCGTGTTCATTATCACTTGTATTGACCAAAACCATCAACAAGAGGATGAAACAGAAACTGATGCTTCTCCTCAAGTTATACTACTGGTAGCTGATGATGACATAGGATCAGGAAACCCAATATTCCTCGACCAACCTACCTCAGAGCCTAGTACTGTTCTTGCTGTGGAGCCTTGAGACGTCATAGGTTTTTTTGTTTAGGGATTGGACAATCTCCAATTCTATAAATAGACTTGACGATCCAGTTTTGGCCCATTTGAGGCCATTTTCGGGCTCAAAAGAATGATCCAAATAGTTCTCTTTTTAGAATACTATATATGTTCTCAACGTGTTTTAAAAAATGAACAATTTGAATCATTGACGCGGACCTGAAAAAATGCCTTAAAGGGGCCGAAACTTGACCGTCCAGGCCATTTATATAATACTGGAGACAATCCAATTCTTTTTGTTTATTTGTGTATTCACCTATTTAGTCCGTATCTTCTTTTCTTTTTTCTTTTGGATTTCTCTATTTGAGACCAATTATGACTATATTTGGACCGCGACCCTAAAAACTTCAACAACAAAAAAAAACACCGGGACATGATAGTCCAAATTAGTTTGATGTTATTGATGTATGCTACTTTCAGCTTGTTCTATTAGCTAGTATTTACATTTGTGTTCTGAAATAGTTACAGAGAACCTTAATCTCAACAATTCTATCAGTGCTCATACATGTAGCCCTTGTTCGGTTGTGGGTTTGGAAAAAAATTTTCAAACCCAAATTCACTAGCTCATTACCTATGTTTTCAATCATTACTTTCATTTCTCTCTCCACTCATTATTTCTATATCCAATCATTAATCTCATTTCTCTCTTTATCTTTATCTACTTATTATCCATATTTTCAATTATTATCCTATTTTCTTTCCTCACTCATTATCCAAAAATCAAACCCAATATTTTTTCAAACACACAACCTAACAAGGCGTAATATTTCTCAAAATAGACAAGCAAATTTGGTAGTATGAAAACTCTATTTTATTTGGGCGTGGTCCTAGCTGATATGACATATTGTTCGCTTTGTTTGGTTGGTAGTTTAGTTTAGTTTAGTTTTGGTAGTGGGTGAAGAGAGAAATAGAGTAATAATTGAAGATATGAGTAATGATTGGAGAGAGATAGAGAAAGATAAGAAAGTAATTATCCTATTTTCTTTTTTCACTCATTATCCAAAAATCAAACCCAATATTTTTTCAAACACACAACCGAACAAGGCGTAATATTTCTCAAAATAGACAAGCAAATTTGATAGTATGAAAACTCTATTATTTCGGCGTGATTCTAACTGATATGACATATTGTTCGCTTTGTTTGGTTTGGAGTTTAGTTTAGTTTTGGTAGTGGGTGGAGAAAAAAATAAAGTAATGATTGAAGTTAGGGGTAATGATTGGAAAGAGATAGAGAGATATATGAAAGTAATAATTAGAAAAATAGAGTAATGATTGGAGAAAGAAATATGATAATGATTGAAAACTAAACTAAAAATAAAAATAAAAGGTTAACCGAACAAAGCCTAATGCTGTATTTGGATTTGGATTTGAAATTTTTTTTGAAAAAATAGTAGGAATAATAAATGAAAATAGATAGAGAAAAATGTTGAAAGTAAAAAAAATCTAGGAAGAATCTAAGAGTATTTTTTGAAAAATACTTTTTGAAAAGCAGACATAAATCATTTCAACTTTTTGGACTTTCAGTTGCCACGATCTACTTTCCTAATATTCCTCGACCAACCTACCTCAGAGCCTAATACTGTTCTTGTTGTGGAGCCTTGAGACGTCATAGGTTTTTTTTTTTTTGTTTAGGGATTGGACTATCTCCAATTCTATAAATAGACTTGACAGTCCAGCTTCGGCCCATTTGGGGCCATTTTCGGGCTCAACAAAATGATCCAAACAGTTCCCTTTTTAGAATTCGTTGAGAAAATGTACCTAACCAAAAATTAAATTAATCAGATACTATTTGATATTGTTTTTAAACACAATTATGTTGAGAAAAAAAAAAGAGAAGGAAACACTTGAATCGAAAAACCAAAAAATCCATTTTATCTCAAAATAAACTCATTTTCAAAATCATTTCAAACGGTATCTGATCAACTTGATTTTTAGAATACTATATATGTTCTCAACGTGTTCTAAAAAATGAACAATTTGAATCATTGACGCGGACCCAAAAAAAATGCCTTAAACGGGCTGAAGCTTTACCGTCCTGCCCATTTATATAGTATTGGAGACAATCCAACTCTTTTTGTTTATTTGTGTATTCACCTATTTAGTCCGTATATTCTTTTCTTTTCTTTTTCTTCGGATTTCTCTATTTGAGACCAATTACGACTATATTTGGACCGCGACCCTGAAAACTTCAAAAAAATAAAAAGAAACGGGGGACAAGATAGTCCAAATTAGTTTGATGTTATTGATGTACTAGCGAATACCCGTGCCTGAAGGCACGTCGCAACACAATTTGAAAAAAGTTAAAGCTACTGGTCGAACAAGAGCAAAGGGAGAAGGCACGGCGCAACACAATTTGAAAAAAGTTAAAGCTACTGGTTGAACAAGAGCAAAGGGAGGATATGTTGAAAAAAAATGGGTACGAACAAATTGGTGTATGTGCAGGACAAATTGAGGTGCAAATAATATTCAAGTTTTACACAAATTTTCAAAATCCATAAATCACCCAACATACGTAATAAAAATTAATTATTGTCAAACCAAATATATTTTTGTAAAACTTTACCTAATTAATAAATAAAATGTCATTATAAAATTTCCAATGTCTTAGAAATACATGTCACATAGCCTCCTATTTTGAGCGATCAGACGGTGGTCACATGGGGTAAATCCCATAAAAAAGTGTTGTTTTTAACTCCACTCACATGGAGTAAGTTCCATGCAAGTGTATATCCCATGTAAGAAGACGCTATAAGTATATTAAATGAAATTTTGATAAGTCACTTTCTAAGTACATTGAAAATCGAAATACATGCACATATTGGATCATACTCAGATTCAAGCAGACCGTACAAATTTTATTATAATAACATACCCCGCATGACCAAGAGGCGAGCGTAATCCCTCAAATGTGATCAACTTTTCATATGGTATAAAAATTGTACGCTATGCCAACACACTCTTCAAGTGAAAAGTAGGGATAGCATTAATAACCGTTATGTAATCATAAGAAAAGTAGATTTTTTAGCTATGGACCTAGCAAAAGAAAAATAGGGATAGCATTAGTACCCGATATGATATCCCATCTTCAAAATCGAACATGAAAGTTTTTTTTTAACCGATTTCGAATTAGTGAGTTCTCCCATTTTCCTTAATTTATTCTTTTTCGTTTCGGATCAAAATAAAATTTCCAAACCAAGTAAAATAAAAGGTTGCACTTGTGTATATCAGATACTAAAACAGTAACTCTTGGATGAATCTTAAAAGCGTTGATCCTAATATGAAAATTAATACCCTGTGTTTTGCCCCATAGCCTCATAATCTTTGAAGATGATTCAATCATTAATGTACCAGTAGAGTGTACCCTAACTAAAGAAGCACATTCACGAAACAATTTTGCAACAACACCACAATAAGATAATGCACTTTTGCAAACCCCTCTTTCCTTGAGCCATGGCCAATTTTACTAAGATCAACTTGCAACCACTCCAACCATTGTTTTCCTTTAATTTCAAAGCGAAAAAACACGAAAGTAGCCATCAGCAACCACAATAAGCGTTAAAATCAATTTCGAAAATTAGCCCCATTAATTTAGAATTGTGTTAGGCCAATTTAGAACTCAAAAAAATCCAAATTCGGTACCCCAACTTGTAGCTTATACTATAAAGAGAATGAATTGAGCGAAACTACCTTCTAATGCATGGTACTCACGGGAATGGCCTTAATGGTTTAGATTTCAACATCACAATAGCTGCAAAAAAATAAAATAGAAAACCCATAAAATCAGAACTTAAAACCAACATAACTTAAAAGTAGGATATTATAGTAAAAGATATAAAAAATTATAAATTGAGCTAAAGAAAGCTAAAGATAAACTCAATTGTGATTTCGTATTTATACTACTAATTTGAAACACCAAAGGAATCCATTTTCATAGTAGCATATACGAAATCACATTCGTTAGATAACCTTACATATCCGCACAACATGATACTACACTTTTGTAAAACCTGACCATGACCATTAACCAATAATAATAACAATTCACAAAAAAAAAAAAAAAAAACTCTAAATTCTCATTCCCAATTTGAGTTCATAATTTCTAGAAAACTCAAAAGACTCGAAATTCAAACTTGCAAATTGAATCATGAAGGGAGTGAATTGATTTAAAATACCTAGATTTGGAAGCTCGTAGAAGTGACTCAATTGGCCTTTATGATTCCAGTAAGAACTTAAAAGCAGACTACGTAAGGGGAAATAAATTAAAGCAACAAAGTTACACCAATACAAAAAAAGGGAGCTATCTGTTGAAAGGGAAAAACTTCTAAAGAAAGAGCAAAATAAACTCAAACCTGCAACCATAATAAAATTTTTAGCTGCTGGGAGATCTCAAAACACCTAAACATTGGAAAAACAAACACGAAAACGATAAGAAAATTACGTTGATTACCAAAATAACAACATGAATAATCGACAATATGACTATGCTATAGGGCAATACTTCTTTATGAGCTTTCAAAAGTTATCATTTTTTAGGAGAATTGAAGGAGGAAATTCAAATTGTAGGCTAAATTTTGGGATCAATTATTGAACATTTGTCTCCATTACCATATTGCTCTATGTAAAACAATTACTAGTTAGGAGTATAATTTAAGATCAATGCGCAAATTTTTTATCTATAATCTATTTCCTACATTTGCAATGGCCAATTTTGATGTAAAGTCCTTTTAAGGAAAGACGTGAAAATTCATGAATTCTATTTACTATATAATATCGTTGACCCCACCATTAGAATGTAAGGAATGCTTCGAATTTTTTTGTTGAATAAGGCAACAAATAAGATACGTTAAACATGATTCTCCGCGCGTTAATGGCAATTCAGCCAGCGGTCTTGATTTATGATTCTACCGTATTAGGAGATGTTTCCTTTCTATTTACTTTATCTCCTTAATGATTTTACCGTACTAATGTCAATTCAGCCGACCTTCTTGTTCTCTAGTAATACAAATCCTAGAAATTTAGGATTCTAAAAATAAGGAAAGAAAAATATGCTTGATTGGTTTCCAAATGGCAACGATTATGACAGATATTGTTTTCTTCTTACATCCATGATATATATTATTTAATTCTTTAAAGTAGAAAAAAATTCATGAAATAGGGAAGGTTTATCAGCCTTAGGATTTATGTATATAAATCCAAGGATTCAAAATAATCAATTGAAAAATTACGTTGATTACCAAAATAACAACATGAATAATCGACAATATGACTATGCTATAGGGCAATACTTCTTTATGAGCTTTCAAAAGTTATCATTTTTTAGGAGAATTGAAGGAGGAAATTCAAATTGTAGGCTAAATTTTGGGATCAATTATTGAACATTTGTCTCCATTACCATATTGCTCTATGTAAAACAATTACTAGTTAGGAGTATAATTTAAGATCAATGCGCAAATTTTTTATCTATAATCTATTTCCTACATTTGCAATGGCCAATTTTGATGTAAAGTCCTTTTAAGGAAAGACGTGAAAATTCATGAATTCTATTTACTATATAATATCGTTGACCCCACCATTAGAATGTAAGGAATGCTTCGAATTTTTTTGTTGAATAAGGCAACAAATAAGATACGTTAAACATGATTCTCCGCGCGTTAATGGCAATTCAGCCAGCGGTCTTGATTTATGATTCTACCGTATTAGGAGATGTTTCCTTTCTATTTACTTTATCTCCTTAATGATTTTACCGTACTAATGTCAATTCAGCCGACCTTCTTGTTCTCTAGTAATACAAATCCTAGAAATTTAGGATTCTAAAAATAAGGAAAGAAAAATATGCTTGATTGGTTTCCAAATGGCAACGATTATGACAGATATTGTTTTCTTCTTACATCCATGATATATATTATTTAATTCTTTAAAGTAGAAAAAAATTCATGAAATAGGGAAGGTTTATCAGCCTTAGGATTTATGTATATAAATCCAAGGATTCAAAATAATCAATTGAAAAAGGAAGGGGGATATGTTCAGTCTTCTCCCATATCGGAAACATGTAAAACTTATAAAACCTAAAAGGAATGTAGAATGAAGGGTCCAGATTTATGCATAAAGAGGGATAAATCTAGAGCGTTGGTTGTCTTTTAGATTCAAATACAGCTCTGTTTTATTATATAGATGCTACGTTCAGCTTGTTGTACTAGTATGTACATTTGTGTTCTGAAATGGTTGCAAAGAACCTTAATCTCAACAATTCGATTGCTCATACATGTAATATTTCTCAAACTAGACGTAATTAAGCAAATTATTTGGTTGTATGAAAACTCTATTTTGGGCGTGGTCCTAGCTGATATGACATTGTAAACTTTTTGGACTTTTAGTTGTCACGATCTACTTTCCTAAAGAATAAAATGATTATATTGCGTGTTTCGGCTACACCCTCTGTCTCCTCTGATGTGAGCGACAGCAGCCTACTGCCCTGGGGCAAAGCGATATTGTCCCGAGTCTGGAAACTTAATTCGAAAGGTTCACTTGAAAGATCTCATTGCGTACTATGATTTTACAAAAAATTAAATCGATCGAACATCGATAACCTAGTGAAGGAATTGCTTTGCTGCCTCGGAACATTTTATAACTAATCTCATAATCTCAGGATGATTGCTTGACTAGATTGTGACAGTTAAAAAAAAAAAACTATTTATTTGAACGGCCTTAAAAAAAAAACATAGGTACAAATATTCGAATGAGTTGATTTTACAGAGAAACCTTTAAAATAATATTTTAATCAAATTGAACAACTCCAATCATTAGATTTTTAATTTA
This sequence comes from Rhododendron ovatum, assembly GCA_019656835.1. NCBI lineage: Eukaryota > Viridiplantae > Streptophyta > Magnoliopsida > Ericales > Ericaceae > Rhododendron > Rhododendron ovatum. The sequence goes on from CM033801.1 coordinate 6,985,717, forward strand.
TCTAGTTAAAAAGTAAAATTACTTTAAGCTTTAGCTTGCAATATTTTTGTTCATGTAGAGGTGTATAATGAGGAGAAGAAACACTTATAATTCGAGAGTTCTTTTTTAAAATTCTTATTTGACATTTATGTGATAATAGAGTTATGTTACTTCTTCTTCTTTTTATCGGCAGAAAAGATTTTATTGAACTCAACAAATGGTACATCGAGGAGGCCAACTCTAGATGCAATGCAAACTTGAATCACAGAGAAAGCCAAAAGAAAAGAAGAAAAAAGAATACTATACTTATAACTCAATTTAAATTTCAAAAACAAAATAATTAAAATATCATAATATGAAAATCTAAATTCTCCATGATAACAAACACGGCCATGTTTCATTAGAGTGAATAAAAGTGAACAAAAACCAAGAGAGAGAAGAGCGTACCAGTACTGGAGAAGGAAACGATCGAGACGGGATGAAATAAAAATGATCGGGATCTCCTTGGTATGTTTGTGTTCCACCCAAAAAAAACAAAAAAACTGGGGAAAACTCCTTCTTGTAGTTTCCATAGTTTACAAAAATTCTAAAAAAAATTATGAAAAATAAAAAAGTAGAAACATGTTACCAAACAAGTTTTCTTCATTAATTTTCAAACCAGTGAAAATAAAATGGTTACCAAACACTCCCTTAATTAACAATTGTATTCCGATGTATGCGCACACAAATATGACGGGAACCACATTCAGTCCACCAATCCTAAATGTTAGTGAACACTTTAGCATTGGTCAAAAGCTAGCTGACTAGCTGAGGCTGGCTACAATTATCGCAGAGAAATAATTGTGTTTCAAACTTTGAAAAATTTCCCGATGGATTTAGAGACGCAGAAGCTGCCCTGATTTTTTTCAGGGCTTAAAGCAAAAATAAAAAATTATGCCCTTTTATTGGACTACTAGAAGGAGTAATAAAGTAGGAGAGTCCCTTGAAATTCAAAAAAAAAAAAAAAATAGAGGCGTAAACGGTACAACACAAATTTTAACTCAGAGCCGGCTCCGTAGAGAAGCCATGTGAAACCTATCACAAAGGTAAGTGGTCAAAAGAGTTGTACTTAAGGTGTCGGTACTCCACTTGCAACTTTGATGGTGTCCTAGAAAAACCATTGCTGAGGTTACAAAAGTTACCACTAAAGGTGATCAATTATATATGAGAACACACAAATGCTAGTAGAAGAAAACTCGCTATGTTGCAAGTTCAATCTGCAGCTAAGCAAGTCCTCTCAATAAAAATGTCGTTTCACACCCTCATCTTCCAGTACTGATCGTGCAACATAGAACAAACTGTGAAATTCACGGGTTAGAACTTACAGAAAGGGATGGAAAATATGGATTTAGGACAGCAAATGACAACATGACGTGCCTCTCATTAATCTCACAGGTTATTTTTCTAACTCTAACAACCTAATATGTTTGATTAATATATAGTGTTAATGTTTTAATGTAAGTTTGATGACATTTCTAATTGTTTAGTGTTATACAATTATTGTGTAATAAATCTGAAGCCATAATTCTCTCTAATACTACATGGAAAAACCTGACATAGTTTGCAATTTGAGTCATGATTTATGGCCTAAATGATACGTGATCTTTTTTTCTTGAAACTGGGGAAGTAGAACCAGTAAAATGGTCAAAGAGAAATTTCTCAGAAATACTGTAATAAATTAGGATGTAATTAAGGAAGAAGGACAGTAGCTGGGCCTTATTTGTTTTCTCCCTTTGTGTCCACTAGTGTATTTGTTGGAAAAAAGGAAGAATTGTTCGAATATTTCTGCGAGCTGAAATATGAACATATTCATTTGAAGGATGAACGATAATTCTCTCGTTATGCGAATCGAAAAGTTTACTTAAGGGAGGACGCACACATGCTCGCCGTTTACTGAACACCTGGACGAACCAACTCAGGCCTCATGGCCCATGGCATGTGGTTTGAGACTCTGAGGTCTGTGACTGGGATAGTTTGAAATTGATTTGGGTAGTGGGCCCAAAATCCTTAAATAACAAACTTGGGCTTCGATTGGACTTAGACTTGTTAGATAGATCTAAATTTTAAAATAGAGATTGGGCTTGGAGCCACAGAAAAGTGGATTGAGCTTCCACCTTCAACTAGCAAAAACCAGTGACATGCATGGCATGATTAGCACATAATTTTGTGATTTTAAAATCCACGTTTAACAGTATAAATTTTGCACAATTACGTATTAAAATAAAATTTTAGACATGTATTTATATCTTTTTACGGTGCTTTTTGGTTCAGAGTGCAATTACACCACCTTCTTTTTTTCTTTTATTTTCATGTTAAATATCTCATGTGAGCCCGTGTTATGCATGGGATGATTTTTTTTTTTTAAAGGAAACTGTCAATATTTATCTTTTTTGATCTGCTAAAATCGGAGGCAGAGCTGTGTTGGAGTCCGGCCCAGAGTTTTAATTTTTTTATATACCTGATTTTTAATATTATTAATAATTATTTATGTATAGGTACTTATAATCTTAATAGGTTGAGCTATTTGCTACAACATTATGCAGTTCTCTACATGGGAACTGGTAAATCCAAATCCCTTGGTGCTACTACCATTCCCGGCTTTTGAATTTCAGCAATAGGCAAATGGTTTGGATGAAATTTCCCCATCTCTTTCTACAGTTTCGGCTATGCAATTGATTTGCCTATTCCGTGTAGGTTTGGTATCATCTTGAATAGTTATTTGATAGGAGTAGTTATGATGGTGTCTGGCAAGAGGTTTTGAAGGGTTAATGTATCAGGAACATCACTTGCTTTGATGTCCTGTAATTTGTAAGTGGTTTCCAATGCAACGGCAGGAGCCACGATTCTAAATGCACAACATTTGAGTTTCAGTGCACAGTAGTGTAATTCACGTTTACATCAGCCATACATAACTTACGGTCTTGACTGGTATTATAAATATTACGATTTCGATCATCGTAGTTGGTAAAAAAAACGATACAAAGATGATCCAAAAAGAGGGATTAGTCCCTACAAGGGGCGGTAGAAGAGTTCCTTGGCAGAATGCCAGGGACTGCCCGGAAGTGGGAAGCAACAACAGAATTGCAAACTTAACATTAGAAAATTAAATACCCTTTTTCTTCTTCTCTCTCATTTTAGAACTCATTTTTATCTCTCCATTCTCCATCATCTACAATTCATATATTGTTAGGTCACATACTGTTACCAACACTCCTCATAGCTTGACCAAAGAGGTATATTCCACAATGGTTAGAAAATGCATGCTACTGTGAAAAATTCTCAATATTGCGACACTAATAATCAAAGAATGTATAGCGAAAACTTTTGGGAATCTTTCACTGTAACTAGAGAACGCTGATGAAGAAAACTATGTTGTTTACAAATGCTCTTGCACAAGACTATACCGTATACATCGTTCCCAAACTAACCAAACCAAACCGAGTTTTGTGTCTCAATCAATTGACACTGTATGAATCTGGATTGCAAATTCACACAGATGACGTGTACAGTGGAGCTTCATGGATCACCAAGTGACCGGAAAAAACAATGGAGATAGAACTTGTAACCACCCTTTGAATCACAAAGTGACTGGAAAAAATCTCTGAGACTGCTAATATCTTACTGTGGGCAAACTCACCAGTTATTCATAACCAGTGTCAGATTTCCATGGTCACAAATGGTTGAATCATCATATACAAATCAGATAGCTTCTTCCAGACCCCTTCTAAGCCCTCCACTGGTAGGCCTGAAATAGTTTCAAGCATAATTCAATTTACGAGAAGAGAAGCAAAAATTAAAGGGGCAGTAGAAATACTAGACTAAATTACATATTAGGGGGAAAGAACATATTCCCCCAGTTCACAGAGAATAGGATTGACTCTTATCACAAATTTCTTCCAATAGCATAAAATAAGCCTAAATCGTATGCCAACAATTAACCTCTACAATGCGGACAAACATCTCCACTGGCATTTCTGTTACTTCGTTTCTTGTTTCTTAATGGCTCCATCTTTTCCCAACGGATTAGAGCAGTCAACTTCCATAAAACAATACAGATGATCTAATACTGTAGCAAACAAAGAACCTTGTTTGATGGAAATGGAGTAGATTGTTTTGAAGCAACTTTGGAAAAAAGTTCGTGAACAGGTATGTTTAACTTCAGATCTAATCAATCTTTTGGCACAATTTCAATATCTGCGTACACAAATGTGACAGCCATATTCAGGTCCACCATTCTTGGATCAAGCTGGACATCTAATCGAATTGGTTTAGCATCTCGACTTCCTTGAGTACAATAAGCAGGATTTAATAACAGAGTGAGAGGGCTTAGCCTACCTCTTCTATACCCCAAGATTGGCAATCTATCTTCATATGGATGGATGTGAGAGAATTCTCAATATCCAATGTCAAAGCTGACTAGCTGAGGCTAAAAGGTGGATCACTGAATTACAAAGAATTGTGTTTCAAACTTTGACTGTGCACGTAACCTACTAAAGCATTTGGCTTAAAACATTTTTCATGGTGGAACTATGGAAGCCATGCAATTGCGAAGCACATTAGAAAGGTAAGTGGTCAAAAGAGGTGTACTTACAGTCCACTTAGAACCTTAATGGTGTCGTAGAAAAACCATTGCAAGGTTACAACAGGGCCCACGAGGGTCATTCGGATTGGAAGACTTCTAGTGAACAAATTTACAAGCCCAATGTCCTTCACAGCCTGAAAGACAAAAAATCAAACTAACAACTAGTTGGAGTTTAGATAACTTGAATTGAACAGAAAAAAAGCTTCTGTAAGGGAATACCTGCAGCACGGTGTCTGCCTTCCTGTTGTAAAGACTTGAAACAATATTGTCAGCAGGGTTGGAGAGAATAGTACCAACAGCCCCAGCTGCATAGCCTGCTAAACATGTCACGCCAAGTTGTTGGGCTCTTGAGCAATCTTCCTTTCTTCTTTGGATAACATGGCAATATATATAGTCCACTGAGTGCTCAAATGTTGTGAACATTACCATAGAGACTGTCAAAAACATGGTCTAAATAAGTAAACAACCAAATAACAAGGCTTTTAGCAGATTGTAAGTCAAACCAGAATATAATTAGTGATAATCAGTTGATCACAAATTGAAGATTGAAATTCAACTACACTACAACGATCCAAGCATGCTAGCCAAGTTAAAGATTGTCTTCGTGGAATTCAAGGACACTGAGCTGCAAACTTCTAAAGCAGATCCTGTTTGAGAGTGACTGTGTGTTACTGGTTGTCAACCAGTTTAAATGACAACACTTATGGTACCAGCAGGCAACAATTGAATATTGCAAGCCCAAACATTGAAAAAAAAACACCGAGTGGCCAACCAGAAAGGTATTGTTAGCAGACTTAGCAACAAGCCATGTATTTCACACTGTGCGCTATTGCTATGGTCAACCAAAAAGAAGAAAGCAATAGGAAAAAAAACATAAATACAGAGAAACTTCCACCGGTCATTTCCTCACAACTAAGGATTACCAAGTGATTGAATAGAAATTTGCAATCACAAGCCAAAAGGACAAAAAAAAAACAGCATGAATACAAATCCATGACTATATAGCAATTCATGCAAAGCCATCTTACTCATTTATATAAGTTGAATGCTCATGATTGACAGGGATGCCAATTTTAGAGGACTATTACATCTATCTAACAACATTCAATTCCGAATTGACTGTTTCTCGGGGTGTAACTTTAGCCTTGCAATCGTACAGCCCATAGCAAAGTAGACCACAATGTTGACCAATGCATATTCAATCACAAAAAAAAAATAAAAAAAATTATAAGCTAGCAAATTCCCAGACAAGTAATCAAAATTTGCAAAATATTGTAGTAAAGTAGAGAAGTACATGGTAGATTGCGACCCCAAAGTGGATAAAGTCCCCTGTAAAATCTGCAATCAAGCGCAAATGCATTCCAGAGTTATTAATTAGACGACAAGCATAGCAAATAACTGAAAACGCAAAAGCTAGTCATGGTATGGATGATATACCCAGTAAGTCCTTCAGAAGCATATAATTTGGGAAATCCATCTGCCAAGCCCTTTGCAAAATGTGGCTGTGTTTGAACACGGACTTTAACAGCTTCAAATGGACATAGAGCCACATCAGCAAATACCTGAGCAGATGCACTGCTGACAAAGAATATTGTACTCTTATTATGATCTACCAACACACCGGAGTATAGCTTCTTAAAGTATTCATAGAGACCAAATTTGCATCCACCTTGAACCCCATATCCAAAGAATTTGCCAGACCAACCTCTCCAAAGGGAAGAAGGGCCTTGTTCCTTCCAAAGTGTACTGAAACCTGATGAGATGCTGTGGTACTTGACTGGGTTCACCTATAATAACCATACTGTCGTATAAACACACAAAAATTGTACAAAGAAACAATTTTAGACAAACCTACGATGTTTCTAGGAACATTATGAGGCTGAAGTAGCCGGTAACTGCCGGTTAAAGTGCATAGGCATGAAAAATGGCAAATGTGACAAATAGCAAGAAAAGGAAAAAAGAATAGGAAAGCACAAATTCTCTCTTTTCGGGAGAAGTAATTCAATTATGAAAATGACAACTGAAAATGCATGAATGGAAAACATCAAGCTCAAGTCTGAAGTCCAAGATCACTTATGATCGGACAACAAATTGAGCAGGGACCTTACCCAAAAAAAAAAAAAAAACTAATTGAGTAGGGACCCTAACCAAATATATTCTTGTGGAAGTGATCACTTCTATCTGTTAGCAATACATGCCCATTTGCTGACGGGATATAAGAGGCAGATATGCTATCACCCTAGATAACATATCCGAAGTACTTATATCTAATGTTTGTCACTTGGATATTATATCGGACCACATGCAGATATAATAAGGATAAGGGAAGAGATGGTGTTAATATACCCGCCTTCGTATACACCTTCTTAATTACGGAAATGCAGTGTTCTAAATGGCGCTCGGAGCTAGTCGGGCGGCGACCCGCCGCCGAGCTATTCGGCGTTTTTTTCCAAAATATTATTTTTAAATATTTTTAAGGCAATCAAACCCTGCCAAGCCTGCCAAGATGGCCGCCTAGCTCCGCCAAATCTCCCTTAGCCGCCAAGCTCCACCGAATGAGCCACCAAGGATGAAATCATGGCGCCAAGTAGCCACCATTTAGAACACTAATTTTATATCCACATACTCATATCAACTCCAAAACAAACCAAGCATATACATATCCCCTCTTCTATAAATTACTCAAACAAACCATCCATATCATCCTCGATCCCCTTGCATATTAATTCGTCTTTTATCATCTCATTCATCATATTATATCCACCCAAAACTAATCATGCCCGCTAACGATGGGATATGACAATTCTGATTTAAAAAAAAAAAAAAAGCTGAAGGTTGTGAAAGTTGTCAGTAATAGCATAAATCAACTTTTAACAACACCACAAGTACACCATTTACATAGTACTAAATTAACTTAACACACCATATTGAGCCCTACTTTTTATACTTATGTGTCATATCATATGACCACACCATTTTAGCATACGATTGGACATGGCTTGACAGAGTGTGACAGAAAGTCAACAGAACCAAGGGGGTGAAGGAAGAAAAAGCCATTGCCTGGCATAAGAGGACAAGGAACCCACCAAGAACTCCCTCGGCACATTCAATTTCACGCAATTACATAACATACCCAGTAAAAATAACATTAGTATGAGACACCCTAGATGACAGAACACAAACAAAAACACAGAAATCACGAGGAACACCATGCCCTGGCATACTGAGACAAGGTAACCCACCAAGAATTTCCATCAGCAAAATCAAATTCAAGCATTCACACAACATATCCAGTAAAAATAACATCAATATGAGACCATCCAGATGACAAAAGTCAAAAGTAACATTAGTATGAGACACCCCATATGACAAAACACAAACAAAATACAACGGAAATCACAAGGAACATCGTACCCTGGCATACTGAGACAAGGTAACCCACCAAGAATTTCCATCAGCACAATCAAATTCAAGCAGTTACACAACAGACCCAGTAAAAATAACATCAATATGAGACCACCAAGATGACAAAAGTCAAAACACACTTTTTTTTTTTTTTGGATTGGCTACAAAACACAAACTTGCTACAGAGAAAACCATAACTATTGGACAAAAGCGCTAGAAAAAGGAATAAAAGTACAAAAAAATAGAACACCAAGTGTTAGTGTTACCACTTACTTGCATATGAACTTTGAGGACATCAAGAGGAGTGATGGCCAGATGGGTGGTCCCAGCGCTGAGCATTCCTCCAATTGTGCATAGCCCGTAATACCCAGCCGAGAACTCCTCAAACAACCGCTTTCCTTCTACCCCAACTTTCACTTCCCCCATTTTCTTGGCTCCTTCTTCGTTCCTCTCTCTCTCTCTCTCTCTCTCTCTCCTACAGCTGTGGGTTTTTTCTCGGTGGTTCAAAGGGGCGGAGGCGTTGCTGGAACGCCATTTGGAGTCTGCGAGTATTATTCGAGGCGTGAATTCTTGAGCTTTCGACTGCTGGCTATACGTCCACGTTTACAGTGCTAAAATACAAGGCCACAAAACAGAGGAGATTCCCATAATTAGGTTTTAAATGGGACCACGGAAAGGACGACTTCGATTTTATTAGATTGCTTGTAGAGTCCCTAGAGTCCATTCTATGGATATGTGAATCAAATGTACACTGCGTTGTGTGGCACCTATTTAATATTTAAGAGTTTCACACAAATGATCAAAGTTGTTCAATTTATTCAACACATTTTTTTAAGGATACGCGCAAAAAATCAACTCATTCGAAAATCGAAAATGGTTTGATCAATTCTCCGCTTAATTTCTTGTTAGCGAGTTGAGCGAAAAATTGATCAAGCACTTATCGACATCTAACTGAGCTAATTTTTCATAAAATTCTTAAAAAATATTGTAAATAAATTAAATAGTTTCGATCATTTGTGTGGAACCTTAAGATAAGTTTTCATACAATTAGGTGTACATTTTGTGTACATCAAAGGGTGTACTCAAATTTTATTGTAGTCGTGTATGGTAGACTTTTTGCAGGCTTAAATTGATGCAGTAGTGGAAAAGGACAGGAAGCACGGGCAGTTGTTCACGCCACGCACGCTTTTTATGCTGTAACGAAAATATATGTACTTCTTCCGTCCCCAATTTGATGGGAGATGCTTTCAAGCAGTCAATCTAGCCGTTGATCTGAGTAAAAACAGTTTGGATTTTATTCAAATGTATAAAAATTTAAACAGTTCGTTGCTCAAATTAAGATTTGAGTCATCAATTGTCGAAATGAATAATCAAATCGAGCACTTGACAGCTCTGCTACTAAGCACCACCGCTTGGCATTATTCTTGAAAAAATTATTCATAATGTTGTATGTATAATGTACGTACATGTAATTTGAATCTTATTTGATAGATTTTAACTATTTCTATTAAACAATTTTTTTATGAAAATAAAAAACGTTGTAGATCAAAGAATATAAAGTAATTTAAAAATGACATGCATGTCAAAAATTGGACAAGAAAATTGGGACGAAAGAGGTATTGCTTGACCTTGTTGCATCCCTGTTCGAACAAATAAGCCACAGTGGCTTATTTTTTGTCCTTATTCAAATTTTTTTCGTATCACTTGGCTTATTGTCATTTTTTTGGGAATTATTGCATCCTCACGACAAGAGGAATCTAAAAAGTAAAAAATTTTGACCGAAATCCAATTTTTTTTTTAATAAAGACGAAAAAATTGGCTTATTGATTTTTTTTCGTCTTTATTCAAAAAAATTGGATTTCGATCAAAATTTTTTACTTTTTAGATTCCTCTTGACGCGATGATGCAATAATCCCAAAAAAATGACAATAAGCCAAGTGATACGAAAAAAAATTTGAATAAGGACAAAAAAATAAGCCAAAGTGGCTTATTTGTCCGATCACCCATGCTTCATAAATACTGTGGGACTCATAACTTTTGTTTTGGTAAATTATGAGACAAGATGACATGTAGTGTCAAGGACGGAACCATGATTTTACCCTAACAGTGGCGAAATGTATATTAAAAATAAAAAAATGCATTACAATATTAATAGTTATCGGCTCTAGATAAAAATTAAAATAACATAACAAAAACTATACTAAATGATGTTTGTCAGAGCATGTACACTAGATTAGGGAAAATAGCATCTTAGGTATTTTACCTAAGCAAAAACCCAAAATAAGCATTGCACCAAGTTAGCAATAACCCCTTTTAAGGTTAGGTAAAATAAATTTTGCAATAGTGCTTAGGTAAATTTACCTAAGAACTATTTACCATTTATACATTTAATATTATTTTCTCTCTCTTCTAGCTTCTCTTTCTCTCCTCCAACAAAAAGAAGAATAGTAAAAAGAAAAGAAGAAAAAGAAAAAGAAAGTATTATTTTAATAAAGAATAGGTAAAATAAATAGTATTGGTATAGTATTGAAAGAGATGTGAATAGTTAAAAGGAAAATGTGCACTGTTCACTGGCAATTTTGGCTCAAATTTTATCTAATTTGATATACTTGCTCTCATGCACACATAAAGTACCAAAAAAGACTAATTTTAATTTTGGACATCGATAATGGCATTATAATTAAATTCTCTTAATTTTTGTAAGGTTAAGTTGTTTTAGGGTTAGAGTGTGGAGTTTTTTTTTTCTTAATTACACATCATCATTTATATTATTTCACTTTAGCCCAAAATTTAGTTTTGGAATACTTTTTTGGATCTCTTTTCTTGAAAAAAAATAGAAGATTTATGACTAGTGTATAATAAAAAATAAGCAAAAAACCTAGAAATTGGGAGACTATATAAGTTGGGGATAAAAAAAAAAATCACATATAATAATGGCATTTTCTAAAATTTTCAATATTTGAAATTGTGGTCTTTCTCTATTTCCGTCAATTTTTTTTTTTTATTATTTCCATTCTCTATTCGTCATCTTTTATCCCATTCTTTCCTTTTCTAGTTCTATGCTCCTATGAACTTTTAGATTTAATATCGATACAGATACAATTGCATAAAATTCGGACACAAACATTAGATATATTCGAAATCGTTCAGTGCATGTGAGTATTATGAGGTAGATATGAGCCCCATACAAGTCAAACGATTACGATTTTGAACTCATCTGTATTTGAATCTATGTACTTTGATACAAGGGCGGAACCACTTGGAGGCTCTATTGGGCTATAGCCCAAGTGGTTTTCGGGAAACCAAAAAAAAAATTATATGTATAATTTTAGGCCGAATAATTTTAGCCCAATTCATTTTTTCTTTTAATCCAACCCATCCCACCAACCTATTTTGACCCAAGCCTTCTCAACCTCTCTGTTGTTCTCTCTCCCTCTCTCCTACATTCTTTCTTTTCTTGCGTTCTCTCTCGTGTCTCTCTACCACCGTCAAGGGCTGGGTTTGTGTTGATTGTTCAAAACTGAAACAAAATTATTAAATCGACTCAAGAAATTTCATGAAAACCCAATTAAATTGGTTGGTGTGCTTAGATTTGCTCTTATGTTGTTAAATGCAAAGTACTGGCCAATGTGCTTAAATTTTTATTGCTTTAGTTGATGTAGAACACTTGTTGGTATACTTAAATTTTAAGATGTTGGTTCTTACAATCTTACTCATTTAGGTTTAAATTATAATAGAACATCAAAAACAATCTGGAACATTTTTGAGATTCGTTGATGTCTAAGGATTTTATGGGAGCGTTTTTTTTTTCTTCATATTATGCATGTTAAAAATATCAATGTATTAACTCTTCGGAAATAGATATCTGATGCTCTCATTCGTTACATGGACATTCAAATATGAGAGGTCAAGGGTATTATGGTGCTAGAAATATGTGCAATGCATGAATAAATTACAAACCTTATTTCTTAGAAATTACCCGAATACATATTATATACACTATTTTATCCACCGAAATTTTTTTGGTAGCCCGGGGCGGAATCCATTCCTGATTCCGTCCTTGCTTTGATATGGGTCCATAGCATTTTTGATAAACTTTTTATTCATCGGAGCTTTCCTAATCCAAACTTAAAGAAAGAAAGTTTCATTGATCTCGAATATGGGCCAAACGGCCCTACAGTCAATTACTAGTGCATGTTTAGTACTGGGCTTGGGCCTGAATTGGCCCGCATAATTGACGGGTAGGGCTTAGCCCTATGGTGGGCCTTCGATTCACAAACCAACCAGACAAAGAATTACATACATAAGCTAAAGCCAGCCCGTATGTATTGTCCACTATCTCTCTATGGGAGTATTACAAGAAAGTAGAAAGTCTACGCCCACCACTCCTTTTCACTGCTCCCCAACCGCAGCGATCAATCTCACCGTCATCTTGATAATCAATTATCCAGATTTTAAAAGAACTCTTCCTTCAGTCCCTTGGCAGAGTTCTTTTAAAAGATAGATCGGTGAGATTGAGTGCGATGGAGAGAGCAATGAAATAGAGCGGTTGGCGTAGACTTTTGGTACAAGAAAGTTCATATGATGTGATAGCTAAGTTGATTGGGCATTTCTAACGTAGTCCAGAATATTAATCTTGTAGTCCTCCCTTTTCAAGTTTACGCACTCAAGTCACATAATGCAGGAGCAAATCCAGAAGCGAGAGCTTCATTTATGAAAATACTATATGAGCGGAGAGCTCTAGACTCCTACAGAGTGTGCATGTATATACATTTTCATCTTGTCTTAGATCTAATCTCACGTAGCATTAAATAAATGAACTTAGCCGTTGGTACATTTTCCGTCATTTTTTATTATTATTTCCATTCTCTTTTCGTCATCTTTCATCCCCTTTTTCCCTTTTCTCTAATTCTATGAACTTTGATATCGATATAGATACAATTGCATAAAACTCGGACACAAACATTAGATATATTTGAAAATCGTCTAGTGCATGTGAGTATTATGTGGTAGACGTGAGCCCAATACAAGTCAAACGATTTTGAACGCGTCTGTATTTGAATCTGTGTACTTTGATATGGGTCCATAGCATTTTTGATGAACTTTTTTATTCATCAGAGCTTTTCCTAGTCCAAACTTAAAGAAAGAAAGTTCATGGAGGCCAAACGGCCCTACACTCTATTACTAGTCTACGTTTAGTATTGGGCTTGGGCCTGAATTGGCCCGCATAATTGCGGGTAGGGCTTAGCCCTATGGTGAGCCCGCCCATATGTATAGTCCACTATATTTTTCTCTCTATGGAGCATTACAACAAAGCAAAAAGTCTACACCCACCACTCTTTTTCACTGCTCCCTATCGCAGCGATCAATTTTATCGTCCGTCTTGATAATTAATGGTCTGAAAGTTAAAAGAACTCTTCCCTCAGTTCTCTAGCAAGTTCTTTTAAAATATAGACTCGTGAGATTGAGAACGATGGGGAGAGCAATGGAATATAGCGGTTGGGGAAGACTTCTGGTACAAGAAAGGTTATATGATGTAATAGCTATGTTGATTGGGCTTTTCTAATATAGTCCATAATATTAATCTTGTAGTCCTCCCTTTTCAAGTTTACGCACCCAAGTCACATAATGTGGGAGCGAATCCAAAAGTGAGAGCTTCATTTATGAAAATACTGTATGAGCGGGGAGCCTGGACTCCTCCAGAGAGTGCATGTATGTACATTTTCATCTTGTCTTAGATCTAATCTCATGTAGTATTAAATAAATGAACTGAGCCGTTGATGAATTGTTCGAGGCTCAACTCGGTAAATGTTCATTTGAATTCGATTTATCTACTAAATGAACCAAACATAAGCCTCAATTTTAGGTTCATTTTATCTATGAGCCGAACACGAATTTTCAATATTCGGCTCGTGAACTTGGAATATATGTTTATCATGGGAATTTTATATATTTATATAATGACACAAGGGAATGACTTCGATGTCTCTGGTTATTTTGGAGACACCGTAACTTTTGGCATAACAAAACTATTATGAGTATAACCAAAATCCATTACGAGCATAACAGAACCATAACAAGGCATAACTTGTTTGTTATGTCTTGGTTGGGTTTGGTTATACCTTAATTGATTTTTTGGATATTCCTTGGTTATACCTTGTTTGGGTTGTGTTATGGTTGTAATAAGTTTTAGTTATGCTCATAATGGTGAAATTATGCCAAAAATTACGGTGTTCCCAAAATGACCGGGGACACCATAGCATCATCCCTAACACAAAACTAACAAATACAAAAAAAATTTGAATGAGGAAAAACCAAGAAGGCAAGTTGGCTTTTTAAGAGAAATTAAGTGCTATAGAATCTAATTAGGTATTTTTTTAGGATAGAATTATGGTGTCTCCTGTCATTTTAGGCCCTAGATTTGGTATAACAAAACCATTTACAGCATAACCAAAACCATTAAATGACATAACATGTTATGCCATTGTATGGATCAAGGGCATAACTGTGCCTTTATTATTATTATTATTATTATTATTATTATTATTATTAGGTCATAACATTTTTTAAAAAATGGCATAACAAACCACTCGAAGGCATAACACTCTTTAAAAATGGCATAACAAGTGTTATGCCCATTATTACAAAAATGGCAAAACATAAACACTCAAAAGCGTAACAAAAAACCTTTGGGAGGCATAACCGGTATGCTATGGTGTCTCTTTTGGCAGGTAGACACCATAGCATTTGCCATTTAGGCCTCGTTTGTTAATCAGATTTAGCCTTAGAATTGGACTAACAGTCCCTTCGGGCTGTGAATCTCTAGTTTGGTAACACAAAATCCCTACGGATTGTGAATCCCATGGGATGAGCAAGCTAGCCTCCTAAATGGGGGGAATAGGGGGGATTGGTAATATCCCATGGACTTGGTATTCATAATCCAATCCTACGTCTTACGAAGGAGAAAGACAAAACTGCCACCTGAGAAACAAATTGATCACCACCACCATCGGAGCAAAAGATCACCACCACCACCACAAAAACACGCGCACACACACACACAAAATATGTATGATATGTGCAGATCGAGAGAGAAAGAGACCTTGATTACGAGCTTGGTTGGGTCATCGTCTTCGTTGTTATAGACATTGTCATCGTCTTCGTAATCTCCGCTTGGTTGAGTTTTTTCTATGGGTGTGGTGTGGGTGGAGAGATGGAGAGAGAGAAGTAGGGAAAAGTAGTGCGTGTGTGTGCTAGGTTTTTTACTTTTTTCCAGTGTGCGTGTTGTTGTATGGGGTGGGGCGGGGGGGCAAAAATAAAAATTTATTCTATTAATTCAATTCTATCCCATGTAAAACAAACATAATATTAATAATTTCATCATCTAATCTCATCCCAAACAAACATATTCATTACCAATCTCTTATCATATATTAACAATCTCTTCTCATTACCAATTCCCATCCTAATCTCATCTCTTTATGAATCTCAACAATTTATCACTGTTATCAAACGAGGCCTTAATGCTATTCCCGTTCTTACTACGTACTGATTGTCGCTCTCCTTATGAGTGGTGCGAGCCAAGGACCGTCGATGTGTCAAACACACATGCACGTTAACTAGCTCCTAGTTTTACTAAGAAAGGTTGGAATACAATACCAACTTCTAACTCTTTTTGGTCATAGTTTCTACCAAACTTAAACATGCATGAAATGAAGAACACATTTTAATTTGTAGATTGACCAACTTGAAAAAAGGGTCAATATCTGGTAGTACTATAATTGACAAGAGAACTATTCTAGGCTTATATATAGGATCAACTTTGTTTTTGTAGCTTTCCAAACTTGTGAATGCTCCCCATGATCACTTGTGGCTTCCATTGCAACAAAGATACTAATATTCCCCTCACGGCCACGTGAAGTGGCTCTCGAAACTTGCAAATACACACATTATTGCACTAAATAATGGCAGCCCTTTGGTTGTCTACTCTCCAGTGAACATGTGGTGGTTATTCTTCTTGTTCATCTGCTTTGTTTGGGACCCCAATACTAGTAATTAATTTACACCCAAAGAAACAAGCCTAATAATATTTTTTCTCAGTGCAGGTGTTTCACTATTCTAGGTCAACTTGCACGCATTTCATACTAATTTCCTACAACCTTTTTCGCGTTTACATGTTACATGGGCGGAGCTAAGTAGAGGGGTGAGTCATGAGTGGCATGGGCCACCCCTGGTTTCGTACTTACAAATTATGTGTTTTTTGGGGTCCAAACAATCTTGGTTTTTCATACAAATGATGAAAAAATAGCGATTTAAAAAAGTGAAAGGTTTGGAACATCAAGAAGACAGTCTTGATGACTTTCATTTAAAAGACCACATGAGAATTGAATATTATCCCTTATAACAGAAAAACAAATATTGATATTGTATTCAATTTACACTTAACCTTTCTCTTCACATTATTACAAAAAAAAAAAAAAAAAAAAGAGAGAGAGAAGAAGTTTAACAATATAAGTTGAGTCACATTAATTGGGGCCGCCACGAAATATAAATGTTGGCTTTGCCATTGACATTAGGTGAGGTGGCTCTAATGATCGCTGGTAAGGAAAATCGAACCTGTAACCTTTGAGAGAATAGTCCAAACAAAAGAAGAACTACAAGTGAGGATTTGATGGTTTACCTTGAGCTTGTAGTCACTGATCAATAGTTGCAATTCATCCGCTTTGCCCTGCTACTGCACGGTGGGATTAGTGCTTCAAAAATTAATTGAGGCGCTCATCAGCTGACTCAATTATTCCAAGATATTTTAAATAAAAAAAAAACTTTTTTCTCTCATTTTGTTTTGTAACCTATCAAAGAGCATTGCCGTCAATACCATAATGCTAAAAATATACTATTAATCTCTATCAACTGACTACGAAGATTTGAACTGAAGTATTGAACATGAAAATTCAAAATACTTACCCGCAGTCACTACAACAAAATGGGGATTTAGGGGCACTTTTAAAAGGGCATTTTTCCAACACTGCCTTATCAAGTTATTAACGAGGCACCACTTCCTAAAGTGCCCCATTTGATTCTCCCTATTGCGGCAGTCAGCTTAGACACCAAATTTAACATTTTTAATTATTTTAATTTAACATGATAGGGCAGTTGAAAGTGCCTCGAAAAGTTGGATTTAATAGGGCACTTATTTGGAGATATAAAACTACGCCGTTTTTGTAATAAACTTATTTGTTTCAAATTGACCTTTTTTTATTATTTTAATTTAATATGATAGGGCACTTGAAAGTGTCTCGAAAAGATGGGTTAATAGAGCACTTATTTGTCGACATAAAACTACGTTGTTTTGTAATGAACTTTTTTTTTTTTAAAATCAACGTTTCTAATAGGGCATCTTTGCCCACAACGGCGTTCACAATCTGCCGATCTGGACTCCAGATCAATATAGCTTACTCCAAAGTTTCCAGCTACTCAAAGGAGTCCTGACGATTGGAAGAAGACGACGCCACTCTTCCATCTCTATCCGCATCTCGTTTCTTGTTTCTATTCGAAGCTTTCTCTCAAGCTCAATTTGTCGCCGCGGGATACAAGGTATTTCATAGATTTTCATAGATTTTGGTCATATTTTTTCAAATAACTATTCCTTGTTAATTGATTGCCGATCAAAAGCTCTTTCGACCTGTTTACGTTTAATTAGATTTTAATGTTTACGATTTGTTTACTCCCCTCCCCCGATTTCGCTAATGGATCAGTTTCTTCACATATAAGGTTCCCTCAATTATATACCCTCTTTTAATTAGTACCTTTTAGCTCCTGCCGCACACAAATTTGGTGGCCCCTTTAAACACAAAGTCATTGTCTGCGAAGACACATGCTCAGTGGAAATAAAATTGGGTCTACAGGCCTAAACAGAGAATTTGACACCAAAATATAGGAACATGTAGTTGCAACAAATAGTCAATATAGCGACATGTGTTTCGAATTTTGGTCACTTTAAATTTTGTCAGACTTGACAAAGTAGTAGATGGGTCAATTGATGATTTAAATGGAGTACGATACAATTGTGTGGAAATTTTCGGGTGCCATAGAAGATTGGAACTCTTGTTCTTTGATACTGCACTTTCCCTCTAATCATGTAGTCCAGTACTGTGATTTTTGAGTTTCATGCCCAGAGGTAATACTCA
The DNA here is from genome assembly GCA_019656835.1 of Rhododendron ovatum. Classification (NCBI taxonomy): domain Eukaryota; kingdom Viridiplantae; phylum Streptophyta; class Magnoliopsida; order Ericales; family Ericaceae; genus Rhododendron; species Rhododendron ovatum. The sequence goes on from CM033801.1 coordinate 7,003,909, forward strand.
TTCCATGGTGTCGCTGATGTATGAAGATTGATGGATAGTTTTTGTAAGTGTCATTCCTGCTATATCATGTGTCTATTGAATATCTGATGAGGTTGCCGTCCAATATTCCAATATAGCACCTGGATTGGATGAGATTTGATGGATAAAATTGCTTTCTCAAATCAATCTCAAGTCAACCCTATGGGATAGATTTTACAATTGAAAGGATAAAAGTCATAGTTCTACACCACGACACAGATACCACTTGAGAGATTCCTAAATACAACTAGATGCCTGCAGAATCTCCACTATCATGGACAGTGCATGGTTGACAGAAGAAAATATATAAGAAATGACAATTTTCATGTTTTGGTGCGTGATCAAGAGCCAAAAGCTTATTGAAAAAGCTAATGAATCACAATAAGTCACACAGAAGCAATCCACCTTTTGGTCTGCAATGCTATAAGAGATTCTACAATGTCTTGGAGGAATATGAAGCCTAGTCAGGAGAATAGAGATATATGCAGAATTTGGAGTGTGCCTCATTGGATTCTTGAGGCTGCCCCTCTGTAATCTGTGTTGCCGATAAAAAAAAAATGAAAAGGTTTTAGTGTTTCCTTTTGTTTTATACCTATCCCATGGTCAATCCCCGAAAAAATATTTTCCTAGACACAAACAAAGCGTTAGTGAACTTAGCTCTAAAATGCAATATTTACCTTGACGTACACGAGGACAACATTCTCACAATTATCGTATGCTTGATCTTCTTCTGTTGCCTTTCCCTTGCCTTTGTGATTCATATGTTATTGCACCTAATGGTGTATTCATAGATGAGGATTCTGAATTTTTGATCAGCCTTCTAGCTTGCAATTATAATTTTGATTTTGAAACTAGGTTTCATATAGAACATTCAAATAATTTGCGTAACTAAGTTCATGCCTTTCTAGCCCATTTTAGCGGTTGTTTAGTTGCCAAATTAGATTACCACGCACTTGTTATAAAATATTATCACATGGGCAAACTCATCACCAGTGATAGTTGATTCTCCAACCAAACTTAGGAACTCTCTTTTTGGATGAATTGCAGGACTATTTTCCTAATTTTTGTGAGAGGGGCTGTATTTAAACTCTCTCTTTTTTGTCGTGTCATGCTTGGGAAATGTGTTTGCATTATTTTTGATTTCTTAAACCTAGGGGTATTTCTTTATCCATACTCCATGGGAATATAATATGAAATTTACCAATTTTTTATACATATGTACTTAGCTCGGGTAAATTTATTCATTTCTTTGTTGGTTTTTTAACCCAAGACACAACTCCCGTAGTCTCTATAAAATTACTCTATAGCATATGTTATCATATCCTTCAAAAAATTATACGTATCCCATCTCGTAATTTTTTGTATAGAAATCCGTATGTATCCTACAGTTAGTATCGCTTCCTTCAAAAAACTATAAAAGGTTTGGGGATCTCTGTTTGTGGGAGAATAGGAGATTATATTTTTCCCACTTAGTTTCCTATGTACAAAACCTTGCCATTTAATGAAATTCTTGACCACAAGAGGAACTTAACGTACGTTGTTTCTATCCATCAACTCTATAGGAATATATATGTATTGGCTTGAAAGAGCCAACAGTTTGTTTTTTTTTTTTGCTTTATTGAATCTTATTGTTGTGAAGCTTGTAGAACTCCATCAATTTCTCATGCTTAAGTCCACCTAACATGAGGCATAAGAAGCTATCCTCCGCATAAAAAATACATTCCAGTTTCATATGAAAGCCTTTACATAGATTATGAAGTTTAACTATGTGCCATAATTTTATGTTATCTTTTCAGGGATTTGTAGCAAAATGATTTTGTGCTCTTATACATGATACATGACTGTCATTTTTCCTTTTTGTATTAATATCTATTTGTCCTGTTGCTTAATTATGTTGCCTTCTTACAGATATCAGTTTACGGAGAAACGTAATGGATAAGAGTTGGATGTATCAATCTCGGTTGGCCAGTGAGTATTTGAACGGAGTAGAGGGATTCTTGAATTTCGCATTCCAAAATGCAAGTATCGATGGAAAAATTGTTTGTCCATGTGTGAAGTGTGGAAATGGCAGATGGGTGACGCGATCTGAGGCAGTAGACCATCTAGTATGTGACGGTTTTATCAAGGGTTACACAAAATGGATAGCTCATGGAGAAGCTTTGTCATCTACTACAACTGATCCGATTCCCACTAATTCTGGTAATGCTTTGGGCACAAATAATAGCATGCTTGAGATGCTGTATGATACATTCGGGATCTCAAATAGAGGTATTGGCATGGAAAACGTGCCAAATAATGTAGAGTTGTCGAATGCAGATGCTAAAAAATTTTATAAGTTGGCAAGTGATGTCCAAAAACCTTTGTACCCTGGGTGTAAAGAGTTTTCAAAGCTTTCATTGCTTGTTGAACTATTTCACAATAAGTGTCTTGGAAAATGGACTAACAACTCATTTACTAGGCTACTTCGGACATTCAACAGGGTACTTCCAGAGGGTGAGAAATTGCCCAACTCATACTATGAAGCGAAAAAAGTATTGGGGGAATTGGGTCTCTCGTACAAAAAGATTCATGCTTGCTCTAATGATTGCATGTTGTACTGGAAAGAGCATGTTGATGATACAGAATGTCATGTATGTCATGAACAGAGGTACAAAACCGTTGACAGTCACGAAGGAGCAGAAGGAACCTCAGCGAAAAAGTGTAAAAAAGTCCCCAGAAAGGTTTTACGTCATTTTCCATTGATACCAAGGCTACAAAGGTTGTTTATGTCGTCAAAAATTGCATCTTTTATGAAGTGGCATGATGAGGGTCGCACCAAAGATGGTTGCATGCGTCATCCTGCTGATTTCCCTGCTTGGCAGACTTTTGACTTCCAACATAAGGAATTTGCTACAGATTCACGTAATGTTAGACTTGGATTAGCGTCAGATGGATTTAATCCTTTTGGGATGATGAGTAATGTGCATAGTACATGGCCTGTCATCTTGATGCCATACAACTTGCCACCTTGGATGTGTATGAAACAACCGTACTTCATAATGTCGTTGCTTATACCCGGTCGTTCAGCACCTGGAAACAACATTGATGTTTATTTGCAACCATTGATAGAGGAGCTGAAAGAGTTATGGGGGGTCAGAATAGATACACTTGATGCTTCAACCAATCAAAATTTTAAGATGCATGCTGCCTTAATATGAACTATCAATGATTTTCCTGCATATACAAATTTGTCTGGGTGGAGCACTAAAGGGCGTCTTGCATGTCCATCATGCCATAAAGACACATGTTCTTCTTGGTTGAAGTATAGTGGGAAGCACATCTACATGGACGATCGACGATTCTTGGAGGATAGCCATATGTATAGACGAGATAAAAGGTCGTTTAATGGAAAGGAAGAGCGTCGGAAGGCACCTTGTCGCTTAACTAGGTCTATGATACAAAATCAGCTAAAAGGCGTTCAATTTAAGTTTGGAAAGCTAGTTAAGGATAATCCTAAGTTGCCATTCAACTGGAAGAAGCCTAGCATATTTTTCGAATTACCTTATTGGAAGGATAATTTATTGCGACATAATCTAGATGTGATGCATATAGAAAAAAATATTTGCGATAGTGTGCTTGCGACATTGTTAAATTTGGTTGGGAAATCAAAGGATCATTGGAAGGCACGTCAAGATTTAAAAGATATGGGCTTTAGAAGTAAGCTTCATCCCATAGAAGATGAATCAGGTCGCACATACTTGCCTGCCGCATGCTTTTCAATGACTAAAAAAGAAAAAGATATCTTTTACAAAGTCTAAAAAAATGTAAAAGTTCCAGATGGGTATGCTTCGAATATTTCAAGATCTTTCCAGGACAAAGAACATAAAATTTCTGGGCTGAAGAGTCATGACAATCATATTTTGATGCAACCATTGCTCCCATTAGCATTGCGAAGAGTATTGCCTAAGCAAGTGCAGTCCCCTTTGATTAAATTGTGCAATTTTTTTAGAAAATTGTGCGGTAAAGTTCTTCATGCTCGTGATTTGATCCGTTTGGAGAAGCAAATTGCAATAACCTTATGTGAGTTGGAAAGGATTTTCCCCCCATCATTTTTTGATATCATGATGCATTTACCAGTTTATTTGGCTACTGAGGCCAAACTTGCGGGGCCAGTTCATTATCGTTGGATGTATCCCATAGAGAGGTTTGTTTTATCTTATAGAATATTTTCATTTTCGTTTATTCATGATATCTCATTTAATTTTCACTTAGTATTGTCAACTTTTGCTCATAATAGGTATTTAGCAACATTGAAGTCCTATGTGCGAAACAAAAATCGTCCCGAGGGTTCCATTGCGGAAGGATATTTGGCAGAGGAGTGTTTGACGTTTTGCTCTAGGTACTTGGAGGATGTTGAAACGAGGTTTAATCGAGTGGGCAGAAATGATGATGAGGGCAGTATTGTTGCTGCAAGGTTGCCTATTTTCTCAACACAAGGACGGCCGTTTGGAAAAGTAGTGACAGAAACCTTGGATCAGGAAACGTTAGTGAAGGCACATCAATATGTGTCGTTCAATTGTGACGCGGTAGACAAATTTTCCAAGTAAGAGACTCACCAAAAATAATTTATTTTTAGCTGTATCATATGAAAGTTGTATTTTTATTACTCATATAATTAACTTGAACGTGCAGTCAACACCAGACCTTGATAAAAGATCAAAATCCACGTTTGCGTTTATGGGAAGTCCAACGTATGCATAATGAAAAGTTTGCTTCATGGTTTGGAAATCACGTAAGTATATTAATGATAAGTACTTCCTTTTTTTCATTCCTTTTAGATAAGCCTTTTTTTTGAAATTTATTAGTTGTTGGAAATAGGTTCAAGACTTGCAACTTGCAGAGGATGAGCAGTTTTCTGAAGAGCTTAGAGCTCTAGCTCGGGGACCAGATGATGTAGGGAAGAGATATAGAGGATATCTTATAAATGGTTTCAGGTTCCACACACGAGAAATTGAGAGGAGAAGAAAATTTCAGAATAGTGGGGTACTTGTTACTGCATCCTAGATGTGTAGGGTGCTTGATCCGAGCACCCATTTTCCGTGTATGCTCCCTCAGTTTATTTTTTTTAGAATTTTTGGACTGCTCGAATCGACCGTCCGGTGGCTGGAGACGGCCCTGCACGGCTGCCTGTACGATTTTCCTCCCGGCACCCATTGACACCTATATAAATTCTTCCAAAATAATTACCACCCTTCTTATTTTCCGAAAAACCCTTCTTATTCAACAAAAAATAAGTTCTTAACTTGTTTCTGGAGCACAGCCTTAGTAACTCTAAACAAAATGTGCTCAATCGAATATCTATAAGATCTTGATCAATAATTCACTCAAATTCTTTACAAAAATTAAAAAACAAAATTTTAAACAAATTTAACGGCTTTGCTAATTTAGTGAAATATCGAGAAAAATTCCACACTTGGCTGGACTCGGAAATTGTTAAACAAACCAATCGTTTTCTTATGAATTTGGCTTGTCTGCAATTCAGCCATCGGATGAAGTTTTTAAGGGTCTAAATTTATTTTCAATTTATGACCGGTAAAAAACAATTATGACCAATAATAAATTCAACAAATCTAAACCATTGATTTTCAAGATGAACAATTCAGAGATTCGGGGGCTCTGCTGCCCAGAGGGGACAACAGCCCCTACCCACACTCTCAAAACGACGTCGTTTTGAGGGTAAACTGCTAGCAGCTCGTATCAAGGGACAAAACGGCAACGTTTTGGTTGGAAAAAAATTCCTTATCACCTGTTTGCAATCCTATGAAGCAGAACGTGATTATGAGAGTTTTAAAGACAAAATTTGATTATGTCTTTTTAGAATAATATGATCAGAATAATAAGATTTTCACATCCGTTCAAACGAATTAAAAATTGGAGAACTTAATTTTTTAACAATATTTTTTAATATATAAACGGTCTCAAAAAATTAAGTACTCAAATTTTTAATCCGTTTAAATCGGTGCAAAGATCTTGTTATTCTGATCATATTATTCTAAAGGGTCATACTATAGACAAAAATTAATTATAACCTTTTAGAATAATATGATCAGAATAACAAAATCTTTGCACCGATTTAAACGGAGTGAAAATTTGAGCACTTAATTTTTTGAGACCGTTTATATATTAAAAAATATTGTTAAAAAATTAAGTGCTCCAATTTTTAATCCGTTTGAACGGATGTGAAGATCTTATTATTCTGATCATATTATTCTAAAAAGATATAATCAAATTTTGTCTTTAAATTTCTCATAATCACGTTTCTGCTTCATAGAATTGCAAATAGATGATAAGAAATTTTTTTCCAACCAAAACGTTGTTGTTTTGTCCTGAGTAGGAGCTGCTCAGCAATTTACCCTAATAACGACGTCGTTTTAAGGGCGTGGGTAGGAATTGCTGTCCCATCTGGACAGTAGAACCCCCTGATCCAACAATTCAGATAGAACTGCACCTCTTTCTTTGCGGTCAATTGCCGAGTAGCCAGATTTTTTACTTATAGGAGTAAATAAGTACTGTAATAAAGTACGGAGTGACAGAGAGATGGTGACGTGTCAGCAATGGACGGGCAGGAAGCCCCAAGGAAACGTGTAAACAGTGTAATCACTACCTGGCATTTGGAGTCTTCTCCATCATTGCTATTAATTCACTCAACAATTAAGGGGGGTGATTTTTTTATGTTCACATTCTAATTTCTTCTTTTTTGGTCGAAAGTGTATGTATTTTTTTATATAAAAAAAAAAGAGGGCAGGAATTCAAAAATAAGAAGTGTGAAAATTATTTGCATTAATAATTATTTTCTTTTTGAAAAATACTAAAAACTTTCCGATGGGCTACTATTAAGATTTGAAATGTGTAAAATATGTAAAAAAAAGTGGTTGAAAGTGTACTGAAAAATATAAAAGATGCATTAAAATATGTATTTTTATACTTTTTTTACCTTATCTTACCGACAGAGGAAAGGACCCTTTCTTTCTTTCATTGTGTCTCAATGACCATTCCTATTGTTTCACCTAGGGTAAAGCTCCTCTACATCCTATAAAGATAACTTTATACCCCTCCACAACTTTTGCCTTATGATTTTTATTGCGGGCTCACGCCTATCAATCGATTCGTTTATTTTGTAAGTGTGCCATGAAATAAATTTTCTATAACAAATGAGTTGGTCGAATATCATTAGAATCATAAGCAAATCACTTATGATATATGGTTTCATCTGAAATCACATTTGCCCACAATTTTCTCATACAAAATATGATATCTTCTTATAGTACGTACTTATCTATTTCTTGTCAAATTGACTTTTAATGTAGACATTGTCTTGTACGAGGGCTTCAAATTAAACGGTTCAGATAATTCTTACGAGCTAAAAATAAGACTAAAAATTAGAAAATTGAAGGGGTACGACGAGAACTTTCTTTCATTTTGCACTATCTAGGTGGATTATTTTCATCAATCAGCTGAAATGATGGACAATTGTTTTCTCTTGTAATTTAATTATTATTGATAAGTTATTACTACCTAATTATTATAATCTTAGCTTTTGCAAAAGGATGATACCTTGTTAATCAATTACAAGTTGCCATCATAACAACAACCACCCAATTATCTTTTCGCCAAGTGTTCTAGCCTGGGTGAGTGTGAACGCTTGATTGATATACAATTTTATTTTTTTATTTTTGGGTATTGACTCAGCAAACAAAGGAGGTGAGTCATATGAAAATGAAAATTTTAATTCGGATTAATAAGCCAAAGTGGCTTATTTTTTGTTCTTATTCAAAATTTTTTCGTATCACTTGGCTTATTGTCAATTTTTTGGAGATTATTGCATTCTCACGACAAGAGGAATCTAAAAAGTAAAAAAAATTGACCGAAATCCAAATTTTTTTGAATAAAGACGAAAAAATTGGCTTATTGGCTTATTTTTTGTCTTTATTCAAAAAAATTAGGTTTTGATCGAAATTTTTTACTTTTTAGATTACTCTTGTCATGACGAAGCAATAATCCCCAAAAAATTGATGATAAGCCAAGTGATACGAAAAAAATTTGAATAAGAACAAAAAATAAGCCAAAATGACTTTTTTAACCGAACGGGGCCAGAGCATTACTTCATCTCTGACAATATTGTACGAGTCCCCACTCGAAGTGTGTGGATCATAGTTCTGAATACCGTTTCGGACAGGATACCGGTTTTTTCACTGGTACGGTACGTACTAGTACCGGTCAGGTACCGGGTACCGTTTCGGATTTACCGCAACTACAATATATATAATAATTATATATAATTATAATTCAAAAAAATCTCTCATACCATACAATTCATCATAAAATACCTCTAGTCCCACATTGCTTAGTTACAAAACTCTTTTTCACTTTAAATGACTTTGCACACTAGTGACCTTGTGAATGAGGAGCTAATGAGAGGACTCGCGCTCTCGGAAAAATGTGTCGTGGCCGAAGTCAATTTGTAAAAATTGATTCGGAAACCAATTAACTGGGTGCGCGTCACGGGTAATTCGCGCGCAGGGAGGGTGCAAATCAGGGATTTGAGCCTTGCCCACGTTTTGAAAAACGTTTTTTAATTTTTTTGGAGAGATAACCCAGAAAAAAAAAACGTTCCTGAAACTTTTTTTTTTTTTGACCAGATTAACGTAAAAAAAAAAAAAAAACCTACAAAATTTCGGCCGGAATTTCCGGTGTCCCGATACCGGCCAGTATTTCCCGAAAAGTCCAGTACCGACCGGTAAGGACCGGTATTGGGACCGGTATGAAATTGGAGGGTTAGAGTACCGATTTTTCTCCAAAACGGTACGTACCGGCCGGTACGGAATGGTATCCATAACTATGGTGTGGATTTTGCATATAGCAATAAAATGAAATAATACTCGAGCGTGGAATAATCTCCATATGTGATTTTCCTTGCATGTGCGCCGAATTATAACTCGACGTGTCTTTTTGGTTTCAGCCCACCAATTAATGACACGATTATTTTCATCTATTGTAAATCTCACTCTATTCCCTAGCGGTCGAATAGATGGCTACCTCTGGACTAATTCTCAGAGTGTGCATAATTTCTTCCTTTGTTGATTCATTAAATTCGAACTCGAGAGCTCTTCATAATTATGTATTCAAACTCGTTTCACATCTCTCACTCTCTTTTTTTTGGTCGCCTCAATTTCCTTTTTCGGATTTAATGGCTTTTACCTAAGAACAACTCAGCTCTTGTTCACGACACAAGTTTGGGTATGAAATCCACCACAGCTTGCGAATCTGCTAATTTATAATGTTCAACGTATATATAATGCAATAACCATAGATTTTATACATAATCCAGAATGTTCTGATCAAATGACAATCATCTTAATAAAGGAACACTCAAATTTTGAATAGTCGATCGATTTTGTAAGACAGCCGTCATCCCGTCAAGAATTTATTGATATCTCCACGTTTTGGAATGGGTCATCCAATTGGAAGGCCAATACAAAAAACCGATCATCATAATTCAAGGTAAATGTCCGACTTAAGTCCCATGTCACTAAGGTTCATATTTTTTAAATACTTATTTTTTATTATACGAGATTAATTATTTTTTCAAATTACATCACATTTAATTCAAAAAATAAGTATTTTTTTAGCCTTAGATGTTTACTTTCTTTTAGGTTTTCAAATCTTCCTATATGCGTTGTAGTTATGAGAGGGTTTCTCTCGACTTTAAAGAGTGAGCTTGTTCATAGATGACGCGGCGGGGTTGGATTTTTTTTTTAAATTAATTAAAATACACGTAAACTGATTCGAGCAATATAATAAAAGTTGGAAAACAGCCCCTATCTTAGCATTGAGGTGGAGACAATTGGTCACAGCCCAATGAACGAACCTGACGTGGTTGGCAGGTGTCGCATAACCAGGGGCAGACCAACTCCATTATTACGTCCATGTATAAATTTTTATTTTTTGGGGTTTAAATCATATATTAAAATTTTTACTCATATACACACACAAACATACATATATATATTCTTATATTCTTCTCCCTCTGGCACTCTGCACTTGTTCTCTCATTATTAGTGCCCCCATAACCCCTGATTTTCTTCTTTGGCCAAAAGAGCAGCCTTTCTTGGTGTGTGACTTATACACACCCATTCTCTCTCTCTCTCCATTCCTCCCTGTGAGAAAATTTTTCTCCATCAATGCGATTATCTCTATCTGGGTACTATACTAGTTTTTTTTTTTTTTTGGGGAAGGCACTATACTAGTTTTTATAACTTAAAAGGGATCGATGAACCCGAGACTGGTGGTATTTCTACATCTCATATCCGGATCCTTTATTGAATATCCCACCAATTAAGGTAACTGAATTTGATTCCTTCTACAGTCCTACTTCTTCTTTATTTGTTTTCTTGCTATTTATCCCTTGTTTCCTACTCTGCCCAGGATTTATTTTTCCCAGATCATTAGACTTGTGCAATTTTTTTTTTCAATAAAAGAAGAAGAAAAGATTAGACTTTTGCAGTCCCCATATCTGGGTTTTCATTGTAGAGGTTGATTAATGCTTTACTTCTTCTCCTTGCTCCAATTTTCAATTTTATAGATTTTTGCATATGTGCAAAGATTATTATTATTTTTTTTTCTGTTTGGGAAGAGTAAGAACTTCATTGATAAAACCTCCCGTGTCCATATATACATAGATGCTTGTATTCATATCTCATGGTTTCATGAAACTGTGATCCGATGTAGCTTTGGTAAATAGTAGGAGTAATAAAGTAAGCACTGTTTATCGAGAATCTGCTGCAACTGGGAATACTAGGAGTAATAAAGTTTAGTATTTTGATTTGCTTTCTTGTGTTGGGTTTACTGATCTTTTAAGGGTTCAAATGTCTGTTTCAGGTTTCTTTGTGGGTTCTACAGTAAAGCAGATTTGCTGTTCTTATATATTAGAGGAAGATGAGTGGAGCTGTGCTTGTGGCTGTTGCTGCTGCAATTGGCAACTTACTTCAAGGATGGGATAATGCTACTATTGCTGGTAATTTGTTCCTTCTATATATATATATATATAGATACAGATTACCTAAATGACGTGGTCGAAACTCGAAAGATATAGTCTTTCGTTCCAATTTTATTGGATGTCCCCGAAGGGACGAAAGATATAGTATTTCATTCCCTTTTGAGTACTTTTTCTTGCCATGGGCTGAAAAAACACTACCCTGCACATCAAAGTTGGGTTTTATTTCTGTAGCAATCGAATTTCGTTCACCGAACTTTTTGGTGTAATTCGTTCTCATACTTCATGTAATTTAGTGGGCTTTTGATTATCTACTCACGTGCTGCATAACAGTAACTATTTTCGGCTATCACAACATATTCTTCTTCTTTTACGACAGGGGCTGTATTATACATAAAGAAGGAATTCAACTTGGAAAGTAACCCTACTATAGAGGGGCTTATTGTGGCTACGTCACTTATTGGTGCTGTAGTAATCACTACATGCTCAGGAGGAATAGCAGATTGGCTTGGCCGTCGGCCATTGCTTATAATTTCATCTGTCCTTTACTTTGTTAGCGGTCTCGTAATGTTGTGGTCCCCAAATGTCTACATTTTACTGGTAGCAAGGCTTCTAGATGGGTTCGGAATTGGTTTGGCAGTTACTCTTGTTCCGATCTATATATCTGAGACGGCACCACCTGAGATTAGGGGTACATTGAATACTTTGCCTCAGTTTACTGGCTCAGCTGGAATGCTTTTGTCATATTGCATGGTTTTTGGAATGTCATTGATGGATTCACCAAGTTGGAGGTTGATGCTTGGGGTTCTTTCTCTTCCCTCTCTCATTTATTTTGTATTGACGATATTTTACCTGCCTGAGTCTCCAAGGTGGCTTGTTAGTAAAGGGCGCATGCTTGAGGCCAAGCAGGTGTTGCAGAGACTTCGTGGCAGGGAAGACGTCTCTGGTAAGTTTTCTGTGCCCAATAGATGCTAAATTTTTTTCCTCTTCTGGCATGCAAGTGAAGCGCGGTCAAATTACTTCTCGTCGATGTAAAGCCCTGTGGATATGAATCTGACTCAATGAACTCCAGCAAGCTAATTTCTAGACTGTTTAGTGGTTTAAGTTGTGGCTCTGTAGACTTTCATGTATCTTTCCTCTTTCCTTTTTACTTTTTGTTAAACTTTAAAGTCACTTAAACTTCATTTATGGCAGATGAAAATGACTGTTTCAACATGTTATGGGAAAAAAATCTGCACTTTGGAGAAAGGGTCTGCAGTTTTATAATGACGCTTACAAGTTAATTTCACATTCTATTTTGTTAGTTTCAATGTGTGTTGCTGTTGAAACGAACCTTTTAAATGCAAGAAAACTGGTCATCTGGACAGATCAAGTTAAATGGAACTTTTAGTGCAAAGAGTTTCTTTTGAAGTGAATTTGTTACTAGTCCCTCGTGAGCATAATGGTTTTGTGACGTATAATTACATAACTATTTAGAGAAGGAAGGTTTATGCTAGGGTGGTTTAGCTTCTCAAATAGAGAGTTAGAGCCTTAGTTTATCTATTTGGGAAGCTCAAAGAATGTCCTTATAGTAATCAGAATGTGAAGTGAATATCTTTCTGTAGAGTTTGGTTTGACTTTCCGATTATATTCATAAAAGAGATGATGAAATGAAAATTTTGTCTTTAATGAACACGGCTGGCCGGGACACCTTGATTTGTAAAAACAAAAATTAAAAAAAATAAACTATTGATAACCATTTTTTTGCTATTACGACCCTTTCTTTCTTGCATCATGTGGGTATTCTTGATTCCCTTTCTCTACAGGAGAGATGGCTTTGCTGGTCGAAGGTCTAGGAGTTGGGGGTGAAACATCTATAGAGGAATTCGTACTGTGCCCTGCCAACGAACTCACTGGTGACCAGGAACCAACTGCTGAAGGTGAGATAATCAGGATATATGGGCCTCAAGAAGGTGTCTCTTGGGTTGCTCGGCCTGTCGCCGGGCAGAGTATGATTGGTATAACATCACGCCAGGGAAGCATTGTTAACCAGAATGTGCCCCTTGTGGACCCACTTGTGACCCTCTTTGGTAGTGTCCATGAGAAGCTTCCTGAGATGGGAAGCAAGGGAAGCATGCTTTTTCCGCACTTTGGGAGCATGTTCAGCATTGCAGGGCAGCAACAACCTAAACATGAAGAGTGGGATGTAGAAAGCCTTGCAAGAGAGGGAGAGGATTACACGTCTGATGCTGCTGCTGGTGCTGATTCTGATGATAATTTGGAGAGTCCATTAATTTCGCGCCAGGCAACAAGTTTGGATAAAGACATGGCTCATCCAGCTGCTCATGGAAGCCTTTCAAGCATGAGGAATCACAGTCTAATGCATGGGAATACAGGGGAACAAGTTGATAGTATGGGCATTGGTGGGGGTTGGCAGCTGGCATGGAAGTGGGCTGAGAGAGAAGGTCAAGATGGAAAGAAGGAAGGAGGTTTTAAAAGAATTTACTTGCATCAGGAGGGTGCCCCTGGATCTAGGCATGGATCTTTAGTATCTCTCCATGATGGCGATGTACCTGTTCAAGGCGACTTCATCCAGGCTGCTGCTTTGGTGAGTCAACCAGCTCTTTATTCTAGGGACCTCATGAATGAGCATCCAGTTGGACCTGCTATGGTGCACCCAGCTGAAACTGCTTCCAAAGGGCCAAGTTGGAATGACCTTTTTGAACCGGGAGTCAAGCATGCGTTGGTTGTTGGGGTGGGGATCCAAATACTTCAGCAGGTAAGTAACAGAATCTACCGAGAATTTTCTTTTGGTCATTTTGTTCTCATGTAGAAGAAGCCTAAGCGATAGCCTCTCCGGTTACCCTTTCCTTTTATCATTCCGGTTATTGAATGGTTTCCAGTTTCCATGACTGCTACAGTACAAAGGGTTGGTTCATTGTATTTTCGTATCTGTCTATAGTTCTATCTTATGAATGAATACTGCTTGATTGGGTTTGGAACTACGTAAATCTCATTTGCATATCCCCTTGGAGTGACCCCGAGGTTATCCCTCTAAGGCTACAATCCTTATGCTTTCTACTCATTACCCTTAATTCTCTTGATTTTATTTTAATATTTAGCTCAGTTTCTCTTTTTTCATTTTCCTTGAAAACGTCGTCATTTGATTATTCGATGAAAGGTTTATGCAATAAATTACAAACTATTGCATGATATATTGTTGAAAATTTCGTTTACAAGTCATTTGCTAGAAATCTACCAAATTACAAAAGCGCATGTGGTTCCCTCCCAGTGATCTCATATGGTATCATATTGATCTTGACATCAACTTGGATTGCTAATTGGTCATACATAAAATTTGAAGTTTCTGCAGATTAAGGACAAGTTTCCATTAGTTATTGCTTTTCGCAGTGACCTGGTTGAATTGGCTCATGTTTTTTCGTTGATCCATTTATGTAAAGTCTATGGCACACCACTTGCTTCATTTTTGCAAAATGAAGATCTGAAAGTGATGCAAACCACCTTTAGTTGTTATATAGTATTTTGTCCTGTTTTATATGGTCAGTAACAATTTTCTTGTTATTATGCGATGTAATAAACTAGTTCAAACTGATACATGTGATACTTGGGCCGAAGTAATTTCTGATTACCAGACAAGTAGATACAGGAGTTCCCACCATATTGTCATTGCTTAATTTTATCTTGAATTTCTCATTCATTTCCCTAATTATGTAATTTTCTCCTTACGGTGTCCCTTCTTTATGTAGTTCTCGGGCATAAATGGGGTTCTCTACTACACTCCTCAAATTCTGGAGCAGGCAGGTGTGGGAGTTCTTCTGTCAAATATGGGAATAGGTTCAACTTCTTCTTCGCTACTTATCAGTGCCATCACAACCTTGTTGATGCTTCCTTGCATAGCTATTGCCATGAGGCTTATGGATCTCTCTGGCAGAAGGTAACTTCTGTTCTGTTATCTGCTCTTGCATAATTGGAGTTCTTGCTTGAAATTTGAAGTCTGGGGAATACATTTCTTCCAAGGCCTTTTGGTGAAAAAGGCTGTACTGCACATCCTTTTCTAGATTTCACATTTACTGTAGGGGATTTTTGGGAGTTATAGGTTCTTGTTGAGACGACTTTTACCTCGCTGTATGATTGTATTTCGGATGAAGAAAGGAACAGAAAGGAAATCAAATCATCAAGTAGTGCTAAGAAGTAAGAATTTAGCCTGACTAACATGTAAAATCTTAAATTCCCAGTCCTTATTAAGTCTTCTACTAACCTTCTGTATTTTAGTGCTTAAGCAAGTCCGCTTTTTGTGGTGTGTCGACAATTCTTTCCATTATGGCATAAATGCTCCCACAATGCTACTAAGTACTAAGCAACACTCGTCTGAGACTCTCAGGTGCATGGATTTATAGCATTACAGTATCCTTTGAGGTTGTAGAAGTTCACTACAGTTTGATTATATATCTCAGCTTGCCATTTAGCTTGGGATGGTTAACTTTGTTGTCCTTTGTCGATGACAAGGAGCATTCTGGTTCAGATCCCCATTGGTACCAATAGCTAAAGACAGTAGTGTAGAATGGGTTAAAACAAGTTGACTTTGGTAGTTCGGCATTAAACAACTCTGATATTGAGAGTAATGCTCCCCGATGAGTATGTGAAGTAGCCTACCTAAAAATTCATTTCAGTATCAGGATGTCCAATTTCCTTCTCATTTATTTGTCCTTTATTCATCCCTAGGTTCGTTAACCCTCTGTTACTTTTTTTTTCTTTTCTTTTGATCTTGAATCCTCTGTTACATTTGCAGGACCTTACTTCTCAACACAATCCCCGTCCTGATAGCAACCCTAGCCATCCTTGTTCTTGCAAGTCTCGTGAACTTTGGAGCTGTCGCGAATGCATCCATCTCAACTGTATGTGTTGTGGTCTACTTCTGTTGCTTCGTCATGGGCTTTGGTCCCATACCCAACATACTTTGCGCGGAGATCTTCCCCACAAGGGTTCGCGGCCTCTGCATTGCCATATGCGCCCTCACGTTTTGGATCGGAGACATCATTGTGACCTACTCGCTCCCCGTGCTGCTCAACTCCATCGGTCTTCCCGGTGTTTTCGGTATGTATGCCGTCGTTTGCATCGTATCGTGGGTTTTTGTTTACCTCAAGGTTCCGGAAACCAAGGGCATGCCTCTTGAAGTGATCACGGAGTTCTTTTCTGTTGGTGCCAAGCAGAAAGCCGCTGCTTCCAAGAGCAATTGAGTTGTTTTCTCTGTCTGTGATAAAAAAGAAGAAGAGGAGAGGTTTTGATTGGTGTTTTATTTAATTGGATTTGTTTTCCTTTTTCCTTTGTATTTAGAATTTGTGAGAAGTTTTCAGAGTTTTGAAATCTTTAGGAATAATTTCCTGTATTTTGTTCATTTGTTTATCTAATTATTTGTGACAAGTCTTTCCACCAACCTCCCAACACACACACTCTCTCTCTCCTGTATTTTGTTCATTTGTTTATCTCATTATTTGTGACAAGTCTTTCCACCAACCTCCCAAAACACACACACTCTCTCTCTCTCTCTCTCTCTCTCTCTCTCTCTCTCTCTCTCTCTCTCTCTGTGTGTGTGTGTGTGTGTGTGTGTGTGTGTGTGTCTGAGTTAGTTCCTTCAAATTTGGACGAGATCTATACCATATACCAAGCACATGAATGACACACGGCACACTCTCTTTTCAAGAAATTAAGAAAATTCCACAAAAATTCACCTCAACCACAATTGTTCTCGCCTATGAAAAAAAAAAAAAAAAAAAACCACAATTGTTCTCTCCCCCTTTATTGGTTTTTCACTAAACATAAAAAAGAAGTCTTTCAAACTTCTCACAATTTTCCTCATATTCAAACTTACTCTTTTAGTGGAATCTTTATATTTAAGGTTAAATCTTGCATCAATGAGGAGTAAATATCATTAAAAACAACCATTTTTTTCCGTGCTTCCATATCCGTTGAAGGACTACATCTAGTACCGAATCAATAATTTGAACTAGATGACAATGGATTTTTTTTTTTTCCAGAGTCCGCTCCCATAAATTTTGCATGCCGACCCTGGGTTTTTTTTCGGAGTCCACTCCCATAGATATGGCATGCTTGACACACATGCAAGTTGGACGGGAAGTGATGTTTCAAGCAGCGGAAGGGCGAGTTACACATACCTATCGAGAAGGAGTAACATATTTTAGCCCATAGAAATCCTGCGAAGTTGCGGAGTTTATTGCAAGAGAATGAACAGTTCACTGCAGGGCGCTTTGATTCCGATAGTTGATGGTTTGGATTTGGAAAAACGTCAATCAAATTCACATTGGTTACGTATTAATGGTTTACAATCCGGACGTTATTTTCCGCGATGCTGCAGCGTTTAACCCCCTTGACGCTGTAAATTGAATGACCTTTCTATTCAAGCAAGAAAAGAGCAGAAGAATTGAGGATACAAATAAATGAACAGCAAGCCAGTTCCAGGGTCCAATCTCTTCTGTCCCGAAAACCTTTGTGCCTTTATGTCGAGGGATTTTCCGGCTGTTAACAACGGCCTAATGGCCGGAAAACCCCTCGACATAGAGGCACAAGGATTTTCGGTACAGAGGATCTTGCCTTGCCAGCTCCACCCTGCAAGTAAAATTCCACATTAACTACATTTGTGACAAGACTTAAATCCGAAAAACGAAATGAAGATGCTAAAAATATGCACATGGAGAACACCGCGATTGAAGAATACGGAACAAAAATATTTTCCGAACTATCGCTTCTTTGAATTGGGTTCGTTTATATTACCCGTCGGACATGGCACCAAACGATCTTCACCCCATTGATGCTTGTCGTGTGGATTGTTGAATGATATGATTGTAGGTGAAAGAATACCAGTGAAATAAATCTAGTGACAAGTATATAGCATGTATGAAACAGGCAAAATGTCATTTCCATGCACGGGACGAATCAGAGTACACACGGTTAATATAAAACCGAGGGACGAATTCAATTCTCATTAGCTTTATGGAAATGATTCAAGACAACCTCAGCTTCTACATAGAAGTTCCTAAACTAGAAGCGGGTTAGGACAGTTTTACCCGAGGGATTAGTCGATGCAAAATTTTCGGACACCCTCGATAAGCAAAACCAAAAAAAAGAAAAACCACCCAAGTTAAGGTTAGAAGTGCATGGTAACATGCTTTCTTCTATTTGGACTTGGTCATGGATACATTGGATAGAACTGCATTTGGAGTCATCTCAACCACTTCGTGAATGAGCAGACCATTGATCTGAGGCCTGATAATATTCTTCCTCTTCCTGCAGAGTTGCAGCAACTCCTCCACCACCCCATCCATCCTCTCCTCCTCTCTCATCCTTGCCTTCTCACTCAGCTGTCTCTCTCTCTTCCTCAGAAAATCGCCACCTCTGTCCACCACCACCTCTTTGACCACCCTGGCTACTTCCTCTCTCACCAGCTTCCCACTCCCATCTCTCTTCACCTCCACGCCGACACCGATCTCTGTCAGAAGCCGGGCGTTCACCGGCTGATCTAGGTGCATTGGAACGGCGATTATGGGAATGCAGTACTTGATCCCCTCCATGACAGAGCTCCACCCGCAGTGACTCACGAACCCTCCGATACTTGGATGTTCTAAAATTTGTACCTGGGGAGCCCATCCTTGGATTATCAATCCTTTCTCCCCTACCCTCTTTAGAAACCCTTTCGGCATGGCCTCCTCAACTCTAGTTTTTTCTCCTACCGGAAACCTGACAACCCATATGAAATTAACCCCGCTAAGCTCTAACCCATGAGCCATTTCTTCCATCTCCTCCTTGGAAAGGAAATATTCGCTCCCGAAAGAAACAAACACCGTCGAGCCAAAACCCTTCTTGTCAAGCCACTCAATGATGTGCGAGTGCTCATCTTCAAGAATAGTAGTAGTAGGGGTTTCAACTAACGGACCAACCGGTACAATCTTCTTTTTAGCCAAAAGAGACAGATGATCTATATATTTTCCTTCGATCTCGTTTAAGCTCTTAATCAAAATCATCCCAGATGATCTCTTAAGGCACTCGAAAAACCTGTTTTTCCCTTTATAGTGATTCTCCGACGATTGTATCAAATGAACTAGATTACCATCCTCATGATCATTAAGATATATGTCCTCGAAAGGGAATTTGGTACCTGGATATTTGTAACTATGAAGCATGAAGGAAGTCATCGTGGCGCTGGTGGCCACAAAAGCCACCGCTGGGATGTCATGCTTGGAAGCGATAACTGGAGCCCACGGTTGGATGGTGTCGTATATAAGCAAGTCCGGCTTGAAGGTTTTCAGCAGTTTGGAGAGGTTGTTGGCCGATCGGTCGAAGGCGGTTTTGAGGGTGGGCATGAGGTGGGAAGGGAGGTTTTTGGTGGTGTGGTAGTTTTGGGGAAGGCCTGGCAAAGTTGGCACTTTGATTTCGACTAGGGTAATGGAATGTGAGTATTTTTCGGCCAGCTTCTTCTCGATGCAAGAGAGGTTCACCCGCGTCGAACACAGGTATATGTTGAAGTTTCTCTTGGAAAGTGTCTTGGCCAGCTCCAGGAAGGGTGAGATGTGTCCATGTGCTAGCCATGGAAACATGAAAACATTGGTTTTTCTCTGTTGGTACTCCATCAACTCAATCTCTCTCTCTCTCTAAAAAAATCAAGTGAGGTTTTTATTGTGGGGTTTCTTTGATCAGCAGTTAGGGATATATATGCAGTTGAAGAAGGACTAGAACGGAATCATCCACAAATCTTTGTGTCTTATGGCAACTTTCTTTAGCGAGGTTGTTTTTCATCCTAGGAGAGATTTTAACGGTATCAACTAAAGATTCCATTTCCTATTTGAGATTGTCTTATTCAAGGAGACGCTTGATCTCAACTGTCCGTTTCGGCAATCAATAGTCCGGATTTTTAAAAATAAATCTGGAAAAGAGTTATACTCTTTTCAGAAAAAGTTCTTTTAAAATTCGGATCGTCCAAAACACTTTGAACACTTGGGATTCACCTCCGCAAACACTTTTTTATGGCACACTATGTAAAAATGTTTTCTCTTCCTATTTAGTGGACTGAGGAAGGGACAGCGCGGTGATGTCCCTGCTTTGAGGGACCTGTTTAGGTCTCGCTTCAACGATCGGAAACATTCACTTTGTAAAGGTCGTGGAGTAAAACAATTGTGAGAAAAATCAGATTGATCGGATATTACTAAGTGCCTAATTGAAATATTTTTATTTTGAAAAGAATAGATCTGAAACACTGAATCAAACCCTCTAGATTCCATTATTGGCAAGTTGTATGTGTTCCAATCAGGCACTTAATAGTATCCGATCGAGCTAATTTTTTGTACTGTTGTTCTACTCTACGAGCTCTACAAAGTGAACGTTTCTGATTATTGAAGAAAGACCGGAGCAGACCCCGCAAGGCCGGGACAGCACTGTGCTGTTCCTTGGAGGGCACAGCACGGTCCCTCAGTCCCTATTTAGTACTCCATCATATCTCTCTCTCTCAAGTGAGGTTGTTTCTCTTTTAAGGGTTCCTGATCTACAGTTATGCAGTTAGAGATTTGGATGTAAGTTGAAAAGGCCTTAAATGGAATTACAACTAAATTCCTTTAGCGGTTCTTTTGTGCTAACGGGGAAAAAATATCCATAATATAAGTCAAAGCAGAAACTGTCTAGGCATACAAACAAAGCAATAGCTACTATATGGCCGTTTGATCGCATTTTCAATATTTATTACTAAATTATATAGATAATATTTTCCTAATAAATGTATCTACCTCCTCTCTCTCCTTCACTTTTAGGCAATCTATTTATCTATACTATTGAGTATTGTAGAATGACTTTTCATGAGGAGGGACGTCGTGGATGGGACAAGTGACGCTTATTTCTTTCCACTTTTTTATTTTATACACTCCAAGAAAAAACCCTAAGAGGCTGAGAAAAAAAAAATGAAATGAAATGAAATGAAAAGATCCTAAGAAAAATGATAATGCCAAAACTGTAACGTATCCCTGTACCACAGTTTTGGGAACTAGCAACACCCAAACCCTAACGGTATCGTTCTTTCTAAATGGAATGATTTTTTTTCAAGTGATTGTGTTTTGATTTTTTCCTCTTCATCTATTGTCTCAAAAGGAAACGAAATGATTTATGATTTTGTATCTAAACAGTGGCATCCCATCTACTAGGGCGAAACACAAATAAATTTATCCGAGAGAATTTTTTTCTCCTATGGTAGGCAGAATAAACGGAAGTATAGTAGGTGGTATATCCATGATTGTTAATTTTTTTTTTTAAATTAGGAAGTGGTAGATTTTCATGGTAGAAACTAGTAAGGAGTTTTAGATGCAAATAGGGCATGGGACACGTGGTGCCGGCGCACATCCGAGCCGTTTAAACGTGTTTTGGACGGCCAAGATTTGAGAGAGAGAGAGAGAGAGAAAGAGGAGAGAGAGTGTTTGGATCTGGATCGTCCAAAATATGTTCGAATGGCTCAGATGCGCGCCGGGCACGTGTTTTGGATGGCCAAGGTTTGAGAGAGAGAGAGAGAGAGAGAGAGAGAGAGGAGAGAGGAGAGAGGGTGTTTGGATCTGGATCGTCCAAAACATGTTTGAACGGCTCAGGTGCACGCCCAACACTTGTCCTATACCCTTTATGCCTAGAATCGATGGTTACTTTCTTCTACGCTTCAAAGGAAACAACTCCACAGTGTAATTACATTTAAATTGCCTTAATTAGAATCAGTTTATTAGTAGTAATACCTTATCCAACTGCTATCCATAACGGGTTGGGGAAGCATACTGTTTTTTTTTACACTCGATAGATCATAGATGTCTAGCTTGCTATCCTAATTAAGGAGATGGAGAAGGGGTATCGCTAAGCGGCATATGGGTGGGACAAGCCCAAAGGACATCAACCACCACACAAAGCACTTGTGCTCTTGACGAGAATCGAACCCTCATCTTCCATGTAAAAGAGGTGAGGAAGTGCCATTAGGCTACAAGCTCGTTGGTGGCAGAATACTGTTTTAAGTGTCGTTAAAATTGGAAAAACGTATTTGGAATTGGAACGCATGATTTGAATTTCCCATAAAAAAAAAAAAAAGTCTAACACTTACCATTCTACTTGTTGATTTACCTTCTTCGTTCGTCCCCCGCTTCCTTGTGAAAGTTGAATATATACTGCACTTAAAATTTTAATTGAAGTGAAAAAGAAAAGGTGGTTTTTTTTTTTCCATTGCAGGATCCCAACTTCAAAGTCTAGGCAAGCTAAAACTAATTTTTGCTGGATTCCAACTTCAATATAAATTTTCTTCTCGATCTGCTAATTTAATTTGTTGACATGTTTTTTTTGAAACGGCAAAATATTACTCTTAAAAAACTTGATAGGGTACATTAAGTGTAGGGATTGGGGAAGGAAATCCAACAAAAGGCTGTATAATGGGTCGAGTCTCAAACACCTGTAGAGCATAGCCCGAAAAAATGGGCCAAGCTTGAATCACCTATGAGCGTAAAAACCCAGATCAGACATTACAATCGGATAAAAGACCTGCCAGCCCAAATATGCAACAACAGCTCAAAACCTATCGGGCTTGGCCCAGCCCAATAAACGGCTGAGCCCAGACCACCACCCAGGACCCTAAACTACGCAGACTCCACAGCTGCGGCACCTCAACCGCCGACCACCACCTCAGCCCAAATTTTTTTTTTTTGGTAATGTTACTGGTATTTTTTTCTTTTAATTTTTGGTTGCGGATTTGGTCCTTCCTCAAATTTTTCCCCTTCAAGGTGGTGCTATATATTATATCATAAGTACTACTATAATCTTTGTAAATTTGTAAACATTTTCCATTTTTGAAAAAAATTCTTTCACCGGTTAAGGATTTGTTAAGCCGTTTTTCTATACCGTACACTCTCTTTTTCTATACCAAAATTGTTCCTAATTAGAAGGTCGATTTAAGAAATCTAGAGCAAAAAATCTTTGCACATTTTAACCTACCTAATTAAAATCAATTTTAGACTTCTAAGTTTTTGTTTGTATTTCTTTCTATCTGTTTTTAAGTTTTTGTTAGTGCCACGTGTCACATCAAGGTTTCTCCTCACGCAACGGCCTCCTGCTATACTATAGAAGTATAGATAACAGTACTAATAGAATTATTTTTTTTCTTACTTCCGTGCATAACATGGGTAGGACCCTTGTTAATAATAGTAATTCATTAGAAAGGGAATAATTCTTTACACAGTGAGAAGGAAGAAAAAACACAAGATTTCTTGCATCTTGGAATTTGTAAGACTGATAACATGAAAAATAGTAGACACTAGACAGAGTATTTGGAACTTGGAGGCATATGATCCTAAGTTAAGCTTGATAGAGATTAGAGTGTGGTGTCAGGTGTGCCCCATACTAGTTAATAAGGCTAGTCTAGTTGACTCAATCCACGGTTTGTAGATGGTTGATAGGATACATGAAAAGGGTCCAGGCACTGATTTCCCTTTCATGGGCCCTTTTCATGTATCATAACATTTTCCCAATTTCTAAGCTCTGGAAGTCAACTCAAAAGCTGGTACTTTCAACTGCCTCCATACAAAAGCCCTTTTTTTTTTTTTAAATACATTTCAAATTCCTAAAAATTGTGAGACTGAGAATTGAGAGAAGGTTTTCATTGTCATAAAGCTCACAGCTTTCCAATGGTAAATTCATAAAGCTCACAGTTATTTCCTGCCATTCTTCCAAGAGAAAGTACTCTTTTTCCCAGATTAGGATCCCAGATTCAAGAACATATGTATGCAACAGTGAACTATTAAGGATCGTGCGGACATTGGCTTCCGCCGGCAGTGAGCTCTTAACGATCGCATCCTATGCATATTTCTATATCATAACCTGCTACTGATTCAGCTTTCGCTTCTGGGTGATCAAAGAGAGCTCCATTAGTTTCTCCCAGACAAGAAATAGATACACGAACATAACCCATACGGAGAAGTTACAAGGGAATACCAAACATATTTGCTTTTGCGCTATAGGAACGTCGGTTAAATTACAAAAACCTATACGTATTAGTGCAGTATACCGGGAGCCCAGCCAGAACCACAAGTGCAAGTTTCCCTGCATGTGGCTCATCGGTGCTTCCTGGTTTTTGTTCGCTGTTTGATTCATCATCTTGTTCTATATATCCTTCAGGTTTCTCTTTTCAATTCTGAAAACACTCCTTGGATTGTCTCTGGAAGCACAAGCAGAGAAAAAATGTTTAAGACAGTCCATTCAACAACTAATCAATGAAGCCAAGTATCGCTTCCAGTTTCTATTCTTTCTGATCCATTTGTAGATTCGAGCTCCCTCCTACTAACATCAGATGAAAGTTCAGACCGTTTCCTCTTCAACTTGCTTTTGGATACCTCTGCCTTCTCATTCACAAACGAAAAGAACGTCTGGACTCGTGCAGAACGGGAGCTGCCATGGATAGATGGATCATGTACTTCAGTAAAGTATCTGCTGAATTTGCGCAGCATCATGCAGAAATACACAAGGAGAGCAAGAATGCACGCGACGCCACTGATGACAAAGAGTCCCCAGAAGCTGTTCAAATGGAGTTTGCTCGAGTCAAGCTGAGATCTCTCTGAACTGCAAACGTCTTTGTTCAGCCACTTGTCGTGGATCTTTTGAAGCTCACCGTTTTCTGACAGTGCGAGAATGGCAGTCGACATGTCAATGGCTAAGGGAGAGTCTCTTGGAAATGCCTGATAATGCATCAAAACGGCAACAAAAACAATGATTCAAAATCACACAATGAAGACAAAATGATGAAGTTAAAAACTAGAAGACTTGGCTATGAACTTCATATTACCAGTGATGAATGGTCCTTTTTGGAAGACGAGTGTGTCTTTAGAAGAAGACTCGTGGTAGAACAATGAATTCCATCGTATCGATTTATATGTTTTTGAGGAAGCAAAAGAAGGCTGAAGGGATTGGATGTTCAACAAATAATGGGGCTTTCAACCTTCAAAATAATGATTTGTTTGCTTCTGTAAAGCACCTAAGACTATGAAGACGACATGATACAAGGATTCAAATTCAATTGAAACCTTTCTCATTTGGGTCGACTTCAAGCACACAGAGGTCTTCGTTACATTTTGCTCTGATTTTTTCCAACACGAAGACACTCATAATCTGTTCCTAATATGAATTTTGTAAATTGGAACTTATGATTACTGAGAGAATTTCAAACCAAGTAACATAGATAAAGACTTGTTATTACTTGCTCACTTCTGAGATACTTACAAATCCCCACCCACTTTTCGTGAACTCTTGACCGACAACGGAGAACTTGCAGTAGGTCGAGAGGAAGAGCTCTATGTACGGTCGTTCATCAACCACAGCAGCAACAGTTCCTTTCTCAAGGGCCATAGCATATTCTTCCGGCGAGCCAAGTGCAACAAGCCTAGATTTGGAGATCCCAAGTTCTTCACTCATATAGTTCTCTGCAAAAGACCCGACCTGGAAACCAATTGGGACATTGCTGGCTATCAAGGTGTCAATCCCTTTGATGTTTGAGGCTAGCTGTTGCACTGTGAGAATTGATGTCAGGCTTGCAGTATAGCTTGAGTTGATAATCAAAACCACAAATAGCCAGATGATTAGGATCATTCGTCCAAGCGTGCTCACTGTATTTTCTCCTGAAAAGTTGAAGCACTTTGTGTCACTACCATTTGATTAGGGCTACCAGTCCAAAATAACTTGAAAGGATTGAGCTTGATTTTCTGAGAGGCTACTTACGGTGGGCAAAAAACATAGTTGAGAAGCTAAACCTGCAAGTAAAGAGAACAAGGGCAGATCAGGAATTGCAAGCAAGTCTGATGAACATGTTATAGTAGAGATTATCAGATGATGAAAACAGACTATATCTTCCAAAATAAGGACAGTACTATGAACAACTTGAAATTTTTCCTAAAATCTAATGCAAGGTTATTGTTACCTAGATGGATTAGCGTATTGGTCTATGGTTTTCAAGGAGTTCAAAATACTTAAATAGATTCTTAAAAGATGGCTATAAATCTTACTATATCCAGCATATATTATGAGATCAAATGAGAAACAGAATACTCACCACAGAATCGTCATTAACTGTTTCCTAGGAGGCCCGCGAAATTCATCATTTATCCTGTGCTCCAGAATCCACACCACTGCTCCAACTATAAGGAAAAAGGCTGCAGTGACTCCCCACATTAGGGGAGTGAATGGCTGCAAGAAAGCCCAAGCACTTGAGTTCAACTTTCTCAAAGGCGCCACTATGACTAGCCCCGATTCTATGTAAGGCTGAGTAAAATCCACATTTTTTGTACGGTTTGTGACAATAGCAATGTCACCAACAGCAGCATCAAAGACCTAGATGGAAATTAGCAGAAATCAAATACCCAAACTTTTTATTTTACTAATAGAAACATTGGTTAGTTTTTGTACTCACATTGAATGCAACCTTATTTACAAGTTCAGCATAGCTTGGGTTCTTGTGACCATCTCCAAACAGAATGAACTTATAAGGCACCCCATAAGGAAGAAGCTTTACCGCAGCAACGAAAACATCTATGCAATATCCTTGGACTTTATCAGTACCGTTGACTCGTGAAACGAAAGCCTTATAACTAGCGCGGTTTGGAACTCCAATTCTTAACTGCCTCCCATTGTTTGGAAACACCCAACCACGAGGCTTAATCTTCGTGCCCCCGGGCCATACGACACTGTGCAATTGTTGGTTGGAGCTTGAACGGTTAGGCGGTTTGGTGTAAAGCACCTCTGGTGATTCAACAGACAGTCCAGAATAGTTAGACCAGTATCCTATCTGCTGGAACCCACTCCCAATAACGTTGATGATATCATAGGAGGGATGTATTAGAGATCTGTCTGGATTAAATCCCAGAGGACCAGTTAAACCTGTCATATTGGTTTGCAATATGTTGCTAAGTAACAGCTTCCCGCCATCAAACACGCTCAACGCAGCAAGATTAAGTGTCCCCCCACCCAGACCACTTAAACTTGAGTCGTTAGAGAATGAAATGTTGCCACCATTTTCCAAAAACACTTTCACCGCATTAGCAATAATCCAAACAGTGTCATAAGCATATAGAGCATAAGCATTCAACCCAATTGAGTTGTTACTCAACTGATTCCACCTGGTTAAGAAAGCCCTTTTCTTTTCCGAGTCTGGTGTGTGGTGACGAAGGGTGATAGCCCCTTGGATGGATTTGGCAGTATTACGAGAAATTGGCGAACTAGAATCCAAAACACTCGAGAGCCAAGTAGAAGCAATCCAAACATACCCACTGTCCATCATCCCAAGAGACTGGGCCACATCGAAAACCAGAAGGCCTGTTATCTTGAAAGTCTGTAGAACAATGACTCTAGATTCCATCAACCTAACCTTAATCAATGCATTCTTAACGTCCTCTCGGGTTGCAGTGGGATCAGGGGGAAGTGCTGCTTTATATGAAATTTTACAGCGTCTCTCAGCGAGTATGTCACCTAGCACACTTATGCCATTTCGGCTCTGCTCATCATCAGAGAAGACCGCAGTTACCTCTCTATAACCGAAATAACTAACCATTTCCGCAATGGCAGTCATCTGAAACAGATCGTTGGGTGCTGTTTGGATGAAGTAAGGGTATTGGAGAGGTGAAAGGGTGGGATCCAATGCAGTGAATGACAGCATAGGGACATGGAGTTCATTTGCAAGATATGAGAGTACATGAGCCATCACGGCTGATTGTGGACCGATAATGGCTACGGTGTCAAGCTCCATGTACTGTAATGCTGTGAACAATTAGAGAGAAGATATTAAAAAATCACAAGATCTGAAAGGGTATGGTAGGATGAGAGCAACATGACACTGTTTATTTAGACCTATCTTACCAGGAACACAGATTGTTCCAGTAGGAGGAACATGTACGAGAACGAGGTATGTGACATGTCTTAAATTGTGGTATGGTAGGATTAGTAGGCTTCTATAGATTACAATATAAGAAGAGGTAATCTTCTAATAAAATGGAGTATTATTTTGTCCAATTGTACATGTAAAACACAATTCTAGAAGTATCATGGCCAATTCTCTTATGATTTATCTTGATAGATCTTCAATCTCTCTGATTGCTAAATGAATAACTTCAAGATCACTTTGGATCGCTAAAGTCCCCGTTTTGAAACAAAGGTGTACTAGAACTAAGTTATACTATTTTTCTTCAGGCGAGTTCCAAAAAGTACCTCAAAATAGTATTAGCGTTTTGGTAACATGGAATTGGACATACAAAGAAAAGAGGAATTAAAATCCTTAAGACAAATTATGATGAATGGAAATGTTTTGATTACCCCCCATAATGCTGAGAAATCCACTGTAGTTGGAATCATGCATAGAAAGAGCCAGTTTCTTTCCACCAAGAAAATTGGGATCAGAGTTGACATCCTGTACAGCAGCTTCCATGGCAATTTTTGCCACTTTTCCATTGATGGTGCTAAATGTGAATATTGCTCCAATATTCACATCACCAGGTTCTGCAACTGCTACAGACAATGCCCCAATGATAAGAAGAGGCATATGCACTAGCCAGACCAAACTCCCCATTATACCAAATACTGAAACTGCTGCCAAAATGAAGAGAATAGCTGGAGAATATCAAAACCCTCAAATAGAAGGACGGTTATGCTATTGACAGGCTGACAGCCCAACCTGCTGTCAATAAATACAAAAAAAAAAAATACTGTTTCCGATGCACTTTTTGTTGGGAGTCTGAGGGAGTCTGATCCGCCTGAGGTTCTCCGGTGCGCGTGCAGGCCCAATCCGTTGGGGAGTATCCACAGAGTCCACACCACTTCACATGGACCCAATATACATTGAATGACCCATATCCACTTAAAAAGGCTAAGTCTTGTAAGTGGTGAGCCATCCAATTGTATATTAAGTCTAACTTTTTTTCTATTTATCCGATACAAGACTCAATCTTTCACACATGTTCCCAACACTTTTAACACTTTTCAAGGTACTTTAACAAATAGAAAACTGTGTTTTTTTGTCATTTCCTTGCCTTATTAACATTTTTCATAGAGGTATTGGAGGGAACAGTCAAAGGGAGTAAATCAATGGGAAATAACCTACATGATTCGTTACCACATATACAGAAGAAGGGAAGCACAAAAAACCCACAGCATCCAGTCAGGACTCTGAGGGCTAAATGAAGAACCTCTGGAAGCTTCAAACCTGAAAGCACAGAAAAAGCGTTAAAAACAGAAGGTTGTGGCGTTCAATTTCTCACCCACAAAAATTAGTTAAAGTAAACTATTAATAGAAAGGAATAAAACAGACACACCCAAAACCCAAAAGAAAGCTGAAAGAAAAAGAGGACTTACTAAATACAAGGTGCTTCGATGCTTGAGCTAAATTTCCATTTAGAAACCAAAAGGGAAAGGGCAGAAGGATTGAGTGTGACACCTTGAATCAAGAAAGCAAAAGAGAGGCCAGAAAAAGATGAATTTGTAATCCTAGCTCAGTATCTCCAGATAATAAAGCCGAAATGCCAAGCCAAGATTTGAAGCTTGTGCTAGAAAAAAGGGGTGAGTTTTGTTTCTTCCGAGAATACTACAAAAACTGTAGGAAACAAAGTAAAGGAAGACGAGAAACATTAAAGAGAGCATTCCAAACGTGAAAAAGATCTAATTAAGTAATGATTTCATGGGAGAAAACTTGAAGAGAGAGAAAGAGAGCACCTTGTTTAAGTTGGGTTTCCACTTGTTCGACTCTCTTTTGCCTTGCCTTGTGGGGGAACGTACAGTGCTCGTATGGAGTGGATTTGATTTTTCTTGTGTGGAATAATCGGGCACTACTCACTACTCACTACTCACTAGATCAGGATTCAGGACCGGATAATGGGTTTTTACTATTAACCAGAATGTTGGGAATGTGCCGTCCTATTTTTATTGTTCATTTTTGAATCGTATGTCATTTTTTAATTGTTTATGTTTTTTAATTTATAATATTTTTCATAATTTTAAAAATTTTGTATTATAGAACTAATCGAGATCTATCAAACAAGATCTATATTGCATATTTTTCAAGATCCACGCTAAAAAATATAGGCAAAAAACATAGAGACAAACAGAATAATGGATAATAAAAAAGGGACGGAAGGAGTATGATTATGATATGAGAAATTGAGTGAGCTGTTGGAAGCTGATGAAATGAAGATGTATGGAAAATGAAAAGAAGACCTGGCCTTGTGCGTCGGGTTTCTGTTTCCTTTATTCTTATGGACAGACGGTTGGATGATGGTGATTATAGAAGTAAGAGAGAAACTTATTCATGGCGAAGCGGCGCAATTTTAGTCGTTCATTCATGCAATCAACGATTGAGATTCATTTTTAATTTTGACCAATTATAATTAATTATTACTTGTCACAATCGATTTTCCATCCGAACCGTTCAAAAACACTTTGAACTCGCACTATTGATCTCTGTAAAGCATTCTTTACAGAATGATCCACAAATAAAATTTTCTATAGAAGTAATCCTTATGGTGTGATTGGTAGGAACTTTTGTAGGTGTCAGAAATGGCAGTGATTGAGAAATAGTGAGCAACACAAAGTGGTTTTAAGGGCGTGTTTGTGATAGATAGCTGTGGATACGAATTTAGATTTTAGCTTCAGATTCTGTTGTAGATTTTAAATTCTAGATTTTGATAAAGGTTGAGAAATCACAAAACCTGTTTGTTACAGCTAAAGATTATGAGAATTTCATTTCTTTTTTGAAAAAAGAATTTTTGAAAAATATTCTAAACTGATTTTAGAAGCTAGAATCTAAAAAACTATTGAAAACAATTTTTCGCAAACAACCACTTATTTTTTGAATTTTCTCGCTGGATGCTTAAGTTTAAATCTTGGCAGTCCCAAAGGAGCGGTTAGTGTTCAATCTAAATTTCAAACTTTGAACTCGGGGCAAGTTTGCAGGATTTTTCTGCAGATGATTTTGTGGTATTGATGACAATGTCCTTTGGCAGTATGTGAAGCAGCACATTTGTGTCTCCCCTTCTGACACTACATTTTTTCCAAAAAAAAATTGTTTTGGTCCGCAAAAGTGAAACTTAAAAATAATACTCCCTCCGTCCCAAATTGGATGACAATTTTTGAAATTTGTGCTATTTTTTATTGCTTATATTTTTCAATCTATAATGTTTTTCACAAATTTGAAAACTTTGTATAATAAAACTAATCGAAAACTATCAAATAAGATCCATATTACATATTTTTTGATATTCATATTGAAAAATATAACGAATTGAAATTGACACAGATTTCAAAAATTGTCATCCAATTTGGGACGAAGGGAGTACAATTTCGTTAAACACAATTCAACCTTTTCTCATGAATTAAAGAACCTATTGATATCTAGTAAAGTAAAGGTAATAAGTTATAATCTTTTTTGACAATATATATTACTAGTATTTATGTTATCTCCTTAAGGACTGAATAATATTTTTTTTTGACTCATTAAAAAAATATTTTTTGACAGGAAGTGAATAGAAAAGAAAAGAAAAGAAAAGAAAAAGGCAGTGTTTTGGATGCTAGTAGCTCTAGCTCTGATTGGTGAGAGTAAGAGCAAGTCTTCCTGTGGAGTGTGATGATGTCTGCCTCACTCCAAAATTCCCCACCAGGTTAAAAAATTGCCACTTTAGATTCTTGTGAATGTTTCTGCGGAGCATGGTAGTATATTCTGTTTGGGGTGGGACCCTCCATGATGGTGGGGACCGCAACCCCAACCTCACGTCCTTGGATTCTGATTGGATATTTGTTGAAAATAGGGAGAGTATCCTTGCACCAAGTAGATGGGTCAGTCCGGTTGGTTTGGTGAATTAAAAATGCGTTTTAGTTATATTGTTAGACTACAAGTTAAAGATAATAGTCAAGTTGTTTTAGTTGATAAATATAAGAAGAATGACATGCTTAAAAGTTCGTAAAAACAACTTTAGTCAATAAAGTTTTAGCAGAAATGTCACCTTAGGATATTCGATGTTTGAAATCAGGTCGTAAGAATTTAATTTCTTATGAATCCTCTAATCTTGGCGTGGTTGTCCTGATCGAATTAGGGAGAAAACTAGTTGAGGTATGCATATACTAGTCCAGACACCCCTAATAGTGGTGGAGGGGCCGGGACACCCCTAATAGTGGGGCGGGGTGGAAGGAAGGAACTCACACCAGGCCCAATTTCTGAATCCCAATTTCTCAATGTGGTTTGTGGGATTGTCCTTTTGATTTTCTGTCAAGTAGAGGATCCAACCTTTTGACTGGCGTGCATATATATATGTACACACTTGGTAAGATTATGTCAAGATTGTTATGCTCCTCTTATGCGGATGGCCATGTTTGGAAAATACATTAGCCCAAATCTGGCTGATGAACATCTCCCCTAGCCCCATGTGCCCTACGAATTGACCATTCATGAGTTGTTTGGTGGGTGTGAGCATCAGTCCTGAAAATATCCTTAATACGACCAAAGATATTTGCTTCTCGTGTTGCAGAAAAACATCCAAACGGACAAAAAACAACTATTGGGTGTATGGGTGATACTGGTCCGGTTTTGACCGGTTTGGGCGTATTTTTCAGTCGAAACCGGTTATCCGGTTTGAGATTTTTAGAAACCGGAACCGGTTGAGATAAATCGGTCCGGTTTCGACCGGCTCAACCGGTTTCGGGCCGGTTTATCCGGTTTTCAATCATGGGCCATATTTTTTGTCTAACACATCAAAAAATTCACAATTCAACCCACAAAATATCAACCAAAAACCCATAATTTAACCCCTTTTTTTTTTTGCCCAACAAAAAAGAATCAATTTTGAGCCCAATATATAAAAAAAACCCATAAAACATAATTAAGCCCATAAAAACAGTTTATATATATATATATATATATATATATATATATATGTGTGTGTGTGTGTGTGTGTGTGTGTGTTTGATTTTATATAATAAATATATTTATTAGACCAATATACACCACAAAATATCAACCAAAAACCTATAATTCAACCCCTCTCCTATGTTTTTTATGTATATATGTATATATTATAAATATATATAATCGGTTCGGTTTCGACCGGTTTTTAAAACACATAAACCGGATCGAAATTATTCGACCGGTTTAAAAAATTCGGTCCTGTCCGATTTTTCCGATTTCGATCGATTTTCTGGTCTCGGCTAACAGCCCTAATTGGGTGCCCCAACTTGAGTAAGTGTATGAACCCCATCTCCAAGTAATATATAGGGCCCACACCCTTACGCAGGAGGGAAGAGCATTACTCTCGTAACACTTGAAAATCTCCCCAAACTGATACCAAAACTACTACTCCACAATTACCATGTACTCTATACCAACATCAGTATGTAGTCGAAGACGCTAAGTTTTGTCTTACCATCAGAAACATTCGAGCAGGACCAGATACCTCCAGTTAGAGGGTCCAAGATCATTCATCATGGCACATTACACAGCGATAACAGCACTGACTGGATATTCATTTGACAAAACCTGCCAAGTAAACAGAAGTAATGGTTGAAGAACCTCGTCTCACATCTCTTCCTGGCCAAGGTGGGAAATTTCTTTTGCATCTAAAAGTTAACTAACCAAAGGATCGCATCCAATTACATTGTAATGTTCCATGGTCCTGTTCGAGTTACAGTATCCGTTTTGGAGAAGATGGTGTACTAAGCTTGAATGAATATACACCGACGTCTATTGACCAAAAAAAGAGGGGGGGAAAACATACCAATGACTAAAGCAATGATTTTTAATAACTGCAAACTTTTACATAGCCCAAACAATGTGTTGATTTCAGAGCAATCCACATCTCTTCCCTTGCTTTGCCTGAGGGCTGAGGGCTCAAGTAGCACTGATGTGAATCTTCAATTATCTACCATTGGATAGTACTTATTTTTCTCAGGACCAGATGAGAGGCACGATAACATCCAAAACAATCTTGCCTCAGTCAAAAACCCTCTCACCAGTTGAAAATACTAAAAATACAAAAGAACTCAAAATACAAAGGAACCCCGGGATAAAGAACACCGCTCTCCAGCTTTCCGGACTTGAAAGGTCCAAATTAGCAGCTTTTGCAGCTTCAAGAAGCTGGCCAGTAAGCTCCACCCCAACAATACCAGCTAATGTACCGGCAGTATTAGAAACCCCCATTACAATTCCAGCATATCTTGGTGCAATGTCCATGTGATTTACTGCAAATCCAGCTCTCCCTAATGCTAAGAAACCAAGAGCAACAGAAGAACAAAACACAGCCCCACCAGATGTTCTGAACAAGGGAAGTGCAATTAGTGCAAAGGAAGCTACTAAAAATCCTATAGTATTCAAGACCTTTCTGGTTCTAGTCACTGACAAGATTCTTCTTGTGATCCATTGATCAGCAATAACACCACCAATATTTGAGAAAACAAACATGTTGAGATATGGCATCATCTTAGAAGAGCCCATTTCTTGAAGACTAAGTTGGAGGCCTAGTTCAAAGTATGTGGGCAACCAATTCATAAGAACATACAACGCATAGTGAAAGGTGAAATTATTAACAACAATGGCCCAAACTGGCAAGCTGAGGATAATCTTCTTCCAAGGGATTTTGACCGTTTTGCCTGAATGTCCCCCGTTTACAACTTTTACCTTCTGACTCCCTTTGATTGGTAACAAAGATTCCCCAAAACCAGCAGCAGTTGCTTTTGGATGCTCAGAGCGAGGTGGATCACTTGAATATTTGAACCAAAGTAGAGACCACATTGCACCTAGTGCCGCTTCAGAGGGAAATACAGCTTGGGGGCCCCTCAACTTCACCAAGCTTGGAAGCACAAGCGTTCCTGCTGCAGCACCCAGATACATTCCAGATGTAGTAAGAGAAACAGACCTCGATCTTTCGTGGGGTGGGACCCACTGTCCTAGAACAGTGTGAATGGAAGGGAAGATGAACCCCTGTGCCACACCCACAAGCAATCGGGCTATCACCAAAACCATGACCCGGTTAGGGTCTAATGGTAATAAAGCTGAAGTCAGAGACCATAATAAGAATGAGAAAAGAAGAACACGCCTTCCCCCTATTTTCTGAGCAGCCCATCCACCGGGAATCTGTGAGCAGGCATACCCATAATAGAATGTTGAAAGGATTGTACCTTTCCTTGACTGGTTTACCCCTGCAGCATCAGCAGCAAAAGTATACGCAATTGAGAAGCCAACACGTTCGATGTAACACACACAGGTGCAGATGAAGGTCAGAATAACAATCACATAGCGCTTGGGGAATTTTGTACTCCCCATTCTTTACTTCTAATTTCAGGCATCAAAATCACGCAAATCCAGTCCACTTTGACAGTCTTCTTCTGAGAGCCCACTTTTCGACGCTAGTTTTAACCACGTCTCAGTTGGATAAGGAAAAAGATGCTAGCATGTCTCATATATAACCTAAACCTGGAGAAAAACGTAAAAGAAAATGATGTCGGATATAGAACATGATAGTAATGTATAATCACCTTGTAAACAATATTTTGATTATTGAAAGAATGTTGACACTGGAAAATAGCTATCATTCCTACCAACCAGCGACAAAACTGGTCAATGCGATGAGTCCTTTGGAAGAAGTCACTTCTTCTAAGAGCTCCTACTAAAAGATTTTTGTAAAAAACTGAACCAGATTGCTTGATCATGTCTATCCATGATCAGTAGTTTCTTTGCCAAACTATGCACAAAATAGTCCTTAAAGGGAAATATAGCACACGGGTCATCAACTAGCTCTGCTATTGTTGTATTACTGCTAGACTCGTGGGGGAATCGAATCGTACAATGTGTCAGGCCACTAAATGTGAAACTTGAAAAGCAAAATCACAATCAAGAAGCAGCCATCCAATCAAAAGCAGGCTACGAGAGTCGGAGTCGAACTATTACTGGGACACGGAGTGAGACGTATTTCAGATCTCCAGATAAATGCACTAGACTTAAACACATTATTTTCCATCATTTTGAAGCAAGTACTATTCTTGGTTTTTAGATTCTATAGCATAACTTCAACAATTCTGTTAATTATCAGCAATGTGCAATGCCATCTGGACCAGAAATCATACAAAAATTACACTGGAACAAAAGCCTGAATGAAGAACTGGAGATTTGATAACAGAACCATATGAAAAATGTGCCACTGTGTACCATACTGTTTTAGAACATGTAACAAACACAAAACCTATTCTGAATGATAACCCAAGGGGTTTGGCCAAGTGGTTATGAGAAATCAATAAGTGCTCCTCAAGTTCCATTAGGTGAAATATTCCAAATCTTGGGCTCACCAGAGATTTTCCCTGGTTGTTAACTTCAGAATCCCGAATTAGTCGAGGTGCGCACAAGCTGACCCGGACATGCGGTTATAAAAAAAACCTAGTCTTGAAAGACAAAACTTGACAATTAAATCACCGAGATAAAACTCAAGCCTTTACGGGAAAAACCAAGAAAACAAACTAAAATAAAGAACCCTCTGGACAATCAGACCAACATATGGCAGGTATTTCAACCTGTGCAGAAATTAAAATTAAAAAAACAAACACCAATTATCAAATCAGAAAACGTACCGAATGAGATGCGACTAACCCAATTGACATTCTTGAGAGAGAGAGAGAGAGAGAGAGAGAGAGAGAGAGAGAGAGAAGAAGAAGAAGAAGAAGAAGAAGAAGAGCCCTAAAAAACCCAGTAGAGAGGTGGTGTCTGGTGGTAAAGACGGGAAGGGAGGAAGAGAGAGCTCTTTCACAGGCCCACTTCGCAATAAAGAAACTGCTACCCACTTGGCATATTCTCAGATTCAGAAAGAGGGCAACAAGAAAACGAACATGATGGAAAGATTTGTCAAATATAAAAGCAAAAAGAGTGATGAAATGGACTAATAATTACCCGTGTAGTTTTGACTTTAATGAAAAAAAGAAACTTATCTAAATAGACCAATTTTTTGTGCCATCGTGTGGTGTAATATAGAGAGGTGACTTTGACAAACATAAATATAAAAAATATATTAAAAAAAAGTAGGAGGGCGACCAATGCATAACAATCCTCCATGGAGAGCATGGCAAGAATGACCCAAGCGAGTTTAGACACAGGAGAGGGAGAAGCATAACATGTGACGTGTCAGAGTATCCACAGTGGAATAAGCAAAATAAAAAATTGTTAAAATTAGTATTGTTGGATCAAAAAAGTTCTCACATTGAAATAACCAAACCTAACAACCTCTTAACAACTTATCAAATTTTGGCTATTCAATAATCAAAGTAAGCAATATTTTTGTCAATAACCAAATTTATCTCTCAATCAAATACCCCAACATTACACAAAAACCTTCTCTCTCTTTTATTTTCTTTCTCTCTCTCTCAACAATGTTTTCAAAAAATAATTTTTAAAAACTGTAACTTTCAGATTTTTTTTTTCTGTTTTTTTAGAAACTTTTTTTTTTTTACAAAAAAACAATTTTTTTCAAAATTTTTGAAAACTGTAAGTAAATAAAGTGTGTTTTTCAAAAAACTATTTTTGAAATTTCAAAACTCATTTATAGAAAACTGTTTTTTACACAAAATCTATTTTAAAAAAACTGTATTTATTGTTTTTAAAATTTCAAAACTATTTGTGTAAATACAATTCTTCCAAAATTGTATTTATAGTTTTTAAGTGAACAAAGTGTGTATTTTTTGAAAAACTGTTTTTAACATAAACTGTTTTTTTTAAAACTGTTTTTAACATAAACTGTTTTTTTTTCCTTCAAAAACCGTTTTTTCAAAAAATATGCATGAAATAAAGGGAAAAAGTTTGGAGGGCCCATTGGTTTTGATTATGGGCAAAAAATAACTAATGTGAGATTTAACATTGCTAATTTTAACAACCTCTAAATGAATAATCAAAATCTGATGTGACATGTTTTGATTATTTATATTTGCTTATTCCATTGCTGATGCCCTCAGGAAATCTATAGAAAAACTAAATGACGGGTTTAAGCCATATCTTAACCGGTGTAATCAACAAATTCAATAAATACCAAATACAATATTAAGAGATGTAGCTAGTTTGTTGACTGCTTAACTTCATACACTTGAAGGCACGAGGTTTGTTATTAAGGGATATAAATGGGCCAATGGTAAACTAATTGGTGTTCATTAGTAATTAGTACAATTTCCGGGGCAAGGTCCCTTATTAGTGCAATTGCCCACAACGTTGGGCGTGTCTCACGTTGGTCAAAGTTTTAAAGCAGAAAAACACTACAGTCACAGTTGGATTCTGTTCAAAAAAAAAAACAGTTGGATTCTGGCAGACTGGCAGTCCCTATATAGGCACAAGTAGACATTACCTTAATGATCGGATCTGTTAATTTTGTAGAGTTCATTGAGAACATTAACAGAGTAAAAATTTGAGTAAATTTCACTTACCTCTCCTGAGGTTTCTGACAATTACAGACATCTCCCCCTATGTTTTGAAAATTATAATTACCTCCCCTCTGGTTTAGTTCTTGGCTGCACATATCCCCAACCGTTAGTCAGCTGTCACTAAAGGTGACGGAAATTGGCGAGATCAGCGAAAAAAGGAGTCTCATTTCCCATTTTGCCCTCATCTCGTCTTTAGCCTTTTATACCCTCTTTTTTATTTTGAAAAATGCAATAAACATACAGTAAAACACCACGTGTTCTACACCAACAATAGAGAATACATGTTCAACATTTTTGGCTAACCAAAAATGACTTTTTTGTTGTCCTTTCTAAACTTTTAAGTTTTGGGAAAAAAATTATTACTTTTTTTTGGTTTCTCTACATAAGAGGAATCAAAGAAGTAGAAAAATATGGACCAATTTGAAGATTTTAACTTAAAACAAAATAAATGAAATAAACAAGATAAACCAGCTTATTTTGATTATTTTGGGATTTTTCTAAAGTTTGAAAAATATGGTTCATGGTGTTTTAATTTTTTATTCTACTCGTTGAGACGAACCTAAAAATTAAAAATAATTGCCTCAAAGTTTAAAAGTTCACTACTGACGAGAAAAAAGCCAAGAAAAATAGTAAAGTTTTAGGGTCCATAGATTTGTAAGTGAATGGGTGGTTGGTTCTTAATTATTATTCAACTACTTATTTATTTTTCTAGTTTCAGGCTACACATAAACATATATAAACTCATGTATAAATCTTTGGCATTTATGTGAAATTAAGCTTAGTTTGGCATGAATGAAAATTTATTT
Organism: Rhododendron ovatum; assembly: GCA_019656835.1. Lineage (NCBI taxonomy): Eukaryota > Viridiplantae > Streptophyta > Magnoliopsida > Ericales > Ericaceae > Rhododendron > Rhododendron ovatum. Next base: position 7,043,239 of record CM033801.1, read on the forward strand.
CTTTGTGTGTTCAGGAAAAAAAAAACTTGCTTGTATCCTCAACTTGTATAAATATAAATAAGTCTCCGTAAATAACCAAACATAACTCTTTTAAAACCCATCTTAAAAGCTCATAAGTATTTAACTTTTTTGAGCCAACGAAAAAATAAAAATAATACTTAGCATCTCAAAGTAAATTTTGCTACAAAGACAAAAAAAAAAAAAAACTACTAAAAAATTTTTTTAACTGTCCAAAATAATATTTGGCATCTCAAGTTTTTTATTTCTTTGTGTTAGAGAACTTTTATTATCTTTGGTTCAATTTTATACTTGTCCATTGAATGATTAAAGAAATTCGTAAAGAACTAGATAAGAATAATGAAAATAAAAGGTTTCAAAATTTTATTTTTTTGAGATTTCATGTAGAGAAGAGGTTTCAAATGTTAATGTGGTTAATTTTGTGTTTTTTGAGTTATTTATTTATACAAATAGACTAACAAAAAATTTGTGAAGGGGTAAAAATGTAAAAGCACAAGTTTTGTTAGCAGAAGTTACCTGACAACTCTGATAGGGGACGTAAGTGCAATTTCAGAAACATGAGGGGAGGTTTGTGGTGTTGTTAGAAACCTCAGGGAAGGTAAGTGAAATTTACCCTAAAAATTATTGAGATCAAATGTCGATTAATGCCTTTTCAAAATGAATTTACCTATTGTTAAAATGGGTTTAATCGATTTGATTCAGTATGGCTGACCCCATTTTCATAAAGTTAAATGCATTGCGAGCAGGTATTAGTTGGAACCCAATTTTTATAATTTTTGACACTGATATTAGTCTCAAGAAGCTCTACAAAATGAACAGATCCGATCATTAACATGACCCATGCTCTTGTGCCCGAAAAATGCTGACTGAGAATCTAACTACTCCTTATTATATCTGCAATTTGTTGCTCCTTTTTTCGGGGCTAGGAAGTGGCTACTTACTCATAAAAGAAGATAGAGCCTTTCTTTTTCTTTCCCGATCGCGCGTGAAACCTCAAATCGTTATAATCAATGTTTTTGTGACAAATGGACACTCCCTTATTTATTTTGGAAAAACAGACATATATATATATATATATATTAACAATGAAACAAATACAAAGCACACAAAAGGTCCCACTACAAGAAAAACCAATGAGAAATTTGGAAAAACAGAAAAGCAGCTCCGGTATTGAAACCCACGTCTCAAACGTGGGTGAAAACATCTCGATCTGCATCAAGCTATAAAGAAAGATCCTTTATTTATAACTTATAAGTATTTAATTACCCTGAACATGATAAAACTTTAGTCTTTGCTTTTTTAATTTGACTTGCCCTGTTGCCTGCCATCCCATGGACCATTATGGCATTATTGCATGATTATTTTAGGAGTATTTTAGTAGATCTTGATATGTTTTTCAATTGCATCAACATGTGTGCAATCTGATCTCAAAAGCTAAAATAATACTTCATTCGTTCCTAAATAAATGTTCGACGCGCAAACTTATATACCTTTTAAAAGAAGCATTTTTTGGTTAAAAAATTAAAAGAAAATCACAATTTAACAAAAGTCATTGATATCTATTAATTTGTGAAAAAGATTTAATTTGCTGTAGAAAAAAATACATCTTTTTAAAGACCTAAATTAGTGCGCCGGACATGTATTTAAAAACGGAGGAAGCAATAGTATTTGTTTTCTATTGTAGTTGAGGAATGCAAAGGCAACATTGAATAAAATAATTGTAAATAAAATTCAGCACCTTTGGTTGGACTTCCTACTTCCAACCTTAAATCAGACAAAAACAACAGCCCACAAGGCACAAGCAAGAGATGACTTACTTGAACTACTCATCCTCTACCGCTTGGGTAAAGGTCCTGTCCAGTTTTTTATGATTCATTTTTGTCCAGTTTGATTTTTTTGGCCCGTTTTGGATTCACAATAATAATCGAAAACGTTCATTTTGTAAAACTCACCAGCTACTTTGACCCGTTTCAAAGACCATACGCATCGGATCGATATTGATGAATGCTGTTGACACCTAATTTGGCCCTACCACTCGCAAATTCAAGTTTGGAGCAACATTGCCCGACGTAGAATTCAACATTTGCGCGACCGACGCAAATGAAAAAATTCAAAATAAAGTACAGTACTTGAAATGGGCTGTTATTCTACTTTTACAGTAGCCTTTTACACTTGGCCAACATCAGTGGATGGGAATAGACCCTAACAGGAATTTCGGTGCATTAATTGGTAAGTCTCCGTGCAAGAGCAATCAGTGTGGCCAACTTCAAGCGGGTAACGGATGAGGAGATGAAGCTCCATAGGCCGAGTTCCCTTTTAGTTGGCACGTTCATATCCAAATAACACCTTTCCATATATTTCCATTTTATCGAGGTGTAATTATGTCTTTTACATTTTTTTTTAGAAGCCTCTGTTTAGAATGTGGAAAGGAACCATTATATTGTATTATTTTTTAGTACGGTAGATGTTAGTACGCGTCAAGTTCTTATTGGGCCAGTTCGTGAAAGAGTTGAAAGACGGGGGTATTTTGCTCAAGCAAAATCAACTTCTTATTGGGCCGGTTTGATTTTTGCTCAAATATATTTTGGGGTCTTAATAAGAATCGACCCATTCGATCGAAGAGGTAAAAAAGAAAAAGGGACGAGCATCTCTCTTTCTGGCTTGCGAGAAATCTCCATATATATGTTAAGGAAATAGAATCTCATATTGTTTGGGAGTAGAATGGGTGATCACTTAATAACATCTAGGACCTCTCTACTCATTGCCAATTGACTTTGAGATGGATATAAAGTTTCCACATAGTATCAAAGCGGGGCCCGTTCCACCCCACATTTTAAAAATTAACAATCCACACCCCACGATGACAGATCAGCAAAAAGGCTGCACGATGATAGGACCCAAAAGTGGCCACACGTACATCTGGGACTTCTCCCCACTCATTGCCAATTGGTTTTGAGATGGATATAAAGTTTATACAATATATACTCCTTTGAAGAGAGTTTTGGTGGCTGCTCGAAGACCGACCGAAGTTTGATTAATTAATTGGTAAAAGTCCTTCAAGAGGCTGGTTTTTCTTTTTCTCTACTTCAACATCTATACAGCAGCCTTCGAGAGCTTTCGTCTTGATATTTCAGAATCCTATTGAGGGATTGGTTTCGTGAATCTTGAAAAGCATGAAAGATGCATGGTGTTCTGGTGTTAATCTTTCAACTTCGAGAGGTTTAGTTCATCAACAATCAATCTTTGATTTGCATCCTTTCATGGAGTTTGAAAGGGTTTCTGGAAGACCTGAGGATTCAGGATGCAGTGATCATGCAAGGGTACGATGAACATGAATTCGGCAAATAGTTCTTAGGACTCATGGAGAGGATACACAGTCAATTGGTAAGAATATTTGTAATCGTACATTTATTTAGTGCATGATTCTTTCCCGTGATTTTTACCCAATTTTGGAATTTTTCACGTGTAACTTTGGTGTCTCGTTCTTAAGTTTATTTTTGCTGTGGCATTGAAGTCATCTAGTAAGGCAAAGTTAATACTCCTAGCATCACTTTAGAGATTTGAGAAGAGACATCCATTTTTTATTGCAACGCATGCAACTGTCCACAAGAATGGCCTATAAAATGCAAGCCTATTTGCTGCATCGGGGGATCCCAAAAATCCCAAAAAGAGCCATCTCCAAAATCTCCGAGGCCGAAGCCCTCCAAGTTTAGGTTCGGGAAAAACACTCCCGATCCCCACAAGTTCATTGTAAGCCAGAGTTACACGACAACAATTATATAGTTAAAAATAAGTACGGATAAAATTTTGTGCTATTTCTAGTTATATTTTTGTCTAGTTTAATTTCTGAGCACACCTCTGTAAAAATCCATTGCACAAGGTGAGGAAGATGTAATCCTATGCAAGAGGTATTTTCCCCTTTTCAATTCAAATTTCAGTTCAACTCAAATGGTTTTTTTTTTTTTACTTAGATTAATATCACAACAATGTTCTTTTCACCTAAAACCAAAAATAAGGTTGCATTGTTCGGATTACCGTTTTGCACCCTTATTTTGGTATAAATGAAAAGATCATCATGAACCGAGGTGTTCTTTTCGTGTATATAAGGATGGCGTTAAAACTTAAAAGTACCCAACGACCATTTGTCAGTGATAATGTAACCACAATCGAGTTCCCGTGATTCTAGGATTCCACATGCCTTAAACACGAAAAGAGGACTAATGGTCATGTTATCACTAAGCAACTCCATTGCATACATTTTATATTATTTATTTGCCAAGGATAATTATTTGAAAAATAAAGTATCGAGAGGACAATATGGGGTGCCTAACAGCTTCCCCACACGTAACAGTAAATTCCTGAATCCATTTTTGTTTTCGCAAACCCTCAAATGGGAGTCAATTATAAGCCACGTTTGAAAGAAGAATTTACTCAAACGGAAATATAAAAAAAGAGTTAAAACTGTTTTCTTTACAGAACGGTTTTAACGGGTGACCTGACACACCTGAACTCAATGTTAGGTGGCGAATCCATTTTCGAATAAAAGTCCGAGTCACAACTGCAAACTCAATATACATAATCGTAGCATTTAAAAGTCATGATTTTGGAAGTGTTGTCTTTTTTCCCTACAAAGTGGGTTGGGCGACCGCCGGTAAAAATCGGGACGCAACAAATGCCTTATTGAAATATAGTTATCTTAAAACAAATACACTTATCACACTGGATCAAATCCATTTGTTTGAAGATAAATATGTTCCAATAAGGTATCGATCGGTACCAGACGAACATGGTTTTTGACGCGGTCGAATTACTTGGCGAGCTTTACAAAATGAATGTTTTTTATCATCATTGTGAGCCTGTCCCGGGCCCACAAAAAACCAGCCTGTCCCGGGCCATTTCTCATGCTCATGTGCATGGCTCATAACTATATATACCCCAGAATGAGATAGAAGGTGGTGGAGGCGTCAACTGAAGCACAATCAGATTAATCACAGGGAAATACAAATGGGTGACAAGTTTGAATCCAAAAGCAGGGTGTGCCTGACAGGGGCATCTGGTTTCGTTGCTTCTTGGTTGATCAAGCGACTCCTCTTGTCCGGGTACCACGTCACCAAGACGGTCAGGGACCCCGGTATATATCCCCGCTTCCCCTCTCTAAAGTGCATGGCGGAGTTAGGATTTCGTTTTTGAAAGTAACGAAATTGGGTAGAAACGTTCACATAGCGATAAAAATATGACATTCTAAGATTTTTGCGCCCATTTTTCAGTCTTAACTTTAAATTCATACAAACAAAGTAAATATGGACAAATGACAAATAAATTTTGGCTATTGCGCTTCAACTCAACCTATTTATATTGGTTTCTTCCTTTTGAAATTTTTTGAAAAATATGTAGGTTATCTAACATACTTTTATACAAAACCAAAATGAATTGTCACTGCCTGCAGGGATGTAGGTCGAGCGATCGATCTTGTAGTCTGCCATTTTCAATTTTTTTTAAAAAAAAAAGTCTTGTTCTCTTCCTACATTTTTCTTTCTTTCCTGGTAACGGAGGAACAACTTTACAACTAGGCCAATAGTCTGCCTACATTCTTTTCAGTATGTAATGAAAGGGTTTTGTTCTTCTCTGTATTTGTATGGCAGGAAATGAGAAGAAATTGGGGCATCTGTGGAGGCTGGAGGGAGCCAAGGAGAGGCTCCGGCTTACCTGATGGAGGAGGGAAGCTTCGACGACGCAATCATGGGGTGTGATGGTGTCTTCCATTCTGCTTCACCTGTACTAGGCCACTGCCCATCCGATCCCAAGGCAATTCTTTTTCTCCTTCCCTTGTCTAAACCATTCAAATCAATCAGCAAAATTCATTACTTGGAGTACTTGAATTAATGATGATGTCGTGAGTTGTGATCGGTCTGTTTAAACTGCGATTGATCAGGCTGAAATCTTGACACCTGCAATTGAGGGTACTTTGAACATCTTACGTTCGTGCAAGAAGAATCCATCGCTGAAGCGCGTGGTTCTCACTTCTTCCACGTCGACAGCAAGACAAAGAGACGATTTCGATCCTAGAATACCTTTGGATGAGTCGTCATGGAGTTCCGTGGAACGTTGCGAAAGACTCCAGGTAATCATATCAACATCAAGTATCCTCTCAGAATATCAATAATTGCAAATGCAGTTGTTCTACTAACAACCTAAGAAGTTTTTTTTTTCCTCTTTGTATAACTTCATCTCATATCTAGTTGATTTTGTTATTTTAAGATGTGGTATGCTCTATCGAAGACCCTAGCCGAAAGGGCAGCATGGGAGTTCTGCAACGAGAACAAGACTGATCTAGTGACCGTTCTCCCCTCATTTGCCGTCGGGCCTTGTTTGTCTCCTGAGTTAAGCACTACTGGATCTGATGTCCTCGGCTTGCTTCAAGGTAGCACACTCCTAGTTTGTTACCAATTTCGTACTAAGCCTTTTCACTAATTTGGTTGTTTCTAACATGGTTGTGTTGCTTCAAATATAAAAAATAGGCAAGACGAAGAGTTTTTAGTGGCACGGAAGGATGGGGTATGTGCACATTGACGATGTCACACGATGCCACATCCTTGTCTATGAGCATAATGGCATATAAAAGCTCATGGACGATACCTTTGCAGCTCGATTGTTCTCGACAACAATGAGTTGGTCTGGACAACATCGTTGTTCCATCATTGTTGGAACAAGTACAGTATATTTAAAGAGAAAATCTTTTTAATGGCGGAGCCTTGAATAGTTGTTTACGGAGTTAATCGCAACCGTCTAAAAGTGTTTCAAACGGTCCAAATGTTAATAAATTTGTTCCGGGCAAGAGTTAAACTTTTCCCTGAATTTTTTTTATTAAAATCCGGACCGTCCAGAACACTTTTAGACTGTTACGATTGGTTGCTGTTATAAAGAACTTGCTCACGGCTGGGCCGTGAATAAGTTTCTCTCATATTTAAATGGTGTTTCGATGAACATGCAGTTCAGTTCAGTTCAGTAATTGGAGACTTTGGAGTAAACACATTGATATCATTTCTGTAGATATCCCAATCTGGACTTCTAGATTAGTTTACTTATTGTATTTGATTCCCCGATGATGAAATAGATCAAGAACACTCCGGGGATGATAGCATGTTTGAACTTTGAGTGTTTGCAAAATCCTTGAACCCCTAACCTACCAAAACCCTTCTAGCACGTGTTGGTTGAGAACCAATGCGCTCGGGTTGAATTGCCATGTGTTGGTCAACAGTCAAAACTTGACCGTTGACTCACGTGTGTTGGTTTGGTCCAGGCGCGCCAGTCCCTGATCTGCGCGCGCTGGTTAAATTTGCAGCCGACCCTTTCATTTTTCATTTCTGGAAGGTCTCCATTAATTGAAGGTTTCTAGAACATTTCCATTAATGGAATAATTTCCATTTATGGGGTACTTTCTATTAATGGATGGTTTCTATTAATGGAGGGTCTTCCCCCTATAAATACCCCCCATATGTTTCCATTTGTAGGGTTAGAAAAATCTATACACCTTGGGTTTCAAGTTTTCAAAAGGTTACAAAAATACACATTTTGGGTGACATACAAATCCTAATCCCAAGAGCATAGCTTGTTCTTCCTTCTCTAAACACTCAGCCATCACTCAAACACCTCATTAAACCTTAAAGCTCAAAGCTCAAACATTCATTCAAACCCAAAAATCAAAGGTATAACACATTTGTATTGCTTACTGTTCTGATCCCTGAGGGGAGCTGGTAGAGTCAAGGCTGGTAATCAATACCATGCCCTGGCCCTAAAGCTAGTAAAGTTTCAAAAACGTAGAGGCAAGAACCAGCGTGCGTCGGTCCCATGTTCGTGCGCGCCACTTCGTGGCAGCACGCGTGTATCTGCGTGGGGATTGGTGTCTTAGTGTTTTATGTCTTTCTTTATATATAGATCATTGTAAGCATGCTAAAAATCAGTTTACTACTTTCTAATGTTAAAACTGCTAGCTTACATTTTAATACTTAGTTCTGTTATGTTGGAATACCAACTGGGGTATGGGGTATATCTGGACATGTCCCAGAGCCCCAGTCATGTGAGAACAAGTACTGAAAAATAGCTTTGATGGGCGCGCGCAAGTTACCAACCCGCGTGCGCAGGTGGGCTTGTTCCAGTGATTTTTCAGTGCGTTGCTCTTTCATGGGTGACTTGGCCTTAGGCCATTGTTTGTGTTTTCACACTATTTATGGGGTGTTTTGTTTATTTGTTGGGCTTTTCGGTTTTTAAACTGTGTAGTATAAATACTATAAACTGCTTGGTTTAGACCTGAGTGTACACTGATCCTTCCAGAACCCAGAGGAGGGTAAAAACAGAGGCTGCGAGCAAAGCAAATATGCGTGCGCATGTGTAGGATTCATGCGCGCAGGTTTGAATCACATGCAGTGATCCGCGTGAACTGGATCAGTGCATGTAGATTCTTTCTTGTGTACATCAATTCAATACAGTACGTAGGGTTTGCTCTGTTAAACAGAACCTATCCTTTACCTTATTTACTGCTTTTGCATCCATGCTATCGATCACATCTTGCAATGTGTTACAGTTTTAATCCCCATAAAACTGTTCCCCGCCCTAAATGGCTAAAGAATTGATTAATCAAACAGAATCGCAAATGTTTTCGCAAATACTCAAGTAGAGATCGATCTCCGGATTGGGAGAGAGATGTGCCTTAAAACCCTTCCCCTTTCGTAACCTGGCTCCCGAACCTAGATATGGTTATGACGACTGGTACCTTCACTTTTTCAAATCAAACAGCGTAGAAAGCGTTTCAAGTTCGGTTCCTTGGATGTCGGACCTTCAAACCCAAGTGGCGACTCTCTGAATTACGAGTGCTCGTCCCGCTTAGCGCTCCCTCGATCATGCTTTAAAAAGAACGGAATATTTTTAAGGGCACGTTGCCCACAATTTCCTTAATTTTTTGCATTACCATTGAATATTTTGTTTTAAGGATCTATTGAGAATGGTAGATGCGTTCCAACCAAATCGGTGGAACCGGTAAACTGACCAGGATCGGTTCAACCCATGTGATTTGTTTGGTTTTACGGATGAATTGGGAAAATTTAGGCTAAAAATATCTCCATATAATGCGTTTAGAATTCAAACTTTAAAAAATATCTTTAGGCTCGTTAATTTCTCAACTCTGCTTGACTCAACTTGTTTAATTCCATGGTAGCAAAATATTCGAAGTCCTAGTTTAAAAGCATCTCAACTTTTGTTTTCTCTCTTACTTCTTTCTCCTCTCCTCTCAATCCACCTTACGGTTTTGGACTTCAACTCTCCTCTCATCTCCTCTCTCTTGTTTTACAGATTTTGGTTGAGAGTATCTCTCTTTTTCAAGTGAGAGTTTAGATCTCCCTTGATCTCCCTCTATTTTTGGGTTGACTGCCACTAATCTATTGTGGATTAGGAGCTCTGGCAACGTTGGTGGAGCCCGGAGCTCTCGCTCGATGCGTATTTGATTCTTCCAAAACCCCATCATGAGTCTTTAGTAGTGTTAAAAAAAAACAAAAAACAAATAGTACCAACTACAAGGCCACGTGGGCCGGCCTGAGTCCGGTAGAATTTGTCATATTACTAACTAGAGTTGATGGAAATTGGTTCGGCCACATTTGAGTCCGAAGGTCTCGTTTAATAACAGTGATAGATAGTTGAAATTTGTAAGGAGATGAGATTATGATTGAGATTGGTAACGAGAATGAATTATTAATGAGAATGAATTGGTAATGAGTATGTTTGGTTAGGATATGATTAGATAATGTGATTATTAATATCGTGTTTGTTTCATATGGGATAGGATTGGATTGATAGTATAAATTTTCATTTTGCTCCCTCCCCCACTCATACAACAACACACATGCACACAGGAGAAAAAAAAAAAACCCAAGGAAAAAAGTAAAAACACCCGGCACACAAACGCACAACTTTTTCCTACTTTACTCTCTCTCTCTCCACGTACGCTACACCCACAGAAAAACCGGAGATTACGATGACGACGATGATGTCTATGGATCCATTCTGCTTCCTCAAAAAACTTGCTTTTTCAAAATTACGATGACGACGACGATGTCTATGGCCCTGTTCTGCTTTCTCAAAAAACCTGTTTTTTCAAAAAGAAAGTAATTTAGAAACTCAAATATAATAAAAATGAAAAATAATTTTTTGATTTTTTTCACAATTTTAAAGATTTCAATGAGATTTATCAAATAAGATACAGATTGATAGAAAAATTATTTTCGTAAACACATGATTTTTGAACTTCAAATTACTTTCTTTTTGAAAAAAGAAGGTTAACAAAGAAACTGGAGCGGCACCTATGACGACGAAGACAATGACCCAACCAATCTCATAATCAAGGTCTCTCTCTCTACCTGCACATATACATACATATTTTGTGTGTATGTGTTTCTGTGGTGGTGGTGATCTTTTGCTCCGGTGGTGGTGGAGATCGATCTGTTTCTTCAGTGGCAGTTTTGTCTTTCTTTCTTCATAATACCTAGGATTTGATTATTAATACCAGGGTTGTAGATATGTACCGTTTTGTATCGGCCGGTATTCCGTTTTAGCACAAATCTGAAAACCTTGACCTCCATTTCGGTCTCGTCCAAGTTTCCGGCTGTTGTCGGACGATTCCGACGTACTGGACAAATCTCGGCCGAGATGTAGTTATCGAAAATTTCGTTCGGTATTTTGCAGATCGCAACCAACAGAGAGATAGGACCAGGGTTGGAGTTTTTTAGCGAAAGCCCACTCGTCTCCGACAACAAGCTCGCGGACGCCGACTTCTTCAACTCCTTCGAAGGCGACTAACCGAATGGGGAGCTTTGAAGGAGGAATCGTCCACGACGCCGTCGATGCTTCCACTTAATTTCTGAATCGGACTGGTATTGAAAAAAATAAAATAAAAATTACTTTGAAGACTTTAATTTTGAAATCAGATCGTACATATATGCTCCTAACTAAGAACTCCAATAGAGAAGGAAACAAATCACAATTTAGAAATTCTATAAGAAGAGAGAGAACCAAGTAATCAACCCTATTTTCATGGAGTTCTGTACTCTCAATTTGATTTAGGTTAACAAGTTCAGGAACCTGAATACAAAACAAAAGGTTCTTCTTTGGTTAATGGATGGAGAAGAAAACAAGGTGGGTAAAAAGGTGTGTGAAAGAGAGAGAGAGAGAGTACATACAGAGGGAGAAAAGGGGGTTCAAGTGTGTTTTGCCGTTTTGCTTACACAAAACGGTGGCGTTTTGGGTAATTGTGAACTTATAGTCACAGACGGGTAAATGGGAAATTCAAATGAATAGAAACAAATATGGTTTCGTAATTGCAAATTTGTTGAATGACAGGGTATAGGTGATTCGGTACACTTAAAAAGGCGATGATGAAACAATAACAATGTTAATTAAGATAGTACCTTGGCGAGATAACTTTTGTTGCAGCCATGATCAATACCCTTATGCTTTTCCTAATACTTTTTTGAGCCCACTTTGTAAACTGTAATTGAAACCTAAAGCGCTTTGGCTATGCATTTTTTGGCAATGATGACAAAAATTTTAAAACAGCAACAAAGGGTGGTGTTGCTATGTCCAAATTGAATATCCACGGACTGAAAAGAAAGAAGTGAGAAACTAATTGCCGCGCCTGTGCCATTTTGGCTGATTTTTTCATTTGGGCCCTTTGGATTTGGAGCCTTGTGCTTCATGGCGATACTGGTTTGGGTTTAGTATTCTTGTAGGGTATTATCAGCACTCATTTAGTCCGCTTTGGCTAACTTAGTGTGTACACTAAACAGTAACTTTTGAATTTGCCCTGTGCCCTGGACTTGCTCGAATCACCACTTGAAAATGACTATCATAACAAATGTAGATTTCCAGTTGGAAATTCTCTGCAGGGCAATTCAACTGTGGGCTTTATGGTTGGAAACTTCAGGTAGTTGTTTTTATCTTTTAGGATTCACTTCCTTTCAATGAAGTTTCCTTTCCACTTATCAAAGAGAAGTAACATTCATTTAGGGGAAGGGGTCGCTGCAAGCGAAGTGGGTTTAGAAAGAACCTAAAAAAACCTGAAACTAACCGTCCTTTTGGGCTGCCAGATATGATGGGGAGCAAACCAGAGGGAGGGGCTGGGCAGCATTCCTGGTAACAAGGGGAGAGCAAATTAGGATGGTCCCATGGGAACCATTATCTCAATCACGCATAAACATGACATGCTTTCTCAATTGCTTTTCCTTTTTTAGTATCGGATGTCTGGTCCAACTTATGCGCACATAGACTAATCTTGAAAAACCAATCTCACCGTTCATTATCAAGTGCTCCATTTAAAGTCAGAGAAAAAGCTCTGTATAGACTGATCCAAAAAAAATTGATAGCTCTAAGAGGGTTTCGAAACTGAAAGCTTAGGAGTTGATTTGCTTTGTAAGTGCCTACAAGCTAGGAATGGGGCAAATTTAGATCACTATCAGTTAAAAAGTAAGGTGGTTATGGTTTTGCAATCTTGGTTCCTTTTTCCTATATCATTTTTCCTAGGGAAAACAAATCATAATACGATATGCCTAGATAGCGGATTATGAGAATATACTCCTATATTAAAGGACACTTCAAGATACAAGTGCTAATCATAATACTAGATGGTGTAAACAAGTGCCTGCAATTGCTATAAAGCATTTCAAACATGTTAGGGAGTTTGTTCTTGTTTAAATGCCTAACATGAATTACCGGGCATCTCCATTTCAAACAGTTAACACACGTCTGATATGCTGACATCCATACTCTTATGCAAATACAGAGCATCCAACATGAGTATTTGTACATTTAGAAGATTCCATTTCATGAAGACCATACCTACTTCATGCACAGGTGGGAAACTTTTTCCTGTTCTTGGATCTTGTTTTATACACTGTGGGATATTTCGTGAGGTTAAAAAAGAAACAAGTGTGTATTTACTATTTAGAATCTTTGGGCAATCTGACTAAATGAAATACTCTATCCTCTTGAGCGGTGTAACACAAGACACTCAGAAGCGCGTGTGTGCAGGTACACACAGAGATGAAATGAATGAACTTAAGCACAGCTTGAGTCCAATAACAGAGAACGCATCCAGTGGCTTAAGTTAAGGTGATGAAATGAATGAACTTAAGCACAGCTTGAGTCCAATAACAGAGAACGCATCCAGCGGCTTAAGTTAAGGTGGGTAGAAACTACTCTGTCTATGAAGTGTATGTACAAAGACATACATAGCAGCATATAATTGTGAAGCTAAATCTTTCACTTTCTCTTTGTTCATCCCCTGGTCCATCCGCTGAATCTATTTTTTTCTTTTCTTGATCCAAACTTTTCTTGCACTAGAGTAATTTTTTCAGGAAAAAACAACTCCAAGAAAGTAGCTACTGCAATTGGGGTAAGCTACCGTTTGCCTCTCTCATTCTCATACACAATTGTGTTCGTACATATATTGGAGGAGAAATAGATCAAAAAAGCATTTAGTTCTTAACACTACTGGTTAGTAACTTACAATTACCATTCTATTAGTGTTCTAGATGGCGCTTGGCGATAATCGGGTGGCAACCCACCTCCAAGTGCCTAGGCCCTGCCGAGGAGTTTGGCGGTTTTTTTTTTTTTTGGGTATTTTTTTTTTATATTTTTCATGTTTTTAGTGTATATTATGATATTAACATATACTAAAAGGACTTGGTGTGTATAACACTCACACATATATAATACTATATACATATTCAGTACACCATTTTCAGATCCAGAGAGGATCGAGAAACCCACCATTGTCGGTTCGCCTGCTTCACGCCTATCGTCGTCGCCGGTCACCGATTGTCGTCCGGTATGTCTCGTCTCTCTCTCATCTCTCTCTCGTTTCTCAATCTCTATCTCTCTCGCGTCTCTCTCCCTCTCTCGTCTCTCTCTTTCTGCTCTCTTCCTCTGTCTCTCGTCTCTCACGCTATCGTTTTGCCGCCAAGCTCCACCAAGGGTCCCTGGCCACCGAACAAAACACCAAAGGGGGTAGTCGTGGCGCTGACCCTCCGCCTAGTGCCTAGGTGCCACCTAGGAGGCCGCCATTTAGAACACTGCATTCTATAGATGCTTCGATTTGTTTTTTGTTTGGTTAACTTTGTGTTTTGGGTTTTGTTTTGTGCTTTAGAATAAAACCTATGAAAATGCTGAAAGCCTCGTCATTGGAGTAAAGTTTTCATCTACGTAAGGAAATGGAGCAGTACTTAAAAATTCAGAAACATTTCCCCTTTTCAAGTTGTCTATTTCAGCAAAATCTTCCCATTATGAGTTTTCGAAAAAGTTTGTTTAACCTTTAATAGAATTTTTCGAAAAGAGAACTAAAAAAAAAGAACTGGTCTCTTGTTTCTTTTTCTTTTCCCTTTCATAAGTATGTATGTTGTGTATATCAATGGTTTACAAGATCCTTAACAGGGGCCAGCACCTATATACATATACACAGCATTCTCAGAAGTTAGAGCTTCAAGTTTCTACACACTATTTTAGCTCTAAGAACATACTTGATGCCATGGGTTTTGGAAATGTCTACAGGCGAAAGTTGGCGGATGAGACAATAGTGGCCATATAACGCTTGAAGGATGTAATAGGAACAACTGGGGAATCACAATTTTGGACTGAATTGGAGATGATTAGCTTGTTATCCATATGACTATGTTGCACTTAATGGGATACTGTATCATCCAGAAAGAGAGGCTTCTGGTGTATCCCTTGATGTGTCAGAGCAGTGGGATCACAAGGCTTAGACATTAGTACCTCTCTTACTTCCTTAGAAACACTATCACTCTTTGGCTTTTATGGAGTAAACTGAAAACGTGACGTAACTGATAAGAAGATAGTGAAGTAACAAAATTAATTTTTGACTTCTCTGTCATTTTCGTCACCTATGCAAATTCTTCATCCAAACATCAAACAATGATCTATTTTTTTCCAACAATCACAAATTCAAGGTCCTGAGCTTGAGTCCTCTTATGTTCTCATTTCAGTACTTGCTGAATTATGAAGTGAGGTACTTTATTAGTTTTTAGCTTGATATAAACCACTATGAGCTATGGCTAGGTTATGGGTAATCATTTATTTTTATTCCTACCTGAACTTAAATGTATAAACATCTGGTACTTATCTTAATATGTTCTTTACAGGGATAGAGCTGCATGTATGTGGTTGGACGTCTCATACAATGTTTCACCATTGCTCCTTCAATCACATGGAGCTTTGCATTTTCCTTCTGCTCACTAGAACCTGAGGGAGTAAGACCCCAACCACATAACCACTTGCAATGCTACTCACTCCTTTCCTCCTTTGCCTGATATCTACCTGCAGCCAAACCATGCCTTGTGGATGACTTTTAACGGATGACAATCATCCTCATCCTCAATTTCTTGGACAACTGTGGTTTTGAAGCTCTGTTCCGTTATCTAACTTGTCCCATATAATATGTGTAAATGCGAGAGTTGTGCCTATTTAAGCTTTTTTGTGCTATATTTTTACTTTGGGTGTTTAAACCTTTTCCTTTGACCATCATGCGCCAATTTGACCACAAGTGTATTACAAGTTTCTTAACTTGAATCGCTCCCATCTGTCGCCGTTTGATTCAATTTTGCCATATGGGTTGTTAGTATTTGGGGTGCTTCAAACTCGAGATCAATGTTGTGAAAAATAAATTTCTTAATTCTTTCCATTGTGATGTTCATTATAATGTTCGGGCCATCTTTAATGTGTTGGCTATCTTAAAACATGTTTGTAACTCAGAACATAAGCATGTGCTTACATATGGTGCAGCTAAACTTTGAATATGAAACTTTTCAAGAACATATAAATCTCTGTGTTTTGCATTTTGTAAAATATGTCTTAGTTCAAATACTGCTAATTGTGAAACCATGGGCATCACCGATCGTGCTTAACACATAGGTCATGCTTTGTCGCCACTCAAACCTCTCATAGCCATAAATATATATATATGCGTTTCAGTTAATACATATTTCTTACGATTACAATACCAAAGCACATAATTAGAATATATTACAACGGAGGACAATACCAAACATGAAATCACCAGGCATGACTTTGGCCTACACCTAAAGTCAGTATAAAGGTGCGTGAGAAAAAAAACCCCATGTCATTGCCCTTTCTGGCTTGATTTTTACAATTGTGTGCTTTGCTCCATACTACTGCATTACTCATTCTGTTACTTTCGCTAGCATAACAAAACATAAAAAAATACACTTATAAGACTAATCAGTGCATTTGATGGAGGGACCATAGATAACCAAACTAGCCATTACTAAAATACAAAACGATCATATGCCAAACAAACAAACCTCAACAAAGAAAACTTCGTAATTAACCCTTCTTTTACAACAATCTACCAAAAGAAACCCAAATAATTCAAAATTAAACAATAACGCTAAATAAAATTCATTATTAGACCAGCAAGCATGACCGAGCATGCAACGCACGTTGCAAACAACCCAGTATTAAGAGATGTAGCTAGTTTGTTGACTGCTTAACTTCATACACTTGAAGGCACGAGGTTTGTTAAGGGATATAAATGGACCAATGGTAAACTAATTGGTGTTCATTAGTAATTAGTACAATTTCCGGGGCAAGGTCCCTTATTAGTGCAATTGCCCACAATGTTGGGCGTGTCTCACGTTGGTCGAAGTTTTAAAGCAGAAAAACACTTAAGTCACAGTTGGATTCTGTTAAAAAAAAAAAAAACAGTTGGATTCTAGCAAACTGGCAGTCCCTATATAGGCAAAAGCAGACATCACGTTAATGATCGGATCTGTTAATTTTGTAGAGTTCATTGAGAACATTAACAGAGTAAAAATTATTGAGATCAAATGTTGATTAATGCCTTTTCAAAATGAATTTACCTATTGTTAAATTGGGTTTAATTGATTTGATTCAGTACGGCTGACCCCATTTTCATAAAGATAAATGCATTACGAACAGGTATTAATTGGAACCCTGTTTTTATAATTTTTGACACCACTATTATTCTCAAGAAGCTCTAAAAAATGAACAGATCCGATCATTAACATGACCCTTGCTCTTGTGCTCGAAAAATGCTGACTGAGAATCTAACTACTCCGTATTATATCTGCAATTTTTTGCTCCTTTTTTTTTTGGTGACAAATGGACACTCCCTTATTTATATATTTATTTATTTTGGGGAAACAGACACACACACACATATATATTAACAATGAAATAAATACAAAGCACACAAAAGGTCCCACTACAAGAAAAAACAATGAGAAAACAGGGAAAACAGAAAAACGAGATCCGGTATTAAAACCCATGTCTCAAACGTACGTGGATGAAAAGATCTCGATCTGCATCAAGCTATCAAGAAAGATCCTTTATTTATAACTTATAAGTATTTAATTACCCTGAACATGATAAAACTTTAGTCTTTGCTTTTTTAATTTGACTTGCCCTGTTGCCTGCCATCACATGGACCATGATGGCATTATTGCATGATTATTTTAGGAGTACTTTAGATTTTAGTAGATGTTGATATGTTTTTCAATGGCACCACCATACGTGCAATCTGATCTCAAAAGCTAAAATAATACTTCATTCGTTCTTAAATAAATATTCGGGGCGCAAACCTATATACCTTTTAAAAGATGTATTTTTTGATTAAAAAATTAAAAGAAAATCACAATTTAACAAAAGTCATTGATATCTAGTAATTTGTGAAAAAGATTTGATTTGTTGTAGAAAAAACTGCATCTTTTTTAAGACCGAAATTAGTGCACTGGACATGTATTTAAAAACGGAGGAAGCAATAGTATTTGTTTTCTATTGTAGTTGGGATGTGCAATGGCAACATTGAATAAAATAACCGTTAATGATATACGTACCGACCATTTGTAGGGAAACCGTACCGACCGGCTGCGCCGGGTAGTCTCCAGCCACCGGACGGCCGATCCGATCCGTCCATAAATTTTTTCAAAAAAAACTGAGGGGCCTTTGCGGGAATCAACAGCATCCGATGTGTGCATGGTGCTTGATCTAAACACCCTTTTTTATGTATATGTATACACACATATACATATACATAAAAAAGGGTGTTTAGATCAAGCACCATGCACACATCGGATGCTGTTGATTCCCGCGAAGGCCCCTCAGTTTTTTTTTAAAAATTTATGGACGGCTTGGATCAGCCATCCGGTGGCCGGAGACTGCCCGGCGCGGCCGGTCGGTACGGTTTCCCTACAAATGTGTCGGTGCACATAGCATGACTCTAAAATAACTGTAAATAAAATTCAGCACCTTTGGTTGGACTTCCTACTTCCAATCAAACAAAAACAACAGCCCACAAGGCACAAGGAAGAGATGACTTACTTGAACTACTCATCCTCTACCGCTTGGGTAAAGGTCCTGTCAAGTTTCCTATGATTCATTTTTGTCCAGTTTGACTTTTTTGGCCCGTTTCGGATTCACAATAATAATAAAAAACGTTCATTTTGTAAAACTCACCAGTTGACCCGTTTCAAAGACCATATGCATCGGATCGATACTGATGAATGTTGTTGCCTGTTGACACCTAATTTGGCCCTAGCACTCGCAAATTCAAGTTTGGAGCAACATTGCCCGAGGCAGAATTCAACATTTGCGCGCCCAACGCAAATGGAAAAATTCAAAATAAAGTACAGTACTTGAAATGGGTTGTTATTCTACTTTTTTACACTTGGCCAACATCAGTGGATGGGAATAGACATTAGCCTACCAGGAATTTCGGTGCATTTGGTAAGTCTCCGTGCAAGAGCAATCAGTGTGGCCAACTTCAGGTGGGAAACGGATGAGAAGAGACATCCATTTTTATTGCAACTGTCCCCAAGAATGGCCTATAAAATGCATGCCCATTTGCTGCATCGGGGGATCCCAAAAATCCAGAAAAGACCTATCTCCAAAATCTCCGAGGCTGAAGCCCTCCTAGTTTTGGTTCGGGAAAAAAACTCCACATCCCCACAAGTTCATTATAAGCCAGAGTCACACGACAACAATTATATAGCTAAAAGTAAGTATGGATTGAATTCTGTGCTATTTCTAGTTATATTTTTGTCTAGTTTAATTTCAGAGCACACCTCTGTAAAAATTCACTGCATGAGGTGAGAAAGATGTAATCCTACGTAGGGGTATTTCCCCCTTTTCAATTCAAATTTTCAGTTCAACTCAAATGTTTTTTTTTTTACTTAGATTAATATCACAACAATGGCCTTTTCACCTAAAACCAAAATAAGGTTGCATTGTTCGGATTACCATTTTGCACCCTTATTTTGGTATAAATGAAAAGAAGATTGTCATGAACCGAGGTGTTCTTTTCGTGTATATAAGGATGGCGTTAAAACTTGAAAGTACCGAACGACCGTTTGTCAGTGATAATGTAGCCACAATCGAGTCCCGGTGATTCTAGGATTTCACATGCCTTAAACACGAAAAGAGGACTAATGGTCATGTTATCAATAAGCAGCTCTGCATACATTTTATATTATTTATTTGCCAAGGATAATTATTTGAAAAATAAAGTATCGAGAGAACGATATTGGGTGCCTAACACCTTCCCCATACGTAACAGTAAATCCCTAAATCCATTTCTGTTTTCGCAAACCCTCAAATGGGAGTCAATTATAAGCCACGTTTGAAAGAAGAATTTGCTCAAACAGAAATATAAAAAAAGAGTTAGAACCGTTTTCTTTACAAAACGGTTTTAACAGGCGACTTGACACACTTGAATTCAATGTTAAGTGGCGAATCCATTTTCAAATAAAAGTCCGAGCCACAACTGCAAACTCAAAATACATAATCGTCACATTTAAAAGTCATGATTTTGAAAGTGTTGTCTTTTTGCCCTACAAAGTGGGTTGGGTGACCGCCGGTAAAAATCGGGACGCAACAAATGCCTTATCGAAATACAGTTATCTTAAAACAAATACATTTATCACACTGGATCAAATCCATTTGTTTGAAGATAAATATGTTCCAATAAGGTATCTGTGACATCCTACTTTTTTCCAGTAACAAAAAAAAAAAAAACTTTTGACCCAAATAATTAGATCTTTCATTTCTCTTTTTCAAACTTCTTAATAAAATAAAATACTTCTATTTCAAATTTCATAATATCAAGGCTATTTTTCTAATATGTGTTTTTATACTAAATGTCAGTTTATAAGATGTGTATAGTTATTTATCCGTGTGAGAGAGTTTTAAGGGTTGTGGGAGAGTGGGCCATTATTTGCATATATAAGTGTTGAGAGACCTAGGTTATTTTAGTTTCTCTAGAGAATTGTGAGAGCTAAATAGTGCGGCGGCGTGGGAATGTTTTCACCGGAGCTGTGATTTTTAGGTAAGTCTTCTAATTAATTTCTCTTAGATATTATATTATGTAACTTACCCTTTAGGCTTTTACGATCATATATTGGAATACGGGTTTTTGTTGTTTGAGAAGTGAATCGGTGGGGTGGAGAGAGAGAGAGAGAGAGAGAGAGAGAGAGAGAGAGAGAGAGAGAGAGAGAGAGAGAGAGAGAGAGAGAGAGAGAGAGAGAGAGAGAGAGAGAGAGAGAGAGAGAGATGTGCGTGCATGTGGTGCCGTGTGTGCATGCCGTGTGTGAAGGTGAGAAGTAATGGTGGTATTCAATTGCAAATTAAGTTTTTGGTGATTTGCACGTTGGAGTATAGTTGGTTGGTGGCACTTGGTTTTAGGTTTAGGAATTAATTATTAGTAGTTGTATAAGTTTAGGCATTGACTAGTTACAGTACAATAGATCATTCATACACTAATAAATTTATTTGTTTCTTTTGTTTGCAATACAGACTAGTGGATTGTTATCAACATTGCAATTGGTTGCATTCTTTCAGATTTTAGGTGAGTGGTTAAGCATGTGATCCTTTTGAGCCAATCTACTCTTGACATTTCGTTATTTCTTGTGATCCGATGATAATTAATCTTATTCATTGCTCTCATAATTATTGACAATTGACGTACCCTTTGACATACAAGGTTAATTGAGAATATTTTTAGTCATCGATTGCCCTTACTTTTACTGTCGTTGATTCCTTGACTCGATAATATTATTGTAACTCTGCAACGGCGCAGGGAATAATCCTGGTGCAAGTGCCTCCGGCTCGCCGTTGTTCTACTTGTGTTTGGGACCATGGACTATGTTATATTTATTAAAGTCCAAGGAAAAGACCTGTGAGATATTGTGGTGACTTTGGTCGCTGAGGAAAAGACTTGTGAAATACCATATGACTCTAGTGCTAAACGGATAGGGAAAAGACTTGTGAAATACCCTGTGACTCTATTTCGAATCGGCTTAGGAAAAAGGTCCCAAGCGCCATCCTGTGGTGACTTTAAGTACGGTGTTGGATCCAACGGACGAAGCCCTGAGAAAATATTTGGCATTTGGAAATTGGTAATTATGGTTCTCCCTTTGGTTCATACTTCTATTATCGTTGTTCGTCGTTCAGATATTATTGGATTCATTGTTTGGTATAATTATTGTGGTGATTCGATTATTGTTGTTGCTATTCATTAATCCGTTATTCATCTTGTGGATACTATTTGTTGAGTTGTTGATGTCTTTGTTCAATATTCGGTTTGTTGATAGTATTCGTTGAACCATCGATCTCTATTATTAATTTGAAACCATTTCTTTGAAGCCCACAATAATCTTTTGTTGAAAGTATGCCACTTTGTATTACTCTTAGCATGCTTAACTACTCATTGAGCTCATCAGCTAACGGATTTATTCCACATTTTTTTTCAGGTTAGTTCATGGAGCGTTATAGTGGACTCTGTGGCTTTGTCGGGACATTCTGTTTGGACCTCTAGGACGTCTGTATTTATATTTCTTTTCCATTGTCTAAAAGTTTTCGCACTTTTATTTATTAGCTTCCGCACTTTTATTAATTGGCAGTTCATCGTAGAATTTGGAGTTGGAGAATATGAGATGTTTTAACAAAAATACTGGTTTTGAGTTTGCACATTTTGCTTTAATAAAATATCCAGTTTTTATTGATTGCAAGTTCTTAAAGTATTATTTTTAATTAGGCTTCGTGTTCCATAATTATTACATGGTTCACGGCCGGTCATGTTCCTGGATTTGGGGCGTGACAGTATCCATCGGTACCAAACGAACATGGTTTTTGACGCGGTCGAATTACTTGGCGAGCTTTACCAAATGAATGTTTTCTCTCACTTACTTCTTTCTCCTCTCAATCCACCTTACGGTTTTGAACTTCAACTCTCCTCTCCTCTCCACTCTCTTGTTTTACGGATTTTGGTTGAGAACATCTCTCTTCTTCAAGTGAGAGTTTAGATCTCCCCTCTCCCTCTATTTTTGGGTTGACTGCCACTAATCTATTGTGGATCAAGAGCTCTGGCGTTTGACGACTTCATGGAGGTAGGCAGGCAGGCAGGCAATGATGGTGGAGTTCGGAGCTCTCGCTTGATGCGTATTTGGTTCTTCCAAAACCCAATCATGAGTCTTTAGTACTGTTAAAAAAAACAAAAAAACAACTAGTACCAACTACAGGGCCACGTGGACCGGCCCGAGTCCGGTAGAATTTGTCACAGTCCTAACTAGAGTTGATGGAAATTGGTTCGGCCACATTTGAGTCCGAAGGTATTGTTTAATAACGATGATAGGTGGTTGAGATTTGTAAGGAGATAAGATTAGGATTGAGATTGGTAATAAAAAATAATTATTAATGAGAATGGATTGGTAATGAGTATGTTTATTTGAAATGAAATTAGATGATGTAATTATTAATATCGTGTTTACTTCATATGTGATAGGATTGAATTACTAGTATAAATTTTCATTTTTGCCCCATCCCCCACCCATACAAGTATACAACAACACACATGCACACAGGAGAAAAAAAAAAAAAACCAAGGAAAAAAGTAAAAACACCCAGCACACAAACGCACTACTTTTCCATACTTTACTCTCTCTCTCTCTCTCCACCTACTCCACACCCCCAGAAAAACCCAACAATGCTGAGATTACACTGACGACGACGATGTCTATGGCCCCATTCCGCTTTTTTCGTTTCCTTACAAAAAAAAAACTATGAGCAGAGACAATTCGCAGAGAATCACGCAGAGACAAATACATTTGGCCTCATTTTTGGTCTCAAAAAAATCTAAAAAAATATCCATAAATTTTTGAATATTATTTTATGGGGCCCTATTAAAAATTAGCTCCAGTGGATATCGGTAAGTATTACTTTTTGATTCGTAAGCGCGAACTGAGCAGTTTCGCCCCTACGAATCAAAAAATAATACTTACCGATATTCACTGGAGCTGATTTTTTACAGGGCCCCATAAAATAATATTAAAAAATTTATAGATATTTTTCTAGATTTTTTTGGGACCCGAAATGAGGCTAAACGCGTTTGTCTCTGCGTGATTCTCTACGAATTGTTGCAAAATTACGATGACGACGGTGATGTCTATGGTTTTTCAAAAAGAAGATAATTTTAAATTCAAATATAATGAAAATGAAAAATAATTTTTTGATTTTTTTGTACCGTTTTAAAGATCTCAATGAGATTTATCAAATAATATCCAGATTGGTAGGAAAATTATTTTCGTAAACATATGATTTTTAAGCTTCAAATTACTTTTTTTTGAAAAAGAAGGTTAACAAAGAAACTTGAGCAGCACCTATGACGACGAAGACAATGACCCAACCAATCTCATAATCAAGGTCTCTCTCTCTCTCTCTCTCTCTCTCTGCACATATCTATATAATAAAACAACTCAGTATTTGAATCATATGTGTATAAATCTAACAGCCCAAATTTATCCCTCATAAATCCTATGGCTGAGAAGAGTCATAAGGCTAGAAAATTCCAATCACTCATAAATCCTACAGCTGAGAAGAGTCCCAAGGCAAGAAAATTCTATTTTCAATATTCTCTAACCTTTTCTATTTCAACTCTCTTTTGTTATAGAAAGATAGAAAGCAATAAAATTTCATTGCAAAAAAAATACCTGGATTTTGAAATAAGAAAAGGAAGTAATTTTTGAAACCTTAACGCTCTCTCTCTTCGAAGCAAGGCAAAATCTTCTCTAATTTTTTCGATCCCAACTCTTTTTTGTTATAGAAAGATAGAAAGTAATAAAATTTCATGTATAAAATTAATACAAGGTAGATCGTAAACTAAACAAAAAGGGTAAGAAATAAATCTATTTGATCTTAATTTAAGAAAAAATCTTCCCGTATAAATCAATTTCGTTGGTGGGGTGGTTCACATTTCATTTTAGTTGTATTCAAAACGTGATTTCATTTTAGTTGTATTCAAAACATGTTGCGCCGTGCCTTCAGGCACGGGTAAACTCCAGTACATGCATATTTTGTGCGTATGTGTTTTTGTGGTGGTGGTGGTGGTGGTGATCTTTTGCTCCGGTGGTGGTGCAGATCGATCTGTTTCTTCGGTGGTAGTTTTGTCTCTCTCCTTCATAAGACCTAGGATTGGATTATTAATATCAAGGTTGTAGATACCGTTCTGTACTGGCCATTACGTTCCGTTTTAGCACAGATCTGGTAACCTTGACCTCCATTTCCGTCTCGTCCAACTTTTCAGCTGTTCTAGGACGATTCTGGCGGCCGAGATGTAGTTACCGGAAGTTTCGTTCGGTATTTTGCAGATCGCAACCAATAGAGAGAGAGGACCAGGGTTAAAGTTTTTTAGCGAAGGCCCACTTGTCTCCGACAACAAGCTCGCCGACGCCAACTTTCTCAACTCCTTCGAAGACGACTAACCGAATGGGGAGATTTGACGGAGGAATCGTACACGACGTCGTCACTGCCTCCACTTAATTTCTGAAGCGAACTGGTATTAAAAAGGGTGCTGTTAAATACAACTGCGAATTTACTACATGTAGCCAATTTATAAAAGGAAATTTTTAGATTCCCTTTTATAAATTGGCTACATATAGTAAATTCGCAGTTGTATTTAGCCGGACCCTTGAAAAAAATAAAAAAATTACTTTGAAGACTTTAATTTTGAAATCAGATCGTACATGTGGAAAAATGCTCCCAACTAAGAACTCCAATATAGAAGGAAACAAATCGCAATCTAGAAATTC
Organism: Rhododendron ovatum; assembly: GCA_019656835.1. Taxonomy (NCBI): domain Eukaryota; kingdom Viridiplantae; phylum Streptophyta; class Magnoliopsida; order Ericales; family Ericaceae; genus Rhododendron; species Rhododendron ovatum. The sequence continues at coordinate 7,068,429 of CM033801.1, forward strand.
TGGAAGAAAAGAGAGAACCAAGTAATCAACCCTATTTCCGTGGAGTTCTGTACTCTCAATTTGATTTAGGTTAACAAGTTCGGGAACCTGAATACAAAACAAAAGGTTCTTCTTTGGTATATTTAATCGGTCCAGAATAAATCTCTAATCAAATTGTTCTAGTCCCCATTTTGGTATGACTTCTTCTCGTGGAGGAAAGAAAGTTGCAGCAGAAAAAGAAAGAGGAGGAGGATGGGGTCTTGAGAGAGCGAAAGGGGAAAGTTGCATTATTAATGGATGGAGAAGAAAACAAAGTGGGTAGAACCGTAAAAAGGTCAAAGAGAGAGAGCGAATACATACAGAGGGAGAAAAGGGGGTTCAAGTGTGTTTTGCCGTTTTGTGTATTACACAAAATGGTGGCGTTTTGGTGGGGCTGCAAGGTGCAGTGAGATACCCTCACTGCAGGGACTCCGCATCCCTGATCGTCATCGAAATGGAAGTGATAGTGAGAAATTAGTCTGATATTGGGTTTTTTAAATTCTTTAAATGACTATGGTTGCATAAGTGATATTTCAGATTTAGAAATTTGTAGGATGGATTGTATTTTCTTCGAAAAATTATTGATATATAATTATATATAAGTAGTAGCGCTAAATCCGAAATGGTATCGGTACGTAGCGTACGAATAGAAAAATCGGTATCCTTGTTGGTACAGTATTCAGAAGCTTGATTAATACTAGAGGTGGCAAATGGGCGGGTTTGGGCGGGTTGAAATGGGTCACGGGTCAAATATGGGCGGGTCAAGTATGGGCCAAATAGTAAATGGGTTGAAACGGATCGGGTCAAATACGGGTCAAGTCAAACCCAAACTCGACCCAACCCAACCCGTTTTTTTTTTTTTCGACACCCCCGCCTTTTCCCCATTAAATCATGGAACCCCAACAAACTGATTTCCAGCAAGAAACATCAACATTGCAGCAATAGTTCAACTCGTTATACAACCATGACCAATATCAATAGGAGCATCAGCAGTTGGACAATAAAACATGCTCAGAATGCTAATAGTAATCCAGCTATCTCTTAGCCCTCCCCACATACGGTTGGGAGTTGTAAACAGATAATAGTACACACTTGAATATAATAAGCATTTGGATAGTTTAGAAACCCAAATTCTAAAATTCTGATCTTCATGAAACACCACTTGCAGAAAATAACAGCAACTCTCAAACCAAAGCATTTGGTAGTTATAGACTTACTTAGACACTAATGGTTGTATTGGCACAAAGTGCAGTAACTGTCTCTCCAAAATCCTCCACAAGCTCTTCCTCCTCTTCATCCTCCTCTTCAACAACTACAATTTTTCAACAAGTACATAAAACAACTGTTATATATCATCCATACAGTATATCAATCTCCAATAAATAAATAAAAAAAGGACCGATTGCTTACTATTTGCATTGTATTGCCAATCTCGAGTACATAACAATGCCTCTACATTCTTTGGTATGAGTGAAGAGCGATATTTGTCTATAATACGGCCTCCAATACTAAAAGCTGACTCTGAAGCAACTGTAGTGATCGGAATACTCAAAATGTCACGTGCCATGAATGAGAGATTTGGATATCTAGAGGTGTTTCCCTTCCAATAACAAAGAATATCCAAATCCACATTTTTCTTCCTGTCAAGTCTAGGCTCTTCTAAATATAAATCAAGTTCTGACTTGACTCTACTCAATCCACATCCTTGACTCTCAAAAACATCAAATTCCTACAAAAGTTATGCAGTTAAGACTTATCAAACATTACAATTAGAAATTGCTACTATGAACATTGGACAAATTTAGACATATATACTCACATCCAACACATCAAGTATGTCATTTTGATTGCCTCCGCTTGTAGTATGTGCTGATGATGATGGATTGAAAGTCGATGCGGGAGAACGGTTCACATAGTCTTCAAACAATAAATATAGCTTCTCACGAATGCTTTTAACCCGATCAGAAAAGTTCATCAAATCTAGCCTTTTCAAGCAAAACTCAACAAATTGTAGCTTGTATAGAGGATCTAATATAATGGCCAACGATAAAACCATGCTATAGCATTCCCAATACTTGTCAAATTTCCCTTTCATCCTTCTTGCCATGGAACTTATAACATCGTCTAAATTTTCCATCTCCTCCTTAATGAGAAGTTGTATCTTCCACACCCCATGAAAGTATAAGTTCGCAGTTGGATACCGGGACCCGGAAAATAGTGTAGTAATCTCAAAAAATGGCTTTAGAAACCTAGTTATTCTTTCAACCCTTTCCCACTCCTCTTCTGATGGGCATGTCCTGAAATTTGTATCAACCAACTGTAATCGATAGTAAGCAAGATGATGAACAAGGGCACATTCAAGCATCGAATATGTTGAGTTCCATCTAGTCACAATATCTTGCTGAACCTTCTTACTACTACTTGAAGGTAATTGAGCAAGGCATTCAGCAAATTTGATTTTCCTTGCTTCTGAACCTTTAACATACTTGACACTCTCTCTAACACTATGTATCGCTTCCTCAATCACTTTCAAACCCTCTTGAACTATGAGATTCAACACATGTGCACCACAACGTATATGAAAGAATTGACCATCACACGACAAAGAGTTGCTCAACAACATATGACGCTTCAAGACATCAACGAGACCATCATTATACTTTGCATTATCCAGTGTGAGGGTGAATATTTTTTTGTCAATTCCCCAATCTTTCAACAAATGAATAACTCTTTCAGCCAAAATTGGTCCATTATGTGGAGGAGGAACATGACGAAAATTCAAGATATTTTTCTGTAGAACCCAATCCTCATCAATGTAATGTGCCGTAAGAGCTAGATATCCATCACTAGTTAGGAAAGACCATAAATCTGAAGTTAGGCATGTCCTACTTGTAATGGATTCTAATGTACGTTTTAATGTTACTGTATCCCTTTCAAATAGCTTCAATACATCCGCCTTTGCTGTATTTCTTGAAACAGATTTCACCGTTGGATTTAAAAAAGAATGTATGTCTCTAATTCCTTCATGTTCTACAAATGTAAAAGGGTAATTGTGCTTGATAATTGTCATGGCCATTTTCGCACGGTACATCTCTTGATCTACCTGAATAGAAGGATGAAAGTCATGAGGCTCTCTGTTAGGACATTTTTCCCTATGGCGTAATAAATTCGACGTGCCTGATTCACCAACGACATATTGTAGCCCACAGAAAATACACTTGGCCCTAATTTTTCCATCAGCACAAAGAGGTAATTTTTCAAATTCATCTCATATAGATGAAGTGGACCTCTTCGGACGTTTAGCAGGACTCGAAGAGCATTGCTCAATATTATCATCAATATTTTCTTCCATTTTTACTACTCAAAAAATACAGTAACACGATCATCTACACCTAAATTCCCATAAACCAAATTCTCTACAAATCAACAGTACTACAAAGATCTCGCAACCCATTCGGAAAATAGATTCATGAACAACTGGAAGAATAGAAAATAGTCACCTGTAATGGTGGTCTAAGCCTGACAAAAGACAACAGTAGAGTTCGGACTGTTATTTTTTGATCACTGTTTCACTGATCCAATGCTAGATCTGAAGAGTAGGAAATCATTAATCGAAATCAACTTGCAGTCTCAATCAACCTGTTTGGTTGGAAAGGGAATGTGTGAACTTAAGTTGGGGTTTTGAAGTGTCTTGGTGCTGTTTGGTTAGGAATTTAGGACCGCAAAACGCCGTTTTGGAGTTAAAATCGGCGGTGTTGTCGAATTGAGATTGCAGTTTGATTTGGGGGGTTGTGATGTCGAGGAGAGCAGTTGCTATTTGGTGGAACTCGAGAGGGACGACGTCGGAGTGACCGGAGATGGTTTTGTCGGTGTGCTTGGGAGTGTCGTCGTTGCAAGCACAGTTAGAGAGAGAGAGAGAGGTGAATCAGAGAAGGAGAGAGTGCGGGCTGAGAGAGAGAAAGAGGTATTGGGTCATTTTTAATTCTAACCCATATTGAACCCACTCTTAACCCATTTAAACCCATATAAATATGGGTTGATATGGGTTCAACCCATATCAACCCATCACACAATATGGGCGGATTGGGTTGGGTTATAAGTGGGCAGATTTGGGCGGGTTAAGTAATATGAGTTTGGATTGCCACCTTTAATTAATACCAAGTCCATGGGGTATTAACAATCTAATGGATGGGTCGATTGATAAATATAAAGCAAGACTAGTTGCAAAGGGTTTTAAACAACAAGCTAATCTTGACTTTTTTGACACATTTTCTCCGGTTACACGTGTGACATCCATTAGATTGTTAATTGCAGTGGCTGCAATTTGTGATTTGAAAATTCATCAAATGGATGTAAAAACAGCTTTTTTAAATGGGGATCTAGATGAGGAAATTTATATGGACCAACTCGAGGGCTTTGTGGAGCGCGGACTAGAAAGCAAGGTGTGTAAGTTAACAAAGTCCCTTTATGGCTTAAAGCAGGCTCCTAAGCAATGGCATGAAAAATTTGATTCCTGCATGATTAAGAATGGTTATAAAACTAATGAGAGTGATAAGTGCATCTACTATAAAACATGTGAGAGTTCACATGTGATTATCAGTTTTTATGTAGATGATCTTTTGATATTTGGCTCTAACATGCATATTATTAATGAGACAAAAAATATGCTTAATAACCATTTTGATATGAAAGATCTTGGTGAAGCCAATTTTATTTTGGGTATAAAGATTACTAAAACAAGTGAAGGAATTTCTCTTGACCAGTCGCATTATGTTGAGAAAATTTTAAAAAAGTATAACTATCTTGATTGCAAGCATGTTGTTACTCTTTTTGATGCTAGTGTGCATCTTTTTCCTGTTCAAGATGATGATGAGGTGATAAATCAAAAGGAATATGCTAGCATGATTGGTAGCTTGAGATATGCGACTGATTGTACTAGAGTTGACATTGCTTACGCAGTTGGAGTACTTAACAGGTTTACTAGCAAGCCGAGTAGTGATCATTGGCATGCCATGGAAAGAGTAATGAGATACTTATCTGGTACCAGAGCCTATGGCTTATTTTATAAAAAGTATCATGTTGTACTTGAGGGGTATAGTGATGCCGATTGAAATACCTTGTCAGGTGATCTCTCTCTACTACAGGTTACATCTTTACTTTGGGAGGTGGTGCTATATGCTGGAAGTCGAAAAAGCAAACAATTATTGCTAATTCGACTATGGAAGCTGAACTTATAGCTTTATCTTCAGTAAGTGAGGAGGCGAATTGGTTACGAGATTTGTTGCATGAAATCCCTTGTTGGGAAAAAACAATTCCTCCTGTGTTAATTAGGTGTGATAGCACTACTGCAATTGGTATAGTAAATAATCGTTACTACAATGGTAAATCCAGACCCATACGAAGGAAACACAGTATTGTGAGATCCTATTTGAGTAGTGGCATCATAAATATGGATTATGTTAAATCTTGTGATAATCTTGCAGATCCATTAACCAAGGCCTTGGCAAGAGAAAGGGTTTGGAGTACATCGAGGGGGATGGGGCTGAAGCCCATACAATCATGAATCATGTATGAGGATACCCCACCTGGAGACCAGAGATCTTGTAACCAGGTTCAATGGGAAGAACAAATCATACGGTGATCGTAAGAAATGCACTGATGTTATTTTTGTCCATCCCTAAGATGTAAGTGCATTTATCCTGTAAGGTTGGAGGGTTGAGTTTTTAAACTCTTAATTAAAGTCTGTAGCTCGTATGAGTGGTGTGTTAGTATTACAAGAGCACTCTTGACAGATTTCACCTATGTAAGCGTGAGAGTGGGGCCGCTTCCTATGAAATTAAGGGCTAATCTCAAATACGCTTATGAAAACTGGGATCAGCACAAGGCCGTAAAGCGCTGTCTAATAAAGCTCATGTCAACACCTGAGTTATTATGTGTGAGCAGCAATTCTTTATTTCCTCTAAGCAGTCATAGTTCAATGCTGAGCAAACTACTGACTCTGGATTAGAGGTTACTGTTTCACTACTGGAGGTTCAATGCAGAGCACACCTTCATGATGCGTAATAATTCCTCTTTGCCCGGTAATATATTTTTACTTTATTTAATATTCAAATGAGTGGGGGATTGTTGTTACATTTTTATATTAAATGAAGTATATTAATTAATCTAATATCATTAACGTAAGAGTTCAGTACATTAGAGTAAAGTCTTTAACTGAAATCTAATTAATGTGTTAAGTTATGCATATACGTAGTTAGTTGGGCTTCTACCTAAGGACTATTTAAGGGTCTTATTTAGGTGTTTCTAATGTATGTAAGTGGAGTAGTAAAAAAACAAAGGGAAAAACTATTTTCACTATTTCGGGCAAAGAAAGGTGTTTTTATTCGGTGGAGCTTTGGGCTCACACCACTGGTGCAGAGTGTGTGAGAGCCATACAACTTGAGTGTTGGGCTGATGTATCCTAGGGGAGAATAGTTGTTGTCTACTGCATCGGTTGTTTGGGTTTCACCCACCGCAGAGGCTATATCTCCTTAAAGAAAGCGAGATACCCGAGCCTCAACCATTTTGGTGTTGTTCTGAATTTATTAAATATATATATACTGCGGTAATTTCACCAACAAGAGGCTTCTGGTGTATCCCTTGATGTGTAAGAGCAGTGTGATCACAAGGCTTAGACATTAGTACCTCTCTTACTTCCTTAGAAACACTATCACTCTTTGGCTTTTATGGAGTAAACTGAAAACGTGACGTAACTGATAAGAAGATAGTGAAGTAACAAAATTAATTTTTGACTTCTCTGTCATTTTCGTCACCTATGCAAATTCTTCATCAAAACATCAAACAATGATCTATTTTTTTCCAACAATCACAAATTCAAGGTCCTGAGCTTGAGTCCTCTTATATTCTCATTTCAGTACTTGCTGAATTATGAAGTGAGGTACTTTATTAGTTTTTAGCTTGATATAAACCACTATGGGCTATGGCTAGGTTATGGGTAATCATTTATTTTTATTTCTACCTGAACTTAAATGTATAAACATCTGGTACTTATCTTAATATGTTCTTTACAGGGATAGAGCTGCATGTATGTGGTTGGACGTCTCATACAATGTTTCACCATTGCTCCTTCAATCACATGAAGCTTTGCATTTTCCTTCTGCTCACAAGAACCTGAGGGAGTAAGACCCCCAACCACATAACCACTTGCAATGCTACTCACTCCTTTCCTCCTTTGCCTGATATCCACCTGCAGCCAAACCATGACTTGTGGATGACTTTTAACGGATGACAATCATCCTCATCATCAATTTCTTGGACAACTGTGGTTTTGAAGCTCTGTTATGTTATCTATCTTGTCCCATATAATATGTGTAAATGCGAGAGTTGTGCCTATTTAAGCTTTTTTGTGCTATATTTTTACCTTGGGTGTTTAAACCTTTTCCTTTGAACATCATGCACCAATTTGACCACAAGTGTATTACAAGTTTCTTAACTTGAATCGCCCCCATCTATCATTCTTTGGTTCAATTTTGCCATTTGGGTGGTTAGTGTTTGGGGTGCTTCAAACTTGAGATCAATGCTGTGAAAAATAAATTTCTTAATTCTTTCCATTGTGATGTTCATTATAATGTTTGGGCCATCTTAATGTGTTGGCTATCTTAAAACTTGTTTGTAACTCAGAACATAAGCATGTGCTTAAATATGGTGCAGCTAAACTTTGAATATGAAACTTTCAAGAACATATAAATCTTTGTGTTTTGCATTTTGTAAAATATGTCTTAGTTCAAATACTGCTAATTGTGAAACATGGGCATCACCGATCGTGCGTAACACGTGGGTCATGCTGGTCATGCTTTGTCGCCACTCAAACTTCTCATAACCATAAATATACATATGCGTTTCAGTTAACACATATTTCTTACGATTACAATACCAAAGCACATAATTAGAATATATTACAACGGACGACAATACCAAAGATGAAATCACCAGGCATGACTTTGGACTACTACCTAAGTCAGTATAAAGGTGCGTGAGAAAAAAAAGCCCCATGTCTTTGCCCTTTCTGGCTTGATTTTTACAATTGTGTGCTTTGCTCCATACTACTGCATTACTCATTCCGTTACTTTCGCTAGCATAACAAAACATAAAAAAACACACTTATAAGACTAATCAGTGCATTTGATGGAGGGAAAAAAGAGTCATCTTGCACCTAACAACAACACTTTAGCCCGAAACCATAGATAACCAAATTAGCCATTACTAAAATACAAAACGATCATATGCCAAACAAACAAACCTCAACAAAGAAAACTTCGTAATTAACCCTTATTTTACAACAATCTACCAAAAGAAACCCAAATAATTCAAAATTAAATAACAACGCTAAATAAAATTCATTATTAGTCCAACAAGCATGACCGAGCGTATAACGCATGTTGCAAACAACTCAGTATTAAGAGATGTAGCTAGTTTGTTGACTGCTTAACTTCATACACTTGAAGGCACGAGGTTTGTTAAGGGATATAAATGGACCAATGGTAAACTAATTGGTGTTCATTAGTAATTAGTACAATTTCCGGGGCAAGGTCCCTTATTAGTGCAATTGCCCACAACGTTGGGCGTGTCTCACGTTCATTAGTAATTATGTCATTATTGTATGATTATTTTAGGAGTATTTTAGATTTTAGTAGATCTTGATATGTTTTTCAATTGCACCAACATGCGTGCAATCTGATCTCAAAAGCTAAAATAATACTCCACTCGTTCCTAAATAAATATTCGGCGCGCAACCTATATACCTTTTAAAAGAAGTATCTTTTGGTTAAAAAATTAAAAGAAAATCACAATTTAACAAAAGTCATTGATATCTATTAATTTGTGATCGTGAGAACTTAGTCTGATATTTTGTTTTTTAAATTCAGCTATGGTTGCATGTGTCATATTTCAGATTTAGAAATTAGTAGGATGGATTGTATTCTCTTGGAAAAATTATTGATATATAATTATATGTAAGCAATAGCGCTAAATCCGAAATGGTATCTGGTATGTAATCGGTACCGGTATGTACCGTACCAATAGAAAAATCGGTATCCTTGTTGGTACGATATTCAGATCGAACCTTGATTAATACCAAGTCCATGGGGGTATTACCAATCCCCCATATTCTCCTCCTTTAGGAGGCTTGCTCATCCCATGGGATTAACAATCCGAAGGGATTTTGTGTTACCAAACAAGAGATTCATAGTCCGGTGGTACTATTAGTCCAATCCCAAGGTTGAATCTGATTAACAAACGGGGCTGAAGTACAAATGAAAGAAGAAAGGGAAAATGATGATCTATGACGTATTTTGATAATTAATATCCGCCAAAGACATGCTAAAAACGTTTGTTAATGCTGAAAATGTCCTTGACGGGTATTAATTACCAAAACAAGTCCTTGGCCGTCATTTTCCCAAGAAGAGAAACGGAACCTCCAGGGATTGGCCCTGTGGTCTTGGCTCTCTGGAGTTGGGAATTTGTTTCGTCCTAGACTTAAGGTTCGATTTCTCTTGTCAGCAATTCTTGGGGCCACCTCGCCCCCACGCGTAACGGATAGGGTCCATAGATTTAGTCTAATGTGTGCACAGGTTGGCCCGAAACACCATGAATTTTCAAAAAGAAGAAAACAAAATATTGGGACAATGGTTTATGAGGGTTGGTAAAGACAGGTAAGTCGCGCGTTCCACCAACAGGTCCAACCGCACTAATTGGTACTCAGTCTCCGTGCAAGAGCAATCAGTGCGGCCAACTTCACGTGGGAAACGGATAAGAAGAGACATCCATTTTATTGCAACACACGCAACTGTCCCCAAGAATGGCCTATAAAATCCATGACCATTTGCTGCATCGGGGGATCCAAAAAGAGCTATCTCCAAAATCTCCGAGGCTGAAGCCCTCCTAGTTTAGCTTCGGGAAAAAAACTCCTGATCCCCACAAGTTCATTGTAAGCCAGAGTTACACGACAACAATTATATAGCTAAAAATAAGTACGGATTGAATTCTGTGCTATTTCTAGTTATACTTTTGTCTAGTTTAATTTCTGAGCACACCTCTGTAAAAATCCACCGCACAAGGTGAGGAAGATGTAATCCTACGTAGGGTCCCCCTTTTCAATTCAAAATTTCAGTTCAACTCAAATATTATTATTTTTTACTAAGATTAATATCACAACAATGTTCTTTTCACCTAAAACCAAAAATAAGGTTGCATTGTTCGGATTACCGTTTTGCACCCTTATTTCGGTATAAATGAAAAGAAGATCGTTGTGAACCGAGGTGTTCTTTTCGTGTATATAAGGATGGCGTTGAAACTTAAAAGTACCTAGCGACCGTTTGTCAGTGATAATGTAGCCACAATCGAGTCCCGGTGAGTCCAGGATTCCACATGCCTTAAAACACGAAAAAGAGGATTATGGTCATGTTATCAATAAGCAGCTCCATTGCATACATTTTATGTTATTTATTTGCCAAGGATAATTACTTGAAAAATGCTAACTTTGAAAAATAAAGCACTGAAAGGATGATGTGGGGTGCCTAACACCTTCCCCACAAGTAACAATAAATCCCCGAATCCATCTCTGTTTTCGCAAATCCTCAAATGGGAGTCAATTATAAGCCACGTTTGAAAGAAGAATTTGCTCAAACGGAAATATTAAAAAAGAGTTAAAACTGTTTTCTTCACAACACGGTTTTAACGGGTGACCTGACACACCTGAACTCAATGTTAGGTGGCGACTCCATTTTCAAATAAAAGTCTGAGTCACAGCTACTAACTCAATACACATAATTGTCGCATTTAAAAGTCATGATTTTAGAAGTGTTGCCTTTTTGCCCTACAAAGTGGGTTGCGCGACCGTTGGTAAAAATCGGGGTGCGACAAATGCCTTATCGAAATACAGTTATCTTAAAACAAATACACTTATCATACTGGATTAGATCCATTTGTTTGAAGATAAATGTGTTTCAATAAGGTATCCATTGGTACCCGACGAACATGGTTTTGACGCGGTTGAATTACTTGGCAAGCTTCACAAAATGAACGTTTTCGATCATTGTTACGAGCCTATCCTGGGCCCAAAAAAAAAACTGGACAGAAACGAACCATAGTGGGAAACTGGACAAGACCTTAACCCCTACCTCCCAACCCTCCAAAAATAACCAAACGCAAATGCAATGTGCCAATTCCATTTCTCATGCTCATGTCCAACCTTAAATCAAACAAAAACATCAGCCCACAAGTAAGAGATGACTTGCCTACTACTCATCCTCTACCTCTCGGGTTAAGGTCCTGTCCAGTTTTCTATGGTTCATTTTTTTGTCAAGTTTGGCTTTTTTGGGCCCGTTTCGGGTTCATAACAATAATCAAAAACGTTTATTTTGTAAAGCTCATCAACTACTTTGACTGTTTTAAAAACTATATTCGTCATCGGATACCTATCAATGCTTTATCGAAATACAGTTATCTTAAAACAAATACACTTACCACGCTGGATTGGACTCATTTGTTTGAAGATAATTGTGTTCCAATAAGGTATCGGTATCCGACAAACATGATTTTCGACGTGGTCAATTACTTGGCAAGCTTTACAATAAGAACGTTTTCGATCATCATTGTGAGCCTGTCCCGGGCCATTTCTCATGCTCATGTGCATGGCTCATAACTATATATACCCCAGAATGAGATAGAAAGTGATGGAGGCGTCAACTGAAGCACAATCAGATTATTCTCAGGGAAATACAAATGGGTGACAAGTTTGAATCCAAAGGCAGGGTGTGCGTGACAGGGGCATCCGGTTTCGTTGCTTCTTGGTTGATAAAGCGACTTCTCTTGTCCGGGTACCACGTCACCGGGACAGTCAGGGACCCCGGTATGTATCGCCGCCTCCCCTCTCTAAAGTGCATGACGGAGCTATGATTTCGTTTTGGAAAGTAATGGAATTGGATAGAAATGATCACGTAGCGATACAAATTTCTGCGCTCATTTTTCGAAGTCCGAACTTTGAACTCGTTCAAACAAAGTAAATATCGACAAAGAACAAATCAATTTTAGCTATTGCGTTTCAACTCAACCTATTTATATTGGTTTCTTTCTAATTTGCAGTTATGTTTTCTTCTATTTAAGTATTGGAATTGGTAAATATAAATACAAAAAATGTCCACTTGCTGTAGAACTCTTAATTTGGATATATAGGAGAATTGTACAAATTGTTTGGGGTGCTTATTGTTTAATTCCTATTGAAACTTTTTGAAAAATATGTAGGTTATCTAACATACTTATACAAAACCAAAATGAATTGTCACTGCCTGCAGGGATGTAGGTTGGTCTTGTAGTCTTGCCATTTTCAATTTTTCTTTTAAAAAAAAGTCTTGTTGTCTGCCTACATTTTTCTTTCTTTCCTGGTAACGCAGGAACAACTTTACAACTAGGCCAATAGTCTGCCTACATTCTTTTCAGTACGTAATGAAAGGGTTTTGCTCTTCTCTGTATTTGTATGGCAGGAAATGAGAAGAAATTGGGGCATCTGTGGAGGCTGGAGGGAGCCAAGGAGAGGCTCCGGCTGGCAAGGGCTGACCTGATGGAGGAGGGAAGCTTCGACGACGCGATCATGGGGTGTGATGGTGTCTTCCATTCTGCTTCACCTGTACTCGGCCACTGCCCATCCGATCCCAAGGCAATCTCCTTCCCTTGTCTAATCCATTCAAATCAATCAGCAAAATTCATTATTTGGAGTACTTGAATTAATGATGATGTCGTGAGTTGTGATCGGTCTGTTTAAACTGCGATTGAACAGGCTGAAATCTTGACACCTGCAATCGAGGGTACTTTGAATGTCTTACGTTCGTGCAATAAGAATCCATCGCTGAAGCGCGTGGTTCTCACCTCTTCCACGTCGGCAGCAAGACAAAGAGACGATTTCGATCCTAGAATACCTTTGGATGAGTCGTCATGGAGTTCCGCGGAACGTTGCGAAAGACTCCAGGTTATCATATCAACATCAAGTATCCTCTCAGAATATCAATAATAGCAAATGCAGTTGTTCTACTAACAACCTAAGAAGTTTTTTTTGTTTTTTTTTCCCTCTTTGTATAACTTCATCTCATATCTAGTTGATTTTGTTATGAAATTTTAAGATGTGGTATGCTCTATCGAAGACCCTAGCCGAAAGGGCAGCATGGGAGTTCTGTAACGAGAACAAGATCGATCTAGTGACCGTTCTCCCCTCATTTGCTATCGGGCCTAGTTTGTCTCCTGAGTTAAGCACTACTGCATCTGATGTCCTTGGCTTGCTTCAAGGTAGCACACTCCTAGTTTGTTACCAATTTCATACTAAGCCTTAACTTCACTAATTTGGTTGTTTCTAACATGGTTGTGTTGCTTCAAATATAAAAAATAGGCAAGACGAAGAGTTTTCAGTGGCTCGGAAGGATGGGGTATGTGCACATTGACGATATCGCGCGATGCCACATCCTTGTCTATGAGCATAAAAAAGCTCATGGACGATACCTTTGCAGCTCGATTGTTCTCGACGACAATGAGTTGGTCTCGATGCTGTCTGCCCGCCATCCGAACCTTCCTATCCCCAAGAGGTTGGTATCACCAGTGAGCATGATGCATGGTGTTTCATTAGTAATGAGCTCAAAATCTTCCTGTTTCAGACTACTTGTGACATATTATGAGGATTGGTTCATGAACTTATTTTTACAATGTGGGCTGTTTCCAGGTTCGAGTCACTCGACAAGCCATACTACGAGTGGAACACCTCTAAGTTGACGAGCTTAGGATTCGAGTTCATGTCTATCGAAGAGATGTTTGACGATTGTATTGCATCTTTAACGGCGCAAGGACATCTTCGTTCGCCTTAATTAAGCTAGAACTGGCTAGCTATATCATCAGAACTGTACTCCTTATCTAAACTTTTACTCTTTTCGGATCTCTCGTACCTTCCTTTGATCTTGCCAATGCTTGATGAACAACTTCTACCTTCAGAGACATTCATGCTATATGTCATGGAATGGCCATAAGTATTTTACGTACTTTTGAAAGTTTATCCGTCAATAAAAATTTCAAGGACTGTTTCGTGCACACGTATGTTACTACAACGGTGGATATCAAATTTTACATTCCATTCCGTTGGACCCAAGGAACACATGTCAGGTAGCTTGATCATGTCTATCAAATATCAGTAATTTCTTTTCCAAACTATGCACTAAATAGTCCTTTAAGGGCAATATAGTATGCGGGTCATCAACCAGCTCTGCTATTGTTGTATTGCTGCTAGACTCGTAGGGGAATCAAATCTAGGAGTGGCAAATGGGCAAGTTTGGGTCAAATTGGATAAGTTATAAGTGGGTTGGGTTTTTAATGGATCATTGACTCATTCAGAACCCATTTGACCCGATCCATTTATTTAAAACCTGACCCGACCTGCCCATTAACCCAATTACAATTTTTTTTTTTTGAATGGCATTAACCCAATTACATATATATTAAAATTTTAGAATGACTAAAATATCCATGTACACTGAAATGACCATATTACCCATATACATCTAAATAACTAAAATATCCATGTACAATAAAATTACCATATTATACATCTAAATGACTAAAATACCTATCTAAATTGGCATTTTGGGGTAAAAGAAAACTGAGAGAGAGAGAGAGAGAGAGAGAGAGAGAGAGAGAGAGAGAGAGAGAGAGAGAGAGAGAGAGAGAGAGAGAGAGAGAGAGAGAGCACGCTGTAGTGAATGGCGTTAGAAAGGTTCAGATAATTAGGGTGGGTTTGGATTAAATAGTAGGGAAAGATTTTTTTCAGCTTTATTCAAAAAAAAAAATTGCGTTTGGTAGTTTTGCGTCAAACTTTTGTGAATTATGGCTTCGTTTCGACGAGAGGAATCGAAAAAGTAAAAAAAAATTGATCGAAACTCATAATTTTTTTAAAAAGTACAAAAATAAGTCAAAAATACAATTTTTTGACTTATTTTTTGTCTTTTTCAAAAAAATATGGGTTCTGATACAAAATTTATACTTTTTCGGTTCCTCTCGTAGAGATGAACCAGTAAGTCACAAAAATTTGACACAAAACTAATAAATGCAAAAAAAAAATTGAATAAAAACAAAAAAAGTCACTCCCTATTTTTTAATCCAAACCCATCTTAAGTACAAACACATATGCTTGCATTTATATATGTACAACGGTGTGTCACTTACCCAAAAATTGGTTTAGTTGGAATCTTGAATCTTTGGAGGGATTTACGGCGGAGTTGTGAATACAAACAATTCCATCCGTTCATTTGCGCAATTAATGGCTGAGATGTGTTTTCAATTTTGACCAGTCAAAAATAATTGTTACCGGTCACAATTGATTGTAATCCGGACCGATTAAAACACTTTTAGACACACAAAATTTAACGCCATAAATCTTCTTTACGGGACGCTTTGAAAATGAACAATGGCGTACATAGAAGAATTGAATAAAACAGGATTCAATTGAAATGAATGCCATTTAAATTAAGTGTGAAACCCATATTATGTATTTTTGGAAAACAAACTGTCCTGAGAACTGAGAAGAATTGAATAAACACTACAAAGAAGAGAGAGAGAGAGAGAGAGAGAGAGAGAGAGAGAGAGAGAGAGAGAGAGAGAGAGAGAGAGAGCTTCTTCCCAGTGGAGAATCACTCCGGTCGGTTGATGGACAGTGGAGTACATAAACTGTGAATTTGATGCCGTCGGAGATGAGTCCCGTTCAGCTCTATTTTTTTTGGATTATTTACATGACTTATTGGGTCATTTAAGTTGACCAAACTGAGACCCAATTAAGATCCAACTAATAATAGGTTAGCTGAGTTTGGATCCATTCTAACCCAACTAATAATGGGTCATTTTTGTGGGACCCGAATTTCATGTTACTTTCAGTTAACAGCTTATAATGGGGATTAATATAATTGAAAGATTTGTGGGGATTTGAGTCAATATAGGGATTGCATGGAAGATATACGTGTTTATTTTGTGAGGGGTATGCACGTGATACTAGAGTGTGTGTGCATCAATTAATGGTGGTGTGCAGGATGGATGCATTTGTGATTTTGGTTAACATACAAAAGAAACAAAAGACAGAAAACTAGTGGGTAGAGAAAGTTAAAATAGCTTTGGAATATTTGAGATATTTAACAAGAGATGATATACTTGTGCATGGGAGGGGCACGTGGAAGGCTTGGAAAGACAATGATAGTTGTGCTGTAAACTTTTGGTGGAAAGGCTGATATATATCTCTCTTCTTGGTGCAGACGGGAAAAAAGAAAAAGGCTTCTGTTTGTGGAGGAGAGGCCGAGAGTAGGGAAGGTTGTAGAGAGAGAAGGGCATGTGGAAGGTGTATCGAGAGATAATGTAGTTTCTTTGGGGAGTGGGTGTTGGTGTTCCGTTAGTTATTTGTTGTTTATTGAGTTGGCCAGTGGCGTGTAGTAGTCAATTTAATTATGTTTTGGGTTATGGTGCTTGACGATTCGAGTCATTACAATTTTGGTATGGATTTGTTGATAAGCTTGGATTCAATTTGATACCCCTAAATTCAAATCATACAGTGGGGCCACTCAATGTGAAACTCGAAAAGCAAAATGACAATAAAAAAGCAGCCATCCAATCAAAAGCAGGCCATTTAAAAAAAGAAAGAGAGAAATCAAAATCAAACAAAATCTGGAGCGGAACCCATGCTTATTCATCTCGTCGAAATGGGTGCCTTGATAGCCGCCATCTATCTACTTTTGATTGAGAATGAAACCCCAAGTTTCTAAGACGAAATACCGCAGAATTCCTAATCAGAGAGAGAGAGAGAGAGAGAGAGAGATGAGATGATGATCGATGGTTGACGATTTTCACTTGAGTTTTTTTCTGGGCGAGTTCAAGGGGGTTCAATGGGAGCAGCTTTTTTTCCCTTCCAAAATTTTCTGGTTTGTTCTTGTTTGTGGTCACAGGCGAAGGGAGACGATGATGTGGGGTTTTTCCGTATTCAGACACCCAAACGCTGTCGGTGGAGGGGAGGGAAGGAGAGGGGCTGATGGCGGCGGAGGTCGTCGGTGGTGGCGATGGAGACGGAGGTCGCCGACTCGTCGATGGTGGTGATGTTGGCCGGTTGGTCTGGGTAGAGGTCGCTCTCCTCTTGCTCTCTCTTCGTTCGAAATTTTGGGCAAGGAAGAAGATTCAGAGGAAACCAGATTTTGTTTGATTTTGATTTTGATTTCTCTCTTCTTCTTTTTTTTTTTTTATAAATGGCCTGCCACATTAGCTGATGTGGCTGGACGTGGCACTAAAGTGCTGTGCCTGTAGCACTTCCGTTATTGCTGGGACATGGAGACAGACGTATTCCAGATCTCCAGATATCTGCACTAGACTTTGACATATTATTTTCCATCATTTTGAAGAACTGGAGATTTGATAACAGAACCATGTGCAAAATGTGCCACTGTGGACCATACTGTTTCAGAACATGTAACAAACGCAAAACCTAGTCTGAATGATAACCCGGGGGTTTGGCTAAGTCGTTATCACAAAGCAATAAGTGCTCTTCCACGAGGGCACATGTTCTATTCTCATAGATGCGAAATATTCCAAACCTTCGATCCATTGAAGATTTTCTCCAGTCGTTAACTTCAGGACCTCAGAATTAATCGAGGTGCGTGTAAACTAACCCAAACGTGCGGATATAAATAAATAAATAAATAAATAAAAACCTAGTCTTCAATTATCAAATCAGAAAACGTACCGAATGAGATGGGAATAACCCAATTGACATTCTTGAGAGAGAAGAAAAAGAAGAAGAATAAGAAGAAGCCCTAAAAACCCAGTAGAGAGGTGGCGTCTGGTGGTAAAGACGGGAAGTAGAGAAAAAGCTCTTTCACAAGTCCAATTCGCAATAAAGAAACTGGTACCCGCTTAGCATATTCTCAAGCCCCTCAATAATATCTTAAAAAATAGTAAGTATTTATTTTATATTTTTAAATTAAAAATTAATATAAATGAAAAATAATTTTTTGATTTTTTTTCACTGTTCGAAAGATCTCAATGAGATCTATCAAACAAGATTCATATTACTATAAAAATTATTTGCGTAAACAGATTATTTTTTAGCTTGAAATTACGGGCTTTTTACCACTGGGTACAGAAAATAAAAAGTATTTCCCACCATGTCACTTCCAATTAATGAAATACCAAAACCCTATGAAAGTACATAAAATCCTAAACCCTGAAAGTGCTTAAATCCTAGTGTATACTATAAAAGTGTCTAAATCATAGGTAAATCCTAGGGTACCTTATAAAAGTGTCTAAATCGTAGGATATTATATGAAAATGCCTAAACCCTAGGGTATCCAATGAAAGTGTCTAAATCGCTAAACCCTATAATAGGAAAGTGCACCTTAAAATCCCTATAAAAGTGCCTAAACTCTTGGGTTCTATGAAAGCGCCTAAACTTAAACCTTAAGGTACCAAAAAACCCCAGGGTATTCTAAACTCTAAAATCTTAGGGCACCCTAAAATTCTATGGTATCCTAAAACTCTAAGGTACCCTAAAGTTTTAGGGTACCCTAAAACCCTAGGGTGTCTTAGGGTGACACTTCCATTAATGGTAAATGTATTTTATAAAAAGTGGACCTAGTGGTAATTCAGTATTCTATCTTATCTTAATGAAAAATACTTTTTATTTTCTGTACCTAATGGTAATAATCCCGAAAATGAACATGATTGAAAGATTTGTCAAAATAAAAATGCTACTCGTATAATAATCTAAACACAACACCAAATAGAACATCTTGTTGTCAAAATTAAAAGCAAAAAGGGTTGAAATAAACTACTCCGTAATAATAACCCATGTAGTTTTAACTTTAGTGAAAAAATAAACTTGTCCAAGAGACCATTTTTTTTGGCGAAAATCTTTATGGCCAACCTCGGTCGTCCTAAAGTGTTTTGGACGTTTCAGATTAAAGACAAATTATTAACCGAACAAAATATTTATTAGCGATCAGAAATTAAAAATATAACTAACTGTTGATTGCCCAAATGAATGACTGAGATTGCTCGTTTTCCGTGAAAAGCTTGTTCATGGAACCTCCGTGAATAAAACAATCTTTCTTTTTTTTGTGGTGTACGATAGGGAGGAGAGTTTAACAAACATAAATAAAAAAGAGTAGGAGGGCGACCAATACGTAGCAATCCTCCGTGGAGAGCATGTCAAGAATGACCCAAGCGATTTTAGTACGGGAAAATTTTTATTTTTCTTGTAAGAATTAACATTTATTACTATTACTTCCGTATTTCCTTGCAAAACTTTGATCTTAATCAAACGGATATATGCGAGAAAGAAAAATACATTTTCTTTTCTTTTCTTTTATTTCACTTTTTTTCATTTTCACTTTCCACTATATTTTTCTCGCTAATCAAACGGACCCTAATAGAATATCAAGAGATGAACTTCGTACACTTGAAGGCACGAGGTTTGTTTAGGGATAAATGGAGAAATGGTAAATTAATTGGTGTTCATTAATTAGTAATTACAAATTCCGGGCAACGACTCTTGGCCCATTATCGCATAGCTCTTATTATTAGGACTTGGATTCTCGGCAGTCCTCGGGGGATTGCTATTCAGGCACAAGTAGACGCCATGTCAATGATGGGATCTGTTCATTTTGTAAAGTTTACTGAGAACATTAACCGAGTAAAAATCATTGAGTTCAAATGACGAGTAATACCTCTTCAAAATGAATTTACCTATTGTAAAAATGGGTTTAACGGATTTGATTTAGAATGGCTGACCCCATTTTCATAATGATAAATGCAATGTGAATAGGTATTAAACGGCACCCGGGTTTTATATTTTTTGACATCCTATTGTTCTCAATAAGCTCTACAAAATAAACAGATGCCATCATTAACGTGACCCTTGCTCTTGTGCCTGAAAAATGCCGATTGAGAATCCAACTCCTTCCTATTCAAGGGCGGAACCATGGGTATAGAAGGTTGAACTATAGTCCAGGTCAGCTTTGAAAAAAACAAAAAAATTATACGTAAGATTTAGCTCAAATAATTTTAGCCCAATCCATTCCACCCACTAACCTATTTTAGCCCAAGACATATTACATTCCGGATTCCGGATTCCGCCCTTGTTAAAACGTATTATATTTGCAATTTGTTGCTCCTTTTTTTTCGTGACAAATGGACTCTACCCTCCTTTATATTTAACTACCCTGAACATGATAAAACTTGAGTCTTCCCTTTTTTAATTTGACTTGCCCTGTTGCCTGCCATCACATGCATGGACCATTATTGCATGATTATCTTAGGAGTATTTTAGTAGATCTTGATATGTTTTTCAATTGCACCAACATGCATGCATGCAATCTGATCTCCAAATCTAAAATAGTACCAATGTTTTTTTTTTTTTTTTTTTAAATTTGTAGTTGAGGTGTGCAAAGACAGCATTGAACAAAATAACTGTCAAGTAAAATTCAGCACCTTTGGTTGGACTTCCTACTTCCAACCTTAAATCAAACAAAAACAACAGCCCACAAGCAAGAGATGACTTACCTACTACTCATCCTCTACTGCGGTTAACGTCCTGTCCAGTTTTGTCACATTTCCTATGGTTCATTTTTGTTCAGTTTGACTTTTTTTTGGCCTGTTTCTGGTTCACAACAATAATCGAAAACGTTCATTTTATAAAGCTCACCAGCTACTTTGACCGTTCCGAAGACCATATGCATTGGATACCGATGAATGCCTTAACGAATACAGTGATCTTAAAACAAATACACTTACCACAATGGATCAAACGCATTTGTTTGAAGATAAATGTGTTCCAATAAGGTATCAATCGGTATCTGACGAAATCGACTCAGTCAAATTACTTTGCGAGCTTTACAAAATGAACGTTTTTCGATCATTGTTGTGAGCCTGTCCCGGGCCGAAGAAAAACCAAACCGGACAGAATGAACCATAGGGGGAATTGGACAGGACCTTAACCCTAATAATGTAAATGAGGGTACGCATGGCTTGTAACTATATATACCCCAGAATGAGATAGAAAGTGGTGGAGGCGTCAACTGAAGCACAATCAGATTAATCTCAGGGAAATACAAATGAGTGACAAGTTTGAATCCAAAGGCAGGGTGTGCGTGACAGGGGCATCTGGTTTCGTTGCTTCTTGGTTGATCAAGCGACTCCTCTTGTCCGGGTATCATGTCACCGGGACGGTCAGGGACCCCGGTATATATCCCCGTCTCCCCTCTCTATCTCTATAGTGCACGACGGAGCTAGGATTTCGTTTTGGAAAGTAATGAAATTAGATAGAAGCGTTCACATAGTGATACAACATACGATGCTCTAAGATTTTTATGCTCAATTTTTGAAGTCCTAACTTTAGATTCATTCAAACAAAGTAAATATGGACAAATGACAAATCAATTTTGGCTCAACCTATTTATATTGGTTTCTTTCTAATTTGCAGTTATCTACTCTTCTATTTTAAGTATTGGAATTGGTAAATATAAATACAAAAATGTCCACATGCTGTAGAACTCTTAATTTGGATGGGAGAATTGTACAAATTGTTTGGGGTGCTTATTGAGTAGTTCCTATTGAAATTTTTGGAAAAATAAGTAGGGTACCTATACAAAACCAAATGAATCGTCACTGCCTACAGACCTTTTACTACAGTCAGGGGCATTGCTTCGTGAATAGTCTCTACGAGCTCCTCCTCATTACAGAAAGCTGTTTCCGTGTCAAATACTTGTCTACCGCTTTGAAAAAATTTAAG
This sequence comes from Rhododendron ovatum, assembly GCA_019656835.1. Classification (NCBI taxonomy): domain Eukaryota; kingdom Viridiplantae; phylum Streptophyta; class Magnoliopsida; order Ericales; family Ericaceae; genus Rhododendron; species Rhododendron ovatum. The sequence continues at coordinate 7,090,291 of CM033801.1, forward strand.
AAAAAAAGTCTTATAGTCTGCCCACATTCTTTTCAATACGTAATGTAACAAATGTTTTTGTTCTTCTCTGTATTTAAATTGCAGGAAATGAGAAGAAATTGGGGCATCTGTGGAGGTTGGAGGGAGCCAAGGAGAGGCTCCGGCTGGCGAGGGCCGACCTGATGGAGGAGGGAAGCTTCGACGACGCGATCATGGGGTGTGATGGTGTCTTCCATTCTGCTTCACCAGTACTCGGCCGCCCTACATCCGATCCCAAGGCAATTATTTTTCTCCTTCCCTTGTCTAAACCATTCAAATCAATCAGCAAAATTCATTGCTTGGAGTAGTTGCATTAGTGGTGATGTCTTGACTTGTGATCGGTCTGTTTAAACTGCGATTGATCAGGCTGAAATCTTGACGCCTGCAATTGAGGGTACTTTGAATGTCTTACGTTCGTGCAAGAAGAATCCATCGCTGAAGCGCGTGGTTCTGACCTCTTCCTCGTCGACAGCAAGAGCAAGAGACGATTTCGACCCTAGAATACCTTTGGATGAGTCGTCATGGAGTTCCGTGGAACTTTGCGAAAGACTCAAGGTTATCATATCAATTTCAAATTCAGTTGTTCTACTAACATCTTTACTTTTTCCTCTTTGTTAACCTTCATCTCATATCGAGTTGATTTTGTTATGAAATTTTAAGATTTGGTATGCTCTATCGAAGACCCTAGCTGAAAGGGCAGCATGGGAGTTCTGCAACGAGAACAAGATCGATTTAGTGACCGTTCTCCCCTCATTTGTCGTCGGGCCTAGTTTGTCTCCTGAGTTATGCACTACTGCATCTGATGTCCTCGGCTTGCTTCAAGGTATCACAGTACTGCTAGTTAATTTGTTACCAATTTTGTACTAAGCCTTTTCACTATTTTGGTTTGTTTCTAACATGGTTGTGTTGCTTCAAATATAAAAAATAGGCAAGACGGCGAGCTTTCAGTGGCACGGAAGGATGGGGTACGTGCATATTGACGATGTCGCCCGATGCCACATCCTTGTCTATGAGCACAAAAAAGCTCACGGACGGTACCTTTGCAGCTCGATTGTTCTCGACAACAATGAGTTGGTCTCGATGCTGTCTGCCCGCTATCCGAACTTTCCTTTGCCCAAGAGGTTGGTGTTCCCGCCAAGCATGATGCATGTTTTTACAATGTGGTTCATGAGCTGATTTTTACAATGTGGGCTGTTTCCTGCAGGTTCGAGGCACTTGACAGGCCATACTATGAGTGGAACACCTCCAAGTTGACGAGTTTAGGATTCAAGTTCAAGTCGATCGAAGAGATGTTTGACGATTGCATCGCGTCTTTAACGGCACAAGGACATCTTCGTTCGCCTTAATTAAGCTAGAACTGGCTAGCTATATCATCATAACTATACTCCTTAGCTAAAATTTTACATTTTCGGATCTCGTACCTTTCCTTTGATCTAGCCAATATATGGTTGGTGACAACTTCTACCTTCAGAGACATTAATTCATGCTATATGCCATGGAATGGCCATTAAGTATCTTACTCCGTATCTTAGAAAGTTTTTGTTTTACCATATTGATCCGTCAATAAAAGTTTTAAAGACTGTTTCGTACACATGTATGTTATTACACCGGCGGATATCAAATTTTATGAACAAAAATTGCATGCTATTGCTAACCTCAATTGTTACACAGCATGATCCGTTCCTGGACATTGTCTTACGAAATTAATCGAGGTGCATTGATCAATGCAAGTATGCAAAATTGAGACTTTCTTTGTTTGAGATTTTCTGACAAAGAAAGATGCAGGAGTAACAAAATCTAAGTAAATTAGTTTCACTGTCCACAGAATATGATCTGTTATTAGACCTGGCACGATACATTGAATTCAACTTGAATATGTATGAGAGATTATTCAGTGTTCTAGGCGATAATTTTTGGGACTAGTTCGTTACGTGCCCATTTGAAAAAATTAATCAGTGCCCTATGCACGAGGTGATGGCACACGGGGGCGGCTCCAGGATTTAATTTAGTAGTGACAAAAATGTTCAGAAATTTTTACATACAAATTTAACTATGTATGCAATAGGGGATATTTATATTGGTTAAAAAATTTAATGGGCTTGCGTTATTTTTGTTTTGTTCAATTATATTATCTGCTTACTCCAAAAAGTAAGGGAATTTTTACGTACTTTAGTTTTATGCGAATGATCCAGTGGGGACAAAATTTATATAAATACAATTTCAATACAGTTTTTGAATTTAGAGGATTCGCTTAAACCTCATTGACCCCATGCTAGAGCCGAATTTTGGGTTAGTGCTGTGCAGTCAAGTGCATAGCACTTTCGAGCCACGGATCATGCATCCGACGGCTCGGATCTCATCTTGACAACCAACGATCGAAAGTCGTTCATTGCTGAGATGAGATTTGAACAGTCGGATGCACAATCCGACGGCTCGGAGGTGCACAGCACGGTGCTGTGCACACCACTGCACAACACCATCCCCCAATTCGCTAGAGTTGCCCCTGATGTCACAGGAGCATTGATAAAATTTAGAATATAACAAACTAGTTCCAAATATTACACGTGATGATGCTTTGGAGCCACCGAATAATTTTCTAAATATAGTATTGGTCATTCATTTTTGTACCAAAAATACAATTTATAAAACAGGGAATTAACAATTATCCCGAAGAATAGCAATTAAGTCCGAGATCATCCACGAAGAGTAAAAAGTTAAGTTGCAATACGTTCAATTGATTTGTAATTTAATTCAGAAAGTAAAGAGAAATTGGATTTTGATTTGGATTGATTAAACTAAAACTAAACTAGAAAGCAGATTAAAGGAGTTGTAAACTGATTAAAGGAGGGACTAGAGTTTCCGATTCAGTCGATCTTCCCTTATAACGCAATTGTTTCGAAACCTAGGGTTCATATTCAACATTCAACCAGATCATAGTAGGGTAGCAATTTCTATCTATAATCCCCAAAAAGATAATCAAGATTCGTACTCCGTATAGGCTATCTCAACACGGTACGGATCGTCTCACTAGATTTAAACACAGCATGACCCGTCTCACATCGTATAGTCTATCTCAAAGCCTATCTCGGAACATTCAAAACCATTGTATGACAATGTTTGAAACTATAGATACAAACACAAAAGTGAAATCAGAAACATAGTAATTATGAATCATCCAAAGTCATACAATTGATAGTTGAAATAAATTCCTAGAATCTGAACAATCATATTACTTAGAGAAGCATCCTCGTCACCCTAGATGGAGTGTTTAGCCGATCATGGAGTGTTGTGCGAAGTCGTGGCCACAGCCATGGCCTGTTGCTGCGTGGAAATGAGATCTCTCAAAACAGAACCCGTGCTTCCTTTTATAGTTGTTGCTGTAAACCTCTTTCACCAGTAAAAGGGATTCACTGGGCCGTCATTTATGCACGTACAAACAAAGGTTTGTTGGCCCATTTGTTTCTTTTAATTCAAATACCCAAATGGCCTTTCACTAGCAACACATGGAAATTATTCCATCTCATTATTATGTTCCAAAATATCCATCATGTAGGAATTTGATTAGGCGCTTCTCTCCTTCGTTCATCTAAACTTGGTCCTGTCTCTTGATTAATATGATCGGCACTGTATAAAATTCTCCATTTAACTCCAAATGCCATCCAACAACTCCGTAGGTTCTAAAACACGAAAAATGAGTATCAAATCCCAAGTAATGCATTAAAAAAACATAAAGAACTTAAATTAGAGGGCGTAAATAGGCGTATTTACGCACCTATCAAGTAACAAACTAGTCCCAAAATTTACCCAAAAAGCTCGCACATATCGGTTTTGAAATTCGGATCAAAAGAAAGAAAAAAATCTGTTTTGAAATGTAACAAAGTAACAAACAAGTCCCAAAAACTTTCCACAAATTAAACTGTACTAAGATCCATTTGGTGGTTCCTGGGTCACGTAGTTTCCAAACACCATTTTCACCATAAATTTATGAGGAGCTTCGGTCCCCAAGATTCTGTTGGGAAACAACCTCAACCCCGCTCCCAGATCTCAGCAGCCAAACACCACACCACAGAAAAATGAAACCATGCATGTCTTTGAAGTTTGAACTATTTGTAGAACCTTTTAGAGGATTCTGCTATATATGCTGAGCAATGTTTCGAAACCCGGACAGGTGGTTGATGGGTCAACCCGGTTCGGTTTTTAAAACATTGATGCGGAGGGAAAAAGCACTTCAATCTAGAAACAAGTAACCAGAAAAGAAAGAGGTAAGAAAAGAGTCAAGAAGAAGTAGCCTGCTTCAGATAAGCTATGAGACCGGCACGCTCCTGTGGCTTCTTCAGTCCCGGAAAAACCATCTTGGTCCCAGGGATGTACTTCTTAGGGTTGTTCAAGTACTCGTACAACGTCTTCTCGTCCCAGATAACAGCCATGTTCTTGTTGGCAGCAGAATACGTGTACCCTGGAGCTGTTCCGGACTGTCTTCCGAAGAGGCCGTACAGATTTGGTCCTTGCTTGTGGCCAGCGCCTTTCTCGACGGTGTGGCACTGCGCGCACTTGGTCTTGAAAATCTTCTCTCCTCTCTTAGGGTCTCCTGGGGGTGCTTCTCATTGATGTTCCACTCTACTCAGCTCCCTGTTCCAATTTCTAAGCAACCGATCTCTTAAAAGCCGTTCGGCTAAATAAGCTAAATTGCTTTTTTTTTTGTCTTTATCTAATTTTTTTTTTGCATTTTTTAAAAAAAATTAACAAATACGAAAAAAATTAAATAATGACAAAAAATAAGCCAAGTGGCTTATTTAGCCAAACGATCCCTTAGATGCTATCAACTTCTTTGGGATCGTTAATTTCATATCGGATTTTGTTCTGACTTTAAATTAGTCCCATGCTAGTGGACCGTAAGATTGATCTCCTAGAATCAATCAAGGTGTGTGTAAGCTAATCTGATTATAAAATAGAAGGCATTAGATCGATGCACGTGGTAGCTAATGGAGAACAAGATGTGCATGTAGAAATAGATACATGCCACGTACGTTTGGTAGGTGTGCCACGCAGTGCCACGTGTCAGCCCTTTCCCTGCCACGTGGCCTTCTGCAAACTTGGTTCCTCAAACTTCGTATAGTACTATAAAAACACCCCCCGCCGTTTGCTTAGGCTAGCTATGGAACAAACCACACCAACCGAGTGATTGAGAAGAAGAAAGTAAGGATAGAATGACAGACGCCAGGGGAAGCAGTGGTATTTGCAGCGACAGTTGTGGCTGCCCTTCTCCGTGCCCCGGCGGCACGTCCTGCAGGTAATCTCTCTCTCTCTCCATGCAGAACCGATTCCGAAGAGCAACGTTACGCACATAACTTTAAAACTGAACACAACTGTTTTCGGAACTGATCGTGCACACGGGTTCATATGTATCAAACAGTTTCGGATGCAGAGTTTGTGTGGATGAACTTTCTGTTTCGGGGATGTGAATATATGTATGCAGAGTTTGTGTGGATGAACTTTCTGTTTCGGGGTTGTGAATATATGTATTTGTTTTTCATTTTTTTACCGATTTGTAATTTTGGGGTAGGAGCTATTTCAGTATTAATTGTGTCGTGTGTACTCTTGAAAAGTGTCAATTTTTGTCTCTGCTTATTTTCCCATGAAAACTCAGAACTCTGAAAATTTGCCGTCTGTCTCTCCTTGTGCATGCAGCTGCTATACTACAACCGGAATACCGAGCGCAAATGACCCGAACGTAGAGCACCAGAAATGCGCGTGCGGGGAGCATTGCGGGTGCAACCCTTGCACCTGCACCAAGAGAATGACCAACGCTTCCGGCTGCAACTGCGGTGACGGCTGCACCTGTGTTTCCTGTGCTTAAAAACATGTGTTAGCGTTACATACATAGTGCATGTACCGGTATAAATAAATAAAATAAAAAAAGTAGTAGTGTGCAAGTAATTAATACTACTAATACCCTAATGAAAACAGGCTTAATTCGGTGTTTAAGCCTGTTGGCCTGTGTGTGTGGTGCTTTGGGACGTTTTAGCATCTTGTATGTAAGGTGTGCTGGCTGTCGTATGTGTTGTTTGTATTACAGCGTATAAATAAATGGGCGTTGTTGGTACGTTTATGTGACATTTCACTTGTGTGGGAGTGCATTTTGTGTAGTTTAAACTCTCTATTTTTTATCCTCATAATTTGAACAAAGGCAAGTAACGATATGATCGGATCAAATATCGTTTGGAAATTTAATGGATTTTAAACAAACTTGATTCTTGTTTCGAAAAAGAGTCCAAACACTGTACGAAAGTTGTGTTTGGAATTGTTGAATTCATGTAGGCTCACGTGCATTGAACAGTTATGGGCACAGTTGTTTCTAGGGCTTGTATTTGTGTTTGTAGGGTTGCTCGTTCTTTTCTATGCGATGAAATTGGAAACAACTTTCACACTTATTATAAGTCCAATTCAACCACTCGCTCATTAGGAGTAGAAACAATCTCAAACAATCCCATTAATTGATATTACCGTATTGTCCGTTTGATGCATGGAATGAGACATTGAGAATTTTTTTCCCCTATTTTCTTGTATGGCAATGGGTAGTCATGTATGGTTTTTGAAATTTATTCTATTTTCTTTCAAAAAAAATTGAGAAAATTCTACAACAATAAAAAACAAAACAAAAGATGAAAAAGAAGATGATAGGTTTCATTTGCTATGTTTTTTTTAATAGAGCAATGAATAAAAGTAAAAAATTGAGGGAATTTTATGTAAGAGAGAGTTAAGAGAGTTTAATTTTATTTTAGGTAACTATATTCTTACTCGTTAAGGCTCGTGAACAAATTCGAGTATTTCGACTTGAACTTAGGTAAGTTCGGCTTGTCAAATTTTCATTAAAGTCGAGTTCGGTTCGAGCTCGTTTTAAAATTTAATAAACAAATCTGAACATTCTAAAGCTTGGATTGATTGCTCGGTTGCAGCTTAGTTTTAGACTATTTGAAAGGGGAGATTTTTGTAATTTTTTGGATCAAGCGATAGTAGAATACAAGTATAAGAATAAGAAATATTTACGTATGTCTTGGATTTTAAGTATTCTAAACTTTTTATTTTTGACCCTCAACAAATTTTTTTAAACTCAACTCGAGTGTGTCTTAGATTCACATGCAACTCATCGAATTGGGGCTCTTTGAGTCAGGGGGCTGAGCTATGTTGGGGCGTGGGTTCCTGGCTCCCCAAGTATCTGAGTTTTAAAATTTTATTTTTTATATACTTGAACTTGAATATTATTGATAATTATTCATAAATAATTACTTATAATCTTAATGATTGTGGTTTGATTTGATAAGAAATTACTTATTTTACATTTTTATTTTTTAATTTCTTTCATAAATAAAAAATAAGCACGTGACAATTGAAGTCATCTAAAGAAAAAAAATGATTGGTATATTTTAACTGCATTAGGCTAGAATTATTTTAATGTATAAATGTAATGTATTGAAAAACAAAAATCTTATGATATAATAAGTATATGTTCCGATAAAAAAAAATACTGTATGTCTATTAGGCTAGCATTTCCGGGTTCAAAATCCTGGCTCCGCCACTGCTTTGAGCGTAATTGTCTCTGGAGTCCGAGCCTATGACACCCAAACTACACCGATCCAACTTTGGATCAAACATTATTTCCCTCGTCAAACAAGGCAATCGATCTGCTTTTGCTAAATCACCCGTTAATAACGGCAGTAAATGAAGAATTACTTTAGGCGTCCACATCCATTTTCCAGATGAGAGAATGATTTGTTTTGTAAAATGAAAAATAAATACTTAAAAAATAATAACTTGAATGAAACGTCGCCTAAATCATCCATTAATACCGACAGCAAAGGAAGAAATTACTATATGCGTCCACATTCACTTTGTGAGAGAATCACTTATCTTGTAAAATAAGAAATAAATACTAAAAAAAAAAAAACTTTAACGAAACAGGCCAAATCACCCATTAATTACGGCAGTAAAAGGAAGAAATTACTGTACACGTCCACGTCCACTTTCCCCAAATCGCACGTTCAAAGCTAATGGATCAGATCGATCAGACTTTCAGTAGAAGCTCGAGGTTAGTTTTCAATGAAATTTGAATTACTAGTAAAGTTTAAAGAAAGACTGGCCGTCGGAAACCCCCCAAGCACGGCGCACATGTCAATTAGACCCAAAGCTAATTGGGTCTCGATCAGCTCGTATACCGCAGAAATGGTCTTGTGGACGGCTAAAATGATCGCTATAGCAGAAATGGTCCCCTGGACGGTGCGGCGATTGGTTCGAGCACTTACGCATGTCGGATGCTGTTGATTTTCACTCGGACCCACTCGGTTTTTTTTTATAGAATTTTTGGACGGATCGGATCGGCCGTCCGGTGGCCGGAGTGGGCCCGGCGGGCGTGCGGTGGGCTGTTCGGTGGAGGAGGAGCGGTGGGGGTATCATTCTCCTTCCCTACTTACCCATCATCATTATACTTTTACTCACTTACTTTTCGAAAAGAAATCTACTTTTAGGGATAAAATAGACAATGCACCAATTTTTACCCACTAACTTTACAAAATGGACACTTATTAAGGGACAGCCCAAAATGGAATACAGAACTATAAAATAGGGACGGAGGGAGTAGTATAACCCCCCCTCCCCCCACCCAAAACCCCTTCATCGTCCGGAGTACAGGCACGTGGCGCTTCATGGGTTTTTTCCTCCACACGTACATTTGTATGAAAGTCACATACTTGGTGGTGAAACCTATACAAATGTGAGGTGGAGAAGACCTTGCACGAATACCACGTGGTGGTACTCTAAAAGCAAATAATAGGTTTTCCACTGCCCTTTGAATTCAATTTATGGCCGCAAGTGGCATTAATTTTTGTAGTGTAGTGATTTTGGCACTCCCCATGCAAATTGTTAACAGGAAAATCAATATAGGATGATTTTCGCACTTCCTAAATTGTTAACTTTTGGGGAGTGCGAAATCATTATGGGTTGATTTTGAGAGTGTGGTTAATATTTTAGAGAGTGCCAAAATCACTTCCTTTTTCGTAATGCCTTTCTTAATTTCCGACATTTTTTTTTGAAATGATATAAGTAAAACAATATCCTACGGGTACAAGCATAACTGCATAAACCAATTTACTATTTAAAATTAAAAAAATGTCGTAATGCTCCAATATTTTTAAAAATTAATGGATCCAATAAATCTAAATTATCTAAGAAAAAGAAACCTGTGTAGTCAAACAAAACTTTGTAGGAGGACTATAATTTACTAATCACACGTTATGGGTCGCTGTAGTCAAACAAAACTTTTTAGAATTATATGTGTATAGATCTGACAAAAATAAGAAAAATTACCTTTGACTGTTTAAAAATTCTAGACCAAAAATTTAGAGAAAACGGCGGAACTTTTAAATGAGAGAAGGGAAAATTTCAAAATGGCACCTGAACTTTGTACCAAATGTCACAGAGACACCTGAACTTAAGTTTATTTCAATTAAACACATATACTAACAAAATTTTCAAATTTAGACACCTGAACTTAAGTTTATTTCAATTAAACATCTGTACTAACAAAATTTCCAAATTTAGACCCCGCCGTTATACTCTGTCCCAAAAATTGCTGATATGACATCTCCAACCTGTTTAAGTTGTCCCATTGCACATGTTTCCAACAGAGTACGATGCACCCAAGTGAAACCCATCATTAGAAGTCTACCGAGCAAAAAGAAGAACTAGGTTTGGGCAAAAAAATATGATTTGGAGGGAAAATGACCTTAACCTAATTGATTTCCCTCCATTTCTCTCTCCAGAAGTCTGCCTATGGTTACACCATCTCCCTCACTTCAACCCTAGACCTGAAGTCTGCCTATGGGTTTCGCTTGGGTGCATCATCCCTTGTTGGAAATATGTGCAATGGGGCAACTTAAACGGGTTGGAGATGCCATATTAGCAATTTTTAGGACGGAGTATAACGGCAGGGGTCTAAATTTGAGGATTTTGGTAGTACAGGTGTTTAATTGAATAAACTTAAGTTCATGTGCCTCTGTAACATTTGGTGTAAAATTCAGATGTCTTTTTGAAATTTTTCCATGAAAGAAAGACGTTACGGCCACCTCACAAGTCCACCACATGCCTATGTGGGGATCATTTCGGATCTTACAAAAAATACAGAAAAATATTCATAAATTTTAAAATATTTTTTTGAGGCCCTGTAAAAAAACAGTTCAATTCAATATCGATACGTATGTTTTCTGAATTCATAGGGGCGAAACTAAATAGTCCCTACGAATTCAGAAAACATACCTACTAGTATCCAATTGAACTGATTTTTTATGGGACTTTGCAAAAACATATTTTAAAATTTATCACTATTTTCTATATTTTTATTGGACCCAAAGTAGGCTCCACGTAAGCAGTGGACTTGTGCGTTAACAATGGACTTACTATAATTAATGTAAATGTAGACTTTTATGTAAATGAAATGAAAATTTCTTTGGAATGGACAGGATGCATATCCGTGCTATACACAGTAACCTTGATTGAATACATTTAAAAACAGTTCTTTTGGACTAGACCACATTGATGTGAGTCACTTATAATTGAATATTATTACAGTACGAAAGTTGCTACGTTTAATTTTTTGATCGGAATACATATAACTTAGTAATGATGAATTTCAGTGGATTTGATCTAATATTTAAGATTCATTTTTTTCAAGATAAAAAGTGTTAAGTGCTTAATCCTACCAAATTGATTTGTGATACACTTATTTTACTTAACAAGCTCTATAAATTGAACGTTTTGGCTCATCCAAACGAGAGCAGAGCAAACCGCGACCCCAGTGGTCCCTCTGACAGACGTATCTACAAGTACAAACACTCGTCTGTTTGACCAAAACTCCTCCTTTTTATTCATTACAGTATAAAATACAAAAAATGAAATTTCGCCAAAATTTCCAGAGCATGACTGGGTCTTCTCCATTATTCATCACTGCTGATGATACATTGCTCCATAGCAACCCACCATGGGAGCAGGGTCAATAGTCAGAATTCTTCGGTCAATGAAAAAGTCAAATAAATGCAATTAATGGGGAAAGGAAGAGGAAGACGAAGGTGAAGACGGACGACTTCTTTGCGTTCTTGAGACGATCCTTAAGCGTCTCAAGATTCAACGCCCCACAAAACCCATCTTCTCTCTCCCTCTCTCTTTTTTCCACTCGTATAGGAGAACTGTGCCCATCTCTCTCTTGGTGCTCAGAATTTGAGAGAGAGAGAGAGAGAGAGAGAGAGAGAGAGAGAGAGCGAGCGAGCGAGCTTGAAATGGGGCTTTGCTGGGGTTCTCCTTCCAATAACCAAACCCCTAGTACTACTGGTCATTTTAGTACTTCAGGTACTCCCCTATTGATCCGGTTGGATTACTTTATGAATTGTACTTTGCTTTAGTCTTGTTTTAATTGATTATGCTTGCAGAGAAAATCTTTTTTACAGAGGTGCCATAAACAAGTGTTTATGGCCCATAAACAAGTGTTTGTGGCACTCACGGTTAAGATGAAATGTTTTCGGGGAAGAGTTAATTGTGACCGGTCATAATTGAAAACGAATCTCAATTATTGATTGCGCGAATAGACGACTGAGATTACGCCGCTTTGTGAATAGATTGTTCATGGAGCCTCCTTGAAAAAGACTCTCTCTATGGTTGTATTGATTCTGTTGTACTGTACCCATTTGTCTACTCGGCTCAAATCCTGCCAAATTTTGTCTGCAGCGATGCATTTTCGGTGATTGCGTGAGAATGATGATTCTCCCGTGATCGAATAACGAGGATGCACTGGATCAGCAGGGCTGACAAAATTGACTAATCGCATTAGTTCGCATTCTTGTTTTTTAAGTAACTCGGCTGTCCTGGTCAGTTAACGGGCATCTTGATTAATCCTTGCATTCTGTGTGTAGCGCGAATCAGCCTCTCCCATAGTTTGCTGTGAGAGGGAGCCTTGCGCGTATTTGTTTAGTCCTTCCCATTTGTCTGAGAGCAGCCATTTTGTGCATATATTGCCAAATGTTAGTTCTGTCTCCAATCATCCCCGCCCATACCTTCAATGATTGGGGACTAGATGGGTTATGTTATGTTGTTGTTGTTGTTGTTGTTGTACCCATTTGTCTACTCATCTCAAAATCCTACCCAATTTTGTTTGCACCAATGTTCGAGTGTGTTTTCGGTGATCGCGTAAGAATCTTGAGGGATGACAAGATTCTCGCGTGATCTAATAATCAAGGATGCACTTGAACACCGGTACAGACAAAACTGGGTACAAAAGTATCTCACAGGTTATTTTGCTGAGTTTCAATAGACCATATTGTGGAATATTAGTAAATTTCTTTACTTTCTTGTGTGGGTTATATGCTGGTCTTTAAATAATATATCAGTTGCTGCTAAATTTCACTTGGTTCATTTTGTTACTTCCATTGTGATTGGTGTTCAAAAGATTGTCCTTGACTTCAATTCTCGTTTCGTTTCTGAAGAATCAATCATTAGCTTTCCTTCCTTCTGTTTTCAAAAAACCAAATCATATTGGTTCGCATTCTTTCTTTCTTTTGATGACTCAGATGTCTAAGCCAGCTTACATGCACCTTGACTAATCCTCGCATTCCGTGTACAGCAGGAATCAGCCTCTCCCACAGTTTTCTGTGAGAGGGAGCCTTGCGCGTATTTGTTTAATCCTACTACCCATTAGTTTGTTTTGTTTTGTATTTTCCTTCAAAGAATTTGTTTAGTACTTAAGTTTCTTCATCACAAGATTTGTGTACAATCTCGGGATGATTAGTCAAGTGGATCTTTCATTCGAGAATCCAATCAAGAGTAGGATAGCAGGCATAATGGAGCTGGATTACTTTTTCTTTTCCTTGTGTCCTTACATGATTGTATACAGCAGGAGGAATATCTCAGACAACCGGAAACACTACATCCTCAATTGGAAGCAACATATCGAGGAACAGCCGGTTCTCAGCAGCGAGTGGCAATGATGAGGCATATCCCGGTGGGCAGATTTTACCCGACTCGAATTTAAGGATCTTCAGTTTTTTAGAATTGAAGACTGCCACCAGAAATTTCAGGGTCGATACGGTTTTGGGAGAAGGAGGTTTTGGCAAAGTTTACAAGGGTTGGCTTGAGGAGAAGGTCACATCAAAGAGCGGTAGTGGTTCAGTTGTTGCTGTCAAGAAGTTGGACTCCGAGAGCATGCAAGGATTCGACGAGTGGCAGGTAAGACCAATATGGGCTGAATTGTTGCCTTTCACTTCAGCTCCTTGTTAATTACCTGCTTTGATACTTGGAAAGTGTACTTGTGCTTAATCTCTTTGTCATTCGAGGCTGAGATTTTATGTGTGACTAATTTGTGTAAACAATACTTGTTCTGAAATGGCCTTCAGATATGAGTATGACTGCTTTACAGGATTTTTTTTTATCACGTGCGCATCATATCACGTGCGCATTATAAAGCAATATTTAAAGAACATTAGGTCTTCCGTTGGACGAAGTTATTAGATTGGCTAGAGGTCAAGACTTGTTGTGCCTATAGAACTCTCTGAACATAGATGACTTGCTTTGTAGAGGGATGGAAAGACTTTTTAGTGCAGAAACCATGGGAGTGCCCGGAATTGTTATTGTAACCGATGTAGCTAATTGTTTCCTACCTTCCTGGCATTGCAACCCACTTGAATGGAAGTTATTGGAATGTGTATGGTTTGGAACTGGAATAGATTTGTTATTCTTAGAAACTATAAATTGGACGATATCCTAGCTCCTACTTTTGTATGAGACTGAGCTTTGTACTTTTCCCTGTTTGTTTTTGGAGATGTATGTTAAACTTTGACCTGACTCATTTTCTCAATTATATTTCGGATAACTAATCATTTCACAAATTGATCTCTTTATTAATGTCTCTGAATGCCATCTGCTTACCTGTTTGTTCACTGATTGTGCAGTCTGAGGTCCATTTCTTAGGAAGGCTTTCTCATCCTAACCTTGTCAAGCTATTGGGATACTGTTGGGAAGACAATGAGCTACTCCTTGTGTATGAATTCATGCAAAAGGGCAGCTTGGAAAACCACCTTTTCGGAAGTAAGAGCTAATGGATGTCATTTATGAAAAAATTATGCAAGATATGCTAGCATTTGCGATGTGCGAATTGATTGTCTTCTGCTCATTAACCTAATTATTTCGGCTTACATTAAATTTTATGCTTTGGTTTTTTTTAGGGGGCTCTGCTGTTCTGCCACTTCCATGGGACATACGGCTTAAGATATTAATAGGAGCAGCTCAAGGTCTCGCGTTTTTGCACACATCAGAGAAACAAGTGATCTACAGAGATTTTAAGGCCTCGAATATATTGCTTGATGGGGTAAGTTTCACAATCAACTAATTAGCACCAGGTGACATACAAAGGAATTCAAATGTATTTCATGGTTGAACATTATTCTTTCCTTCTACGAAGGTTATGTGAACTTCTGCCAGACTCTCCCTGTATGGTGGATATGCATCCAAACATGTCCTATTACGTTTAACCTATTTTCAGAACGAGAAATGCTTTGAGTAATTGCAAGATGGTGGCCATATTTACAGACACACACACATGGGGAAAAAAAGGAAAAAAAAAACTTGCATGTTTGAAAACAGTTACTATGAGATTATGGAAGCAATTAAAATTGCACCCATATACCAGGAAAAAACCCCTCTCTTGCTTGGCTTGTTTTTATCATGCCGATGGAAGAAATAGGGGATGGTAGCAATATGGTTCATGTATATCTGAATATATTTTAAAAGTGAAGCATGATCTCTAATACTTGGTCTGACACAGTGTTTCTTTTGGCAGTGTTACAACGCCAAAATATCGGACTTTGGTTTGGCTAAATTGGGTCCCTCAGCTAGCAAATCACACATTACAACACGGGTTATGGGCACATCTGGCTATGCAGCTCCAGAGTATGTAGCCACAGGTAATCCCCTCAACCTTTTCAGATCTTCAATTTCTGAGGCTGAACAATCGCTGGAGTCAAGCTTTTGAAATAATCATGCTTCAGAGCCACTTGAACTATACCCACATAACTTCAGTGTCTCGTACTAATATTACTCATCTGGTTAACCAGGGCACTTGTATGTGAAGAGCGATGTGTATGGTTTTGGTGTTGTGTTGATCGAGATGCTAACAGGACTACGAGCAGTTGATCCAACCCGTCCTGGTGGGAGATTAAATCTTGTTGACTGGATCAAACCACATTTATCGGACAGAAGGAAGTTGAAGCAGGTAATGGACTCCCAGTTGCAAGGAAAATATCCTTCCAAAGCAGCTCTTCAAATAGCTCAGCTTGCCCTAAAATGTATTGAACCTGAACAAAAGACGAGGCCATCAATGAAAGTAGTAGTGGAGACGCTGCAACATCTTGTAGAAAACGATGAGAAGCCTAAAGAGCCTAGAGTTCATCCCAGAAATCGTACTAGTTCTCATCACCCTCGCGGTCCACAGCAGCCTTTGCACCATCGATCTCCACTTCACCCGAGGCACCACGACCACCAGTCCTATCAACTCCCTCCACCCACACGGTAGAGCTTTGGTACACCACTCCCACAAGGGCTGAGTAGGTTGTGATTAATCTGCGTACGAAGATTCTATCGATATCAAACTGCCCGTCTCTTCTGCTACGGAAATTGTAATGAGTTTTGCTGTTCTAGTGGTGCTATGTTTCTTAGAAGAAAAGAATGTAAGGAATTGAGATGTAATTATTTTTGTTGGTCTCTTGACTAGTGCTTGATAATATGTCAACACGGCCATTATATGTACACCAGGAAGAAACAATTTCTGTTTTGTTGAGTTGTTCAACGATCATATGATAACGTGCGTTGTTGCAACCTTATGCATTGAAATTTATTTGAAATGAAGATTGCCATTCAATCTATGAAACGAGGATAATAGTTGTTGGTGTTTTGTCAATCACTAGAGCAGCTATTTTGTTATTGCAGTTTGTCTCGAGATTGAAATTGATGCGATTCTTCTGCATTAACGCTAGCAATGCATAGCTGCGGTGGATCTTCAAAGTAAAGAAGTTCAGTGTTCTTATAATTGGCAGATCATACAGTTTATCCTGTGTCAATGATAGTAATAGAATTCGTCTGAGTTCAAGAAATGTGAAACAAATCTGTTGGCTCGATTGTAAGTTTGACAAATTGTCTCCCTCCCATCTTCTTCATCTCCACCAACTCGACCTCACCGTCATCCTCCTTTTGGGGTTGATTCCACGAAATTTTACAACAATAAATCTGTGTATAAGTATCGATATGTACAGGCGTGTGCATTTGGGATTTTGCAGAGAACCAAATACAATTTCAGGCTGTGCCCAACTCATACAAATGGGCGAGTGCGAGTGAAAACGTCCCAGGAGGGTGCGAGCGTGAAATTGCCTTTTGAAGTTAATAAAATTCACGAGAAGAAGGATTGAAACCAAAAACGTCAAAAGAAGAAAAACATTAACAAGGATGCCTACCCAATTTGCGCTACTGTGAGACCTAAATCACATAGCAAGCGTAGCATCTGTTTTAGCAAAAGACGGATAAAAACTGGTGAAAAGAGAAAAATGTTGATTGGCAGTGGGGTTGATTGGAAACATAAAGCGCAAGAAACTAAAGAATAATGTACAACTCATTAGTGCATAAATTGTCTCCCTTGAACACAACCAAGTTTAAACTTTCTCATGAAATTGATTATCTAAAAACTGAATTTCAGACTTATCCTTACTTTTCATTTACTTATTCCTAATACAACAATAACAACAGCAGAATTCATGTAGTCACCAATCATTGGGGGTATGAACGGAGAAAGATTGGAAACAGACCTAACATTTGGCAATATGTACAAAGTGCTGCTCTCAGGATACTACTGAAACAGTGATTCCCTATATCTATTTTGCTGCGGAATCATGCCTCCAAATCAAATCCAAATGGCATTGGAGAGGGCAGGCCTATAGACCAAATTCAATTTCTATGCACTTTGCCATGCTTCCTACTTATTCCTAATAAAGTTCTTGGAGAAGAACCTTTTAACGGTGCTCAATCACACGTGTTCAAATGTGTTTCGGACGGTCCGAATTTTTTAAAAAAATTTCGCTCGGAGAGTTTAACTCTTCTCGTGAATGGTTTTTTTTTTTTAAATCCGGACCATTGATTGCCGAAACGGACAACTGAGATTGCACGGAGCCGTGAACCAAACTTATAAATACTGTAACACCCACAAATTTCTTATGCTCCGATCAAGGACACTCTCCGGGCAAAAATTCTTTACCATTCATTTGTAGCTGTTCATGCCTTGTTCACTTTGGTCTTGATACATGGATGAAAGGTTTGCAAATCTCGATGATGAGGTTGGAACGCGGGTAGTTAAGGCAATTGCGGCAAAGTTAATTTGATTGGAATAAGATGGATAAGATGAATCAAGGTGAGCGGTATGGTTACCTCCATCGAACCCTCGTCTCTTTGCTTTCCGAAGTGCAGAGTGGTATTTGTAATTTTTTAGCATTGACCATTGAATTTGATGCTATTTTGAGTGCAGCCACGCTGCACGAAGCAATGAACATGAATTTGGGCAGTACCAGTGGCTAAACATGTGAACGAATTTAGCAACAATGGGGGTAAGGAGCTCGAAATCCTTTTTATTTATTTTCTCTCACAGTTCTTATACAATGGGTAGCTTTTGTTACGTTGAACTAGGTTTTGATAGTCGATGTATGGCCGCTGCAAACGTGCCGAGCCGAGCCGAGTTTTGTCGAGCTCGAGCTCGGTTTGTTTACTAAACGAGCTAAGAGCTCGGCTCGAATCGAGTTCTTAACGAGTCGAGCTTAGCCATTGATATAGAACACAGGAAGGCCCAATTTGATAACCAGCTGGACCGTGCCAAGCATCGAAATTCCAAACAGTGTTTAATTTCTGATTATCCAATTTAGCAAAATTTGGACGTGCTCGGAATGGGCCCAAACTTGATAGGTTGACTTATTTTCGCACTGTGGTCAAGATCCACCACCCTAAGTTGTGGGCTCCAATGTTTTTCGGCCTAATTCTTTTGCTTAGGCCTTCAATTTATATTTTTTGCTGTTTTAGAAAAGTTTTGTTTCATTGATAACTCTTAAACCGTAATTTGCTATTAGTTGGTTCTTTTTGGGAAAGTTCTATTTTTCTTTCCCGTTTTCAATTTTAGGAAAAGCCAAATTTTTTGAGACTTTATATTTTTTGAATTTATTTTTAGGGTTTCTAGGGTTTCGAGCCTATAAATATAACCTCATGTTTTGCCTCAGTTTTTTCTATCAATAATATTTCAAAACTTCGTTCTCTTCTTGTGCGCAAGAACAACTCGTGGATTCGAGTACCTATCACATTTGAATTAGTATACTAACTAGTCTATTTGTGAATTCCGCTGCATCAGTCATTTATTAAACGAGTCTATTTAATCGAGCCGAGTTTTTATCGAATGAGCCAAGCTCCACTTAGCCCGTTTAAATGAGCCGAAAACTTGAACTGAGCAAAGCCGAGCGCATGAGCTACTTGGTTCATTTGTAGCCTTGCATATGGGGTTTTGGTTATACCCCCACCAATTTGGCAGATCTTTTCAATTCTCGTTTTTGCTGCTACGTTGATTAGGATCTAAAATTCCCACAAAGCACACAATCACACATCAACGAGATATATGTGGTTTTTTAAATTGGGGCACTCCACGGAGGGGCAGAAAAATTTGTACTATCAGTAGATGATTACAAATCACGCACTCACTTTAGTGTGTGCAGAACCCACCTTTTATGTGAGTGTGTGTTCAGGTGTGGTGTTAATAGCGTTGGAGTTTTCCCAAAATCTGATATACTACTATTCCATCCCTTTCAAAATCTTGTCCGGTCCGCAAAACGAAGTGTAAAAAATAATACAATTTTTTCATGAAAAAATTCAAATTTTTTTCACAAATTAAAAATACTCATTGATATCTAGTAAATTGTTAAAAAACTTTTGATTTTTTCTTGTAAAAATTATATTATTTTTAACACTCTATTTTGTGGATCAGAGAAACATTTTGAAATAGAGGGAGTACAAAACAAGGAACCAGAGGTCTGGCTTGGGTGTCTTTTGGATCATGTCCCACCATGTCTGGACAAGGGCAGAAGGAGTGAGAGACAAGTGTAGGCAGCTGACCACCGGCACCTAAATTTGTTAGGGATAATCCCACTTTAAAATTTATTTTTGCCCTAACCCATTAAGAGTTTTGTACTTGTGAAAAAGAGAGGTCAATATAGAATATCTACCCACAAAATCTCCAAATTCATTTTTGCCCCAACTCATATAAAAGTTTTCTGCTGTGAAGATTGTAAAGATTAGGTTTTGAAATCATAGGTATGATTAATGGATGCAAGATAGTTTGGTTGAATATATAGAGAATGATATTTTTGTAACCATCACAAACAAGACTATCATCATCGTTTTCAAAATATGAAAAGTCGTTGACGTCAATTGTAGATTGAAGTTACATTTCGATATATATATATCGGGGCGGTTCGATGGACAACTATTTAGACACCTAAAAAAATACCTCAAAGCTCAATCACATAGTTTCGGATCAAATTTTTATGATCCGAACCGTTCAATGAATACAGAATATGATTTTTAGGGTGCCTTTAAGAAATTAGCAAAAAAAATGATCGAAAAGTGCTTGTTTTAAGAAGTTTTTAATTGAACCGTTCATTAAATCTAAGTTAAAAACTGCTCAGATCAAGCCCTTTTCAGTCTTTTTTTTTGCTGATTTCTTACGAATATCCTTAAAATCACGTTCTGATCACATTGAGCGACTCGGATCATCAAAATTTGATCGGAAACTATGAGTTATTTTTTTAGGTGTTTAAATAGTTGTCCATTGAACCGCCCCATGTGTGTGTTTTATATATATATATATGATTAACTTGCTAATCTATTTTTTTCTTTTAATTAACAACTAAAAAAAATGAATCATAATAATTTACATTTTCGACCCTACTTATCGAAATCCGGGCTCCGCCCGTGTCCAGAGCAGAACTGTTGTCCTTGACTCAGTTATAAGTCTTCGTCTTCCTTGCCCACCCTCGAAAGAGTACTGCTATTGGTACCGACGGTACCATAGGGAAAATGTACCGACGGCCACCGGACGGCCGATCCGAGCCGTCCAAAAATTTTAAAAAATAAAACCGAGTGGGCCTTTGCAAGAATCAATGGCATCCGAGGTGTGTAGGGTACTTGATCCGAGCACCCCTTTTTCGTGCATATACACGTATATACAAATATACCCGAAAAATGGGTGCTCGGATCAAGTACCCTACACACCTCGGATGCCATTGATTCTCGCTCGAGCCCACTCGGTTTTATTTTTTAAAATTTTTGGACGGCTCGGATCGGCCGTCCGGTGGCCGTCGGTACATTTTCCCTATGGTACCCGTCGGTACCAATAGGATTTCTGCCCTCGAAATGGTTCAACTTTTTTCATCAGCAATCTCCTCCTGTCTCCTTTTCTTCACTATGATCATTCCCAAAATCTCTCAATAGTTCCAATTCACATCACAACGTAGTCTTGTCCTATAGGCTAAACAGGGCATCAAAGTGGACAAACTTGATCAACTTATTGACCCCAGTTTGAGGGACCAAATCTCGGAAAATTGTCTGAAAGTGTTTGCGGAAGTTGCTAATAAATGCTTAGATAGTCTTCCAAAGGGACGGTCTACAATGGCTGATGGGGTGGTGAGACTCGAGTACGCATTGGCTTCGGAGAGGGCTGTGGACGAGCAGTTTGGTGAGAACGCGCAAAGGGATGATTCTCTTGCACGAGGCGATGCTCCTTCGTCCACCACTAAATTTCTAGCTAAAGGCGCTCATATCAAGTTAGCTAGGCAAAGGTGCCTCCGCGAGGTGATGCTCCTTCCTCCTCCACCGCCAAAGGGAAACGTTAGCAAGGTGTTTCAGAGGATTACTAAATTTCTAGCTAAAGGTGCTCATATCAAGTTCAAAAAGGGAAAGGTATATGATTCCAATGGTGAACAATCACTTTCGGCTGTTAGTTCCACCCGTTCAATATTGCAATGGAAAAATGTCACTCTTCAATTCCGTCGTTTCTCAGTTGGAGGCAAAATCTCTAGGAACTTCTCGTCCTCTGTTACAGTTGGAAGCAAAATCCCTAGGAACTTCTCGTCCTCGGCTGCAAGTGGCGGCAATGAGGCATATCCCGGTGGGCAGATCTTACCCACCCTGAATTTAAGGGTCTTCAGTTTTTCAGAATTAAATACTGCCACCAGAAATTTCAGGCTCAATACGATGTTGGGAGAAGGAGGTTTTGGTAAAGTTTACAAGGGTTGGCTCAAGGAGAAGGCCACGTCAAAGAACGGTAGAGGTTCAGCTGTTGCCATCAAGAAGTTGGACACTGAGAGCATGCAAGGATTCGACGAGTGGCAGGTAATTCGGCTAAGACCAATACGGGCTGAATGATTTCCCAAAGATATCTGAACTTGCCTTTCACTTCAGCTCCTTGTTATTTACCTATTTGGCTTTGATACTTGGAAAGTGTACTTGTGCTTAATCTCTATGTCATTCGAGGCTGGGATTTTATGTGTAAACAATACTTGTTCCTGAAATGGCCTTCAGATATAAGTATGACTGCTTCACAGGATTCTTTTTTCATTACGTGTGCATCATAAAGCAATATCTAATGAACATTAGGTCTTCTGTTGGATGAAGTTATTAGGTTGGCTAGAGGTTAAGCCTAATTGTGCCTATAGAACTCTCTGACATGACTTGCTTTCTAGAGGTATGGAAAGACTTTTTTGTACAGAAACCATAGGAGTGGCCGTGTAAGTGCAGGTTTGGTTTGGTTCACAACATGAAGCACTAATCACCCTTTTATCACCCATCTGTCTCAACAAAGGAAAAACAGAAACTGGTCTTGGTTCGCAGGGGGAGGCAGGAAGGGGGATTCTTTTGTTCAGAAATTTGGGTATTGTGTATTTCTTAACGAAACGATTTGTTCTGTACAATGCTTGTCATGAAAAAGTGGTTGTGTAGTGTTTGTTATGAAAAGGTGGGTGCCCGGAATTGTTATTGTAACCGATGTAGCTAATTGTTTCCTACCTTCCTGGCATCTGCAACCACTTGAATGGAAAATATTGGAATGTGTATGGTTTGGAACTGGAATAGATTTGTTATTCTTAGAAACTATAAATTGGACGATATCCTAGCTCCTAGTTTTGTATGAGACTGAGCATTGTACTTTTCCATGTTAGTTTTTGGAGATGTATGTTAAACTTTGACCTGACTCATTTTCTCAATTATATTTCGGCTAATTAATCATTTCACAAATTGCTCTCTTTATTAATGTCTTCTGAATGCCATCTGCTTACTTGTTTGTTCACTGATTGTGCAGTCTGAGGTCCATTGCATAGGAAGGCTTTCTCATCCTAACCTTGTTAAGCTATTGGGATACTGTTGGGAAAACAATGAGCTACTCCTTGTGTATGAATTCATGCAAAAGGGCAGCTTGGAAAACCACCTTTTTGAAAGTAAGAGCTAATGGATGTCATTTATGAAACTATTTATGCAAGATATGCTAGCATTTGCGATGTGTGAATTGATTGTCTTCTGCTCATTAACCTAATTCATTCGGCTTACATTATGTTTTATGCTTTGGTTTTTTCTAGGGGGCTCTGCTGTTCACCCTCTTCCATGGGACATACGGCTTAAGCTATTAATAGGAGCAGCACAAGGTCTCACGTTTTTGCACACATCAGAGGAACAAGTGATGTATAGAGATTTTAAGGCCGCGAATATATTGCTAGATAGGGTAAGTTTCACAATCAACTAATTTGCACCAGGTGACATACAAAGGAATGCAAACGTATTTCATGGTTGAACATTATTCTTTCCTTCTACGAAGGTTACGTGATAACTTCTGCCAGACTCTCCCTGTGTGGTGGATATGCATCCAAACATGTCCTGTTACCTTTAACCTATTTTCAGAACGAGTAGTGCTTCAAGTAATTGCAAGATGGTGGC
This sequence comes from Rhododendron ovatum, assembly GCA_019656835.1. Classification (NCBI taxonomy): domain Eukaryota; kingdom Viridiplantae; phylum Streptophyta; class Magnoliopsida; order Ericales; family Ericaceae; genus Rhododendron; species Rhododendron ovatum. The sequence continues at coordinate 7,113,400 of CM033801.1, forward strand.
TGTATTTTCAGACACACACACACACACACACATGGGGAAAAAAAGGAAAAAAACATCAAAAAAAGGAAAAACATTAACAAGAATGCCTACCCAATTTGCGCTACTGTGAGACCTAAATCACATAACAGACGTAGCATAAGTTTTAGCAAAAGATGGATAAAAAATGGTGAAAAGAGAAAAAATGTTGATTGGTAGTGCCGTAGTGGGGTTGATTGGAAACGTAAAGCGCAAGAAACTGCAGAATAGTGTACAACTCATTACTGCATAAATTTTGCCTCCACTTTTCCTTGAACACAACCAAGTTCAGACTTTCTCATGAAACTGATTATCTGAAAACTGAAATTTAGACTTATCCTTACTTTTCATGTACTTATTCCTAATAAAGTTGTTATATTTCATCAAGTATATAAAACTAATTGGGCGAAGTACGGATACCCTCCCTGTAGTTTCATTTTATTTGGCAGATAAACTCTTTGAGTTTTGGTTTGACTTTATTTGACAGATAACCTTTCTGAATTTTGTGGATAACCAATTTGCCTCCTTATGGTTTTAGAGTAAAGTGGTACCATCACTTTTTTTTGCATCCAAACTAACACAAAGTCTAAAACTCACTCCTATTGTGAGATTGGGAATGAAAAAAATAAATAAATAAAGGTAGAGTTTTTGTGTAAGATGAGAACACTATCCTTTTCTATCATCTTCTCCAACGAATTACAACACACAGAAAACCAACCACAGACTAAGGGTCATAATTTAGTCCGAAAGCCCGCCCGACCCGCTGGGCTTTTACCTGGCTCAAGTCCGTCTAACAGGCGGGCTAGCCCAATCCGTAGTTTTCAATGGGCGGGCTTGGACCAAAGTATTTTTGCTTTGACCCACCTGTGAAACTCGCCCGCGAGATCCGCCCATTATACTAATTTATTATGCTCCACTGAGCAAATAAAAAAAAGAAAAAGTTCACTTACCAAGAAAGAGAACAAAAGTTTGATCTTGAAAGACTAAAGAGATGCGTGAGGTGCTCTATGCATTTGTGGTTGGTTGTAGAAGTCTTGTCGGCTAGAGTTCTTTTTATGCTCCATATATAATATATACATACATTATATAATGTGTATGACTGTATTGAGTGTGGGGTGCTAATATTATATATATTTTTATTGTACTAATATAATGTACATTTTTTTGTGAAGCCCGGCCCGTGAGCCCGACTGAACTTTGGCCTGCCAGCACGGCAATTGGGCTAGTCCATGGGCGGACTTGAGCTTCAATTTAAGAAATACAATCCGGCCCGCCAAAAGAAAAACAACCCACTTAGCTCAATCCGTGGACGGATTTGGATAGTGACTTGGCTGACTGGGTCGGCCTGGCCCGATGACCCTTACCACAGACCAAACTCTAGCCACCGACACCCCATGAACCCCTAGCCACCGCGAGTTGGCTGCCGCCCATCACGGCGGCCACCGAGAACCTTTTTCATTTTCTGGTCTATTATATCATCTCTCTACAATATATATCCAAGAAAATCGAACATGGTTATCAGCAATGATAATATCAAAATACCATAATTTCAGTTTTACCCGTCGCTGACCTTTCCAACCCCTACGCCGCTCAACTGGGTGTCCCCCTTTCCGACTCGGAGCTCTGGGAAACCGCCTACGAAGTTCTCGTCAGATCCTGCCAGAGTATCGACGGGAAGCCACCCACTTACATCTCTCAGTCGCAGAGGATGACGCCGGCGCCGGAGAGGTCGTTGTCGATGATCGTGGACATCGACGACGGCAAGCAACGTGAAGAGGCCTTTGGGTTGGGGAAATCTTCGTCAACAATAAAAAGGGTCAGGATGCCGCGGCGAGCTCGGTTAAGGCGAAGAGACAGTGACAGTTGGTGATCTGGTGAGTAAATCGTCGTCGTCGTCGAAAAAGGGTCAGGATCCGACTTCACGTTCATAATTACATACTAGTTAGTTTGTGTTGATAATTAGAGTTTCGATATGAGAATTCGAACCAGAATTGGTCCTCTTTGCTTTCTTGCTCAGTGATTATCAATATTATCAAGACTTAATAAATTGAGCTTATAATTTCATTTTTGGTGGTCTGGACTGAGATCTATGGAAAATGATTTCTATTCATTTCATTTGATTTACCGTGTGTGATTTTCATCCAAAAAATATTGGAATTGGATTTTTGGTAATTAACGTTCTCTATGCAAGAAGAGAGAAAAGACATAGTTGCAGGGGTAACTTATCCAAAGAAAAGTGTACAGGGGTATTAGAGTCATTTAACATTTTCTGTTAACCAGGTTAGAAATGCTCTTTACTCCAAAACCACGGTGAGGCCATTTGGTCATTAGTAAAACTCAAGGAGTAAAACTCAAAGAGGTTTGCTGCCAAAGGACCAAACCGGTAATCCGTACTTTGCCCAAACTAATTTATTTAACAGGACCAAATCTGTAATTATGAACGTGATTTACAAACCGGTAATCCGTACAAATGCAGGACCAAATCTGTATTTTTAACAGATTTACCTACAAATTTCTTATCCTCTAATCAAGGACACTCTCCGGGCAAAAATTATTTACCATTCCTGCATTTGTAGCTGTTGCCTTCTTCACTTTGGTCTTGATAGTTCAGCTTTTTTCATCAGCAATCTCCTCCAGAGGGGTTGGACAAAGACTTGGACTTGGTTAAGTAAAGTGAAAGCCGTGTCAAAAAGGAAAAAAAAGAGAGAACGTAAAGTGAAAGCAGTGTCAAAGATGTGTCTTGGTTCATGATTTCAAAATAACTGGACGAGATTTGACGGGTATATGTACCATTCAATTTCTTTTAGATCTTCGGTTAGGTCACAAAGAGCAATTGACTCAGATGTAGCGATTTTAATTCAGTAACATGACGCACCAGCCGGTACACATTGTTTTACTAGAACTGTAACTCCGGTATAATAGAACTGTAACTCCGTTTCGGCTCAAATACCGGTCGATAGCAGCCTATACCAGCCAATACTTGTTCATACCAGTCGGTACCAGTACCTGACTATTTTTATTCTACCTTCCCTTCAAATAAATGTGTAGTATATTTGATGCTAAATTTTTCGATTAAAAAAAAAAAACACTAATAACGATAAATTCAGAAAGGACGGGGGGCAACTATGCATGGTACTTCTCAACCGTGTCTTCGAGGGACAGTTGAATGAGCGACTAATAGTATCCGGTACTTACCGGATACGGTATTCAGAAGCTTACTTGGAAGTATATGTGGACATGTGGTCCTATTTAGAAAACGTATCAGACAGGGAACAACGGATGGACATGTGCCAAATCTAAAACTTGTTGGGTCATATCTTTCTTGATGACAATCTATAATGTAAACTTCAGATTATATATCCTTGCTATAACCAACAGTCTGTACTCTTTCTTTGTTTGATACACAACGCAAATTGGAATGAGCTGTGAATCTACCAACGTACTCAATTGTACTACTGGAGAAGCACGTAAAAACATAGTACTATGTCTTTATTATTTGTGTTCTTTCCTTCATTGTTCTTCAGTGTGCTGTGCTGTGATGTGATTTATCCAATTCCTCGCCAAAAATCACGCATCTATCGTAGTATAGGGTTACAGAATGTCCTAGTTGAGAAGTTGACTGACCCCCAGTCTTCGTCTTCCTTACCCACCCTCGAAATAGTTCAACTTTTTTCATCACCAATCTCCTCCTCTCTCCTTTCCTTCACTATGATCATTCCCAAAATCTCTCAATAGTTCCAATTCACACCACAAACACAAACACACCCAAAAAAGAATGTTTCCTTATCTACTATCAATTGCACTCCCTCTCTGCTTCTTCCTCCATCAAAGTACTTTAACACTAGCCATCAACTCCCCTGGTCTTTATTCCCAACAGCTTGATCATGTTGCCATTAACTGCGGCTCCTCCGGCAACTCAACTGCAGAAGATGCCCGGCAATGGACTGGAGATGACAGAGCCAACTACATCACTTCATTACACTGTTCAAAGAGCAAATTGATCAGCTCAAAAGCAACTGATCAGCCCCTCCCCTACCATCCAATCCCTTGCACGACCGCCCGACTCTCCCGTTGGCCTTTCGCCTACACATTCCGAGTCACTCCGGGTCAGAAATTTATTCGTCTCCATTTCTATCCAGCTTCGTACCGGGGTGGTTTCAAAAGGTCCAAGGCACTCTTTACTGTCAAAGTTGGTCCTTATACCCTTCTTAGCAACTTCAGTGCCTCCCTTACGGCTGATGCTTTGGGCCTACAATGTCTTGTTAAAGAGTATTGTGTGGACGTGGAAGAAGATCAACCGTTAATCATAACATTCATCCCATCACGAAGTGGTAATTCTGATGAGATGTACGCTTTTGTCAATGGGATTGAAATCATCTCAATACCAGCTGCACTTTATCGTACTCGTGAGGGTACTTCAGCTGCACAGATTGTTGGGAAGAGTGATCAGTTTACTGTAGATAAGAGCTTTGCTCTGGAGAAGGTACACCGGTTAAATGTTGGTGGAATCTCCATTTCATCTACAGAAGATACGCCTATGTTTAGGGATTGGTATGAGGACTCGAATTATCTGTTAGAAAAATCAAGTGTCAAGCCAGTTACTACCACAATTCGAATCAAATACACCAGTATACCACCATACACTGCTCCTCAAAAAGTTTACCAAACATCTTGGTCAATGGTTCCAAACAAGCAAGCGAACAAGACCGAATTCAATTTTACATGGAGATTACCAGTGGATTTGGGATTTCGGTACCTGCTTAGATTGCATTTCTGTGAGCTTGAATATGAGGTAAAAGAGAGTGGCTGGAGGGAGTTTAGTATCTTTGTTAATGAACAGGTTGTTGAGGCTAAAGGTGACCTTGTCAAATGGAGTGGGGGAAATGGGGTTGCGGTGTACAAAGACTATGTGGTGATGATGGAAGGAGATAGGATTGAGGGCAAGCAAGATTTGCTTATAGCACTGCGCCCTCACAACCATGGATGGACGGAACCAATTGATGCAACTCTAAAGGGGATAGAGGTATTCAAGTTGAGCAACCCCGACAAAAATCTTGCTGGGGTGAACCCAGTGCTGCTAGCACATGGTTCGACGTCTCCAAAGCCCAAGAAGTTGGTGTTTGCTTCTGGAGGAAATGCCATTGCAACAGGTGTAGTAATTTCTCACTGTGTTGAATATCATTGTTTACCAATTGCGTAGTTTAGGTGAAAATAGTGCGGGGAGAAATCTCTCTTCGTCAACATCGGAGGGGTTGTGCCGTCGTTTTACACTTGCTGAGCTCATGTCAGCGACCAATAACTTCGATGATGAATTGGTCATTGGAAGTGGTGGATTTGGTAAGGTCTACAAAGCGCTTATTGATGATGGCGCAACAACGGTTGCCTTAAAGCGGTGTAAATTGAAGTCTCAAGGGGCAAAAGAGTTTTGGACAGAAATCGAGATGCTTTCCAAGCTTCGACATACGCATCTCGTAAGTCTTTTAGGCTATTGCGATGAAAGCAATGAGATGATCCTTGTTTATGAGTTTATGGAGCATGGTACACTTGCCGATCATCTCTACAAAACAAAAACCAGCGGTGATGGTATCTTTGGCCATATGTCATGGGAGCAAAGGCTCAACATTTGTATAGGTGCTGCTCGTGGATTGGATTATCTCCATACAGGTATTCGTCACGGTATAATACACCGAGATGTGAAGACCACAAACATCCTATTGGACAAGGATTGGATAGCTAAGATTTCAGATTTTGGGTTGTGTAAACTGGGCTCAACAAGCCATTCCCACACGCACGTTAGCACAGATGTTAAAGGCTCATTTGGGTATTTCGATCCCGAGTATTTCTTGACCTGTAGGCTAACTAAGAAGTCAGATGTGTATGCCTTTGGTGTCGTGATGTTGGAAATGCTTTGTGGGAGGCCAGCAGTTGATATGCGGGTTGATGAGGAGCAACGTAGTCTTGTCCTATGGGCTAAACAGGGCATCAAAGAGGACAAACTTGATCAACTTATTGACCCCAGTTTGAGGGACCGAATCTCGGCACATTGTCTGAAATTGTTTGCGGAAGTTGCTAATAAATGCTTAGATAGTCTTCCAAAGGGACGGCCTACAATGGCTGATGTGGTGGTGAGACTCGAGTACGCATTGGCTTCGGAGAGGGCTGTGGACGAGCAGTTTGGTGAGAACGCTCAAAGGGATGACTCTCTTCCACGAGGCGATGCTCCTTCCTCCTCCACTTCGGCCTTGTACAGTGAGAACACCCAAGGCCAGAATAGGTCAAAGGGAAACGTTAGCAAGGTGTTTCAGAGGACTATTAAATTTCTAGCTAAAGGTGATCATATCAAGTTGAAAAAAAGAAAGGGATATGATTCCAACGGTGAACAATCACTTTCAGCTGTTAGTTCCACCCGTTCAATATTGAAGTGGAAAAATGTCACTCTTCCATTCCGTCGTTTCTCAGTTGGAGGCAAAATCCCTAGGAACTTCTCGTCCTACTTTACAGTTGGAAGCAAAATCCCTAGGAACTTCTCATCCTCAGCTGCAAGTGGTGGCAATGAGGCATATCCCAGTGGGCAGATCTTACCCACCCCGAATTTAAGGATATTCAGTTTTTCAGAATCGAAGACTGCCACCGGAAATTTCAGGATTGATATGGTATTGGGAGAAGGAGGTTTTGGCAAAGTTTACAAGGGTTGGCTTGAGGAGGTGGTCACATCAAAGAACGGTAATGGTTCAGTTGTTGATGTCAAGAAGTTGGACTCCGAGAGCAAGCAAGGATTCGACGAGTGGCAGGTAAGACCAATATGGGCTGAATTATTGCCTTTCACTTCAGCTCCTTGTTAATTACCTGCTTTGATACTGGGAAAGTGTACTTGTTCTTAATCTCTATGTCATTCGAGGCTGGGATTTTATGTGAGACTGATTTGTGTAAACAATACTTGTTCTGAAATGGCCTTCAGATATGAGTATGAATGCTTTACAGGATTCTTTTTTCATCACGTGCGCATCATAAAGCAATATCCAAAGAACATTAGGTCTTCTGTTGGATGAAGTTATTAGGTTGGCTAGAGGTTAAGACTTGTCGTGCCTATAGAACTGTCTGAACGTAGATGACTTGCTTTGTAGAGGGATTGATGGAATGGCATTTTAGTGCAGAATCCACAACATGAAGTACTAATCATCCTTTATCTCCCATTTGTCTCAATAAAGGAAAAACAGAAACTGGTCTTGGTTCACAGGTAGGAGTGATGCAGTTAGAATTTGAAAAAAAATTAAATTATTTAAGTCTGTTTGTTTTATTAGTATAATGCGAGTCAAAGAGTCTTTATCATTTTCTGTGTTAGTCAAAGAGTCTTATCATTTTCTATGTAAGTCAAAGAGTCTAGTTGTCTTTGTATTTGTTCTATGAGTCTTCCTAGTTTTTCGGAGTCAAAGTCTAATTTTCATTATGAGTTGTCTTGAAAGTTTAAGTTTGTATTTCCTATTCTTGGAGGGTTGTTCCTCAAAGTCCTATATAAGCTTTGCTAATGAAATGAAATAGGAAGAGTTTTGAGTTTATGAAAATATTGTGCAAGTATTTCTTGCTTGAGAGTGAGTGATTCCTCCGACAATCAAGTGTGTGACTTGGTCGCGTGAGTGTCTTCCGCGATTAGCAACGTCGAGTCGCATCCCAGGACTATCCTAACCTTGCTGGTTTCAGCCTGCATCAGGGAGGCAGGAATGGGGATTCTTTTGTTCAGAATTTGGGTATTGTGTATTTCTTAACAAAACAATCTGTTCTGTACTATGCTTGTCATGAAAAAGTGGCTGTGTAGCGTTTGTTATGAAAAGGTGGGTGCCCGGAATTGTTATTGTAACCAATGTATAGCTAATTGTTTCCTACCTTCCTGGCATCTGCAACCACTCGAATGGAAGTCATTGGAATGTGTATGGTTTGGATCTGAAATTGATTTGTTATTCTTAGAAACTTTAAATTGGACGATATCCTAGCTCATAGTTTTGTATGAGACTGAGCATTTGTACTTTTCCCTGTTTGTTTTGGGTGATGTATGTTAAACTTTGATGTAACTCATTTTCTCAATTATATTTCGGATAACTAATCATTTCACTAATTGCTCTCTTTATTAATGTCTTCTGAATGCCATTTGCTTACCTGTTTGTTCACTGATTGTGCAGTCTGAGGTCCATTTCTTAGGAAGGCTTTCTCATCCTAACCTTGTCAAGCTATTGGGATACTGTTTGGAAGACAATGAGCTACTCCTTGTGTATGAATACATGAAAAAGGGCAGCTTGGAAAACCACCTTTTTGGAAGTAAGAGCTAATGGATGTCATTTATGAAACTATTTATGCGAGATATGCTAGCATTTGCGATGTGAGAATTGATTGTCTTCTGCTCATTAACCTAAATCATTCAGCTTACATTATACATTTTATGCTTTGGTTTTTTCTAGTGGGCTCTGCTGTTCAGCCACTTCTATGGGACATACAGCTTAAGATATTAATAGAAGCAGCTCAAGGTCTCGCATTTTTGCACACATCAGAGAAACAAGTGATCTATAGAGATTTTAAGGCCTCGAATATATTGCTTGATGGGGTAAGTTACACAATGAACTAATTAGCACCAGGTGACATACAAAGGAATGCAAATGTATTTCATGGTTGAACATTATTCTTTCCTTCTACGAAGGTTACGTGATGACTTCTGCCAGACTCTCCCTATGTGGTGGATATGCATTCAAACATGTCCCATTACCTTTAACCTATTTTCAGAACGAGAAATGCTTTGAGTAATTGCAAGATGGTGGCCGTATTTACAGACACACACACACGGGAAAAAAAGGAAAAAAAACATGCATGTTTGAGAACAGTAACTATGGAATAATGGAAGCACTTAAAATTGCACCCATCTACCAGGTAAAAAAGCCCCTCTTGCTTGGCTTGTTTTTATCATGTCGATGGAAGAAATAGGGGATGGTAGCAATATGGTTCATGTATATCTGAATATTTTCGGAAAGAGAAGCATGATCTCTAATACTTGGTCTGACACAGTGTTTCTTTTGGCAGTGTTACAATGCCAAAATATCGGATTTTGGGCTGGCTAAATTGGGTCCCTCAGCTAGCAAATCACACATTACAACACGGGTTATGGGCACATTTGGCTATGCAGCTCCAGAGTATGTTGCCACAGGTAATCCCCTCAACCTTTTCAGATCTTCAATTTCTGAGGCTGAACAGTCGCTGGAGTCAAGCTTTTGAAATAATCATGCTTCAGAGCCACTTGAACTATACCCACATAACTTCAGTGTCTTGTACTAATATTACTTGTCTGGTTAACCAGGGCAGTTGTATTTGAAGAGCGACGTGTATGGTTTTGGTGTTGTGTTGATTGAGATGCTAACAGGACTACGAGCAGTTGATCCAAACCGTCCCCATGGGAGACTAAATCTTGTTGACTGGATCAAACCACATTTATCTGACAGAAGGAAGTTGAAGCAGGTAATGGACTCCCAGTTGCAAGGAATATATCCTTCCAAAGCAGCTCTTCAAATAGCTCAGCTTGCCCTAAAATGTATTGAACCTGAACAAAAGACGAGGCCATCGATGAAAGTAGTAGTGGAGACGCTGCAACATCTTGTAGAAAACGATGAGAAGCCTAAAGAGCCTAGAGTTCATCCCAGAAATCGTACTACTTCTCATCACCCTCGTGGTCCACAGCAGCCTTTGCACCATTGATCTCCACATCACCCGAGGCACCACGACCACCAGTCCTATCAACTACCTCCACCCGCACGGTAGCTTTGGTACACCACTTCCCACGAGGGCTGAGCAGGTTGTGATGAATCTGCGTGTGAAGATTCTATTGATATCAAACTGCCCCTCTCTCTCTTCTGCTACAGAAATTGTAATGAGTTTTGCTGTTCTAGTGGTGCTATGTTCTTAGAAGGAAAGAATGTAAGAAATTGAGATGTAATTATTTTTGTTGGTCTCTTGACTTGTGCTTGATAACATGTCAACACAGCCATTATATGTACACCAGGAAGAAATAATTTCTGTTTCGTTGAGTTGAGTTGATCAACAACCATATGATAACGTGCTTTGTTGCAACCTCATGCATTGAAATTTATTTGAAATGAAGATTGCCATTCAATCTACGAAATGGGGATAATAGTTAGTGTTTTGTCAATCACTAGAGCAGCTATTTTGTTATTGTAGTTTATGTCTTGAGAGAGAAATTGCTGCGATTCTTCAAGCATTAACGCTAGCAATGCATATCTGCGGTGGATTTTCGAAGTAAAGAAGTTCAGCGTTCTTATAATCTGGCAGATAATGCAGTTTATCCTGTGTCAATGAACTTGGCTTGGACCCACTGTCTATGGCAACATTTGAAGAATTAACCAATGTGGTGTGGTTCAATACGGAAACAACGTAAATACCCTTTTACAGGATCCTAAATATGTGAAGTTGGGCTAACCTGGAAGAAGATACCAAGGCCAGTGGCAAAACTACAGAGGAACCAAGCTCCTGTCTGGAGTATCCGACGGTAAAATAGCGTAAACTTTGAAAACTGTTTTGGAAATCATTGTTGAATTCTTTTCATTATCTGTGGATCCCACTGTTAACCCATGAGTTTCCAAGATTTGATCTACATTTCTTTTAGATTACAGACTGCCTCCTTTAAGAATGATTTCAACAGATTCGCAGGACCCTTGTTATCACCACTTGTGCACAAAACTGGCATCCAAACCAGCAATTCTACTGCTAGTTTGTTAGGTCTAAGTTTTCAAAGTTCAACACCCAGGACGCCATTTGCATGATAATAATTCAAATCTACCAGGAGTCAGGACAACCATACAAATCACTGGCCATTGTGAAATTTCAGTCTACAGACAGACATATCTGAATATATATGTGGGCCGAGGCAGAAACACCCCAGAAGCCTAGCAAATGTTCAGTGCCCATTGAAACAGACTTAGAGAGTAAGAGAGACATGCAGGAAACAAAAGAAAAACGAGGCTATCAAAATGTAAATATTCACAAAATATACCACCTTACCTATTTATTACTAGTATGGAGAAGTATTTAGTACGGAGCAGTACAGTTTCCTAAAGTATTTCCAAGAATTACAAATGCTGCTTTCTCCCAGTTCATGGAGCTAACGTACAAAAGCATTACAATGTAGTACCAAACAAGGAACAACACAAATAAAGTCCTACCTAACATAAATTTCCTTACAGTCCCAACCTTAAATCCAAAGCCAGTCCAGAAGAAGAATAAGACAACGAGGACGACGACAAATCGTTTTCAACGGGAGCAGGCAAATTCAAGTCCAAACCACAACTTTGCCTTGATCCACCAAAAGGGTTGCAGTTGAAACCACCTTGTGTTACAAGTGACAATGAGGAGGGTTCATGATCATCGTCTCCTTTCTCCCAATGGCACCTCTTGTGCCCTCCCAAGGCTTGACCGGTTGCGAATACCCTAGAACAAATGCCGCACTTGTGCCCTCCCGAAACCGTGCCCTCCCCTAACTCTCCACTCCCACTAAAGTCCGTGTTTTGGGCATCGACATTGTTGCGATCTTCCATCACTACTTCTTCACAATCGCTCCTCGTTATCGCGAAACAACCCTTGACATTCTTGTGGGTAGCCCTGTGCCCTCCCAATGCCTGATGGGACCCAAACACTTTCTTACAACTCGAACACTCAAACCCACAATCACCATTGCCACCGCTGCTGCCGCCGGTGGCTGCCACATCCCTAACCACCACATCATCAGTTTCCCACTTCCCATGATTAATACCACTAATGGTAACGAGACTAAGACCCTTTTTCTCGAAAGCACTAGGGGAACTAGCCAACATCAACAAACAGGCAGCAACCTCATGATCCTCCTCTGTCCACTCGGTTCCAACCATGACGCCATCATTCTCCGGCCGCCTGAAATCCGGCGGAGGGTTAATTCCACGCCACTGGCGTTCTGGGTGGCACCGCATGTGGCCGAAAAGTGCCTTCCATGACCAGAACTTCTTTCCACACTCACTGCATGGCCGCGTAATCTTCGGTGCACTCGGGTCTGGCTTTTTCCCTCCATACTTCGGCTTCTTCACTGCAACACCACTAGTAGTAGTAGTACAAGAACTACTACTTGGATTCAGCCCATCTGGGTTTTCAATTCTGATCAATTTGGTGCGTTTCTTTTTGGGATTTTGGTGGTGCTTGGCGGGGTTACGGCGGAAGTAGTTTTCGCCGCCGCCGCCGCCGATGATGCTGCCGGGGAAGATTTCTTGGGTCGGGGAAACAGAGAGTTGAAGGTAGGCGGCGGCGGTGTTGGTTTCAGTGTTGATGTTTCTTTCTTGGTTGGTCATCTCAATGATTTCAATAATGCCCTTTTGGGATGAAAATGCAGATTTGGCGAAAAAAGTTTAACAATGGGGTCGTGGGTGTTTTAAAGTGGCCGAGACCAGCGGTTACCACTACATGAGAGAGAGAGAGAGAGAGAGAGAGAGAGAGAGAGAGAGAGAGAGAGAGGGGCTTGAATTTGGGTAGTTATTTTCAGTTATGCATCTTTATCTCTTAAAACTTTCTGGGGAGTTATTGGGTGTGTAACACTGAGGGAAATGAGAAAGGTTTGACGACATCAACCGTCGGATATTGCATAGCATGCGCACCATCGGATGCCATATGATCATGTAGGCAAAAAAACTACGGCCTCGGGTTGTGTCAGAACTATCCGATATGTGTTAGACTCCACATCTATTTTGTGGGATCCACTGTCATCGAATGATTTTGGATACATCTATGTCTAAATACATGTATGGGCGAAGTCAATTAAGGCCTAGCGGGTCACATGCCCCGTGGATTTTTATCTACCTACTCCCAGAAAAGATACAGGTACCGAAAAGAGAGGAGAGATATCGTACCGACGGCCGCCGGTGGGCCGTCTCCGGCCACCGGACGGCCGATACACACGAAAAGGGGTGCTCCGATCAAGCACCATACACACCTCGGATGACATTGATTCCCGCGTGGGGCCCCTAGGTTTTTTTTTTTAGAATTTTTGAACGGCTCCGATCGGCCGTCCGGTGGCCGGAGACGGCCCACCGGTGGCCGGAGACGGCCCACCGGCGGCCGTCGGTACGATATCTCTCCTCTCTTTTCTATACATATAGCAGGACACACCTACTCCCTTCTTTTTTTTTTTACACCTACTAAAAAAATGTTTGAGAAATTGGAAGTTTTGGGTATTGGGCTTATTGTCTATTGTGTTGTCGTGGATTTTCAAGCAAATCAATAGACCCTTTTAATAATTAAATGCTCGTTTCATCGTGGCAAATAGCAAATTGCTATTTTGTGTGACCTGTTTAATCCATCCAACTCATTTTCTAGCTTTTCAAAGTAAAAGTTGAACAATCAATTGAAGAACCGAATGAACGATCAATGGTTGAACAACGGCTTGGAGGTATACATAGAGGAGTTGTTTTTAATGGAATTACTAACGAACCAACCATGCAAAACTTTCAAAAGATGAAAATTCGTCGGGGTCAATTGTAAAAAAAATTAGTAACGAATATTTAGACCTTTGTACTTGTGTTTACAAACTTTTGTCCCTAAAAGATAATATTTGAATTTTTGTGCTTAGTATTTCTTTACCATATTTTACTATGAATATTTTTTAGTTCATTGGAAAAAGTGCTCCATCTGAATGAAATTCCTGGCTCCGCCATCCTCTATCTGTGCTTGTAATGTTGCTAGTAGCGTAGGGAATAAAAAGAGAGTGATTATCCAGTGATGCACGGTACAACCGCTTAACAAAGCTTGAGGGCCAAAGAGTACACTATGGCTTCAACTAATAGAAGTGATTAGGGAAAATTATTGGGTCATCCTTCGGCATGGCCATTTATCGAACCAACCCCTTCACAATCACACAACCATCTAGGTCTATACATTGTTGTAGACCCTACATTGTGAGGTTACCAAGGATGTAGGTGTGCGACGCGTCTTTCCAAAATGGACACTTATTTGGCAATTTGCTTTCTTCACTTTCTTTTTAAGAAAAGCAAACAAGATTACTTCTCATTTTGCTTGCAAGGCCAATTTAAGAAAATCCACAGCTCTTCTCTAACAACTTCCCCTCTTCACTTTCTTTCTCCAGGAACGAAATGGACATTTCACTTTGCCTATTAAATATTGGATGGTGAAATTGTCACAGAGAGAAAAATGTAAATTTGGTTGGTGCAGACAACCTGACAGCCACCACCATCAGTGAACCAGGCATTACTAACCCAACCCCACTCTCCAGTAAACAGTTCTTGAGCGGAACCCCACAGTAATAATGGGAGGCCAGGAAGTTTCGGCCCAAACTGAGGGCCCATTGGGCTTTCTTTGCACAGCCTAACAGTGAACACATCTGATGTTGAAGGCTTGAGAAACCTTTTTTGGGTGTGAGAGTGGGGTACCATGGCTTGAACCCTTGACATGGCAAATGACACCACAAGAGTGTCACCACAAGGGAAATCAAAGCTTTGGTGAAGGCTTGAGAAACGATGCAGAAGCAACACCAAAAAAACACAGGCACAGCTGCAGAAGGAATCATATGATGTCAAAGAAAAGTTCCAAGAGGAACCAAAAGAACAGAAGAAAAGACCGCAATCCGTAAGGTGTGTATTATTTAATAATAACTGCTAGGAAAAATCATATCTAACATTCCAATGATACCGTGCTAACCAATTGTTTCATATATTACAGGTTGTGCCCACGATAACAGATAACCATCCAAACATAATTGTTACATTCGGCGTTCATTTTCGTCACTGCTGTGTGTCTTCAGCGACTCTAAAGTATGCAACTTTACAGGGTAAGAAGGCACAGGTTTTAAGAATGTAAAGACAGGCTGAGAGAATAGCTACAAATGATTTAAGGGTTACTACATTACAGCATCTGCCATTATCAACAGGTTTAACTGTTGGCAGGACGGAGTTCAACAGAAACAGGTACAGGAAGATTTTTACAGGAAATAACAGCAAGCTAATTGAAGGACAGCCACACAGAAATCTAGGGAAAAAGAGAAAGAAATCATGCTCTTGAGTCCAGAGCACAATGAACCCTAGGTTCATTGCATCCTATCAGTTCTCTAACTGCCCTTGTTGAGCAAAGGGTGATCTAGAAATCTTTGGATATTTACCCAGGACATCAAAAAGCCGAACCCTTTGTATCTCTTTTGCTGTGGAATTGAGAAAAATAAGAAAGTTCAGAACATGAGGCACTTCTTGCTTCAATGAGCAGGACTAAACTATGTGATTACTGAAGCAAGATAACTCCCGTAAAAAGCCTGAATTCGATACATTAAAGAAGTAAAGTCATTGTATTACCTTCCTCCAAAGAAAGTTGAATTGATCTCTTTTCTAGTTCAATAGCACGTCTGCTAAGTTCAACTGAGGAGAGCGATCGAAGCACTGACGATAAAACATGAGGCAAATCAGCAATACAGGAATCACAGCTATGAAATGGAACATATATAGAACCATAATGAGAGAGAGAGAGAGAGAGAGAGACTTAATTGAAATTTCATTGAAATTTCACATACTCTGCACGTAATCTTCTTGATTTGACTGATCCAACACTTTCAACAAGTCCTGCAATTGGCAATATCGCTCTTCCCAGTGCTGACTATGCATTTTCTTTGGATATTCCAATGGAGGGATGGCAGGAGAAATGGGATGATGATTAGAATTTGGCAAGGGAGAAACTGAAGGCTTTCCAGATGAGAAGCACATCAAAGAAGCTCTTGTGATAGGTGCAACTTCTGGAACACAAACCACAGGTTCCTTTCTATGGGATTTTGTTTCCGTTATCTCATCGTGGCCCCCAAGTTTTCTTTCTCCTTGTGGAACGTTGGTAATTTCTGTTATCACATCGTGGCCACCAAGTTTTCTTTCTCCTTGTGGAACGTCGGTAATATTGCTAGTGTTATCGGAAATGCTGCTTTTAGCTAGTTCTATGTCCGGTCTTCTACGAACGTACACAAGATGCCCATTCGCAGCATTAGTTGGAGACTGGAGGTGCAGTTGGCTCACGAGATACTCAGGCGCAGGTCTTTTCGTACCACAAGCCTTAGAATCCTCAATTATAGGTCCACTCTCCGTATGAAATAAAGATTTTTCCATAGATTTGGGTCCTGTAATTCTAACTTCATTCTGCAGATCTCTCAGAGGGGTCTTCTTTGCAGTCGCAGGCAATGTGGGTTGATTATCTTGATTGGCCAAGCGAGTTTCACAATAAGGCAGCCCATATCCGCTAAACTTAGAATCAGTCATCTGTTGAACCATCTGAAGTAACTCAATCTGTTGCAACAAAATCTAAGTTGAGGAAATGCACCTTCAAAAGATAGTGGCAACACAAGAATACTCATGAAGCTATAAAACAGTCTTATGTTTATTACCCGCAAAGATAATGCATTGTGACAGGAGAAATACCACCTCACAAAACCCTCTTCCGACATAGGTCAAAAATCACACTATACTGTATACATTTTTCTTGGTATTATGAATGTAAGTTATGAACTTTCCAAACCACTAAGTGTAAGCACAAAATTAACGACTCGTACATGAATATTAATATGTCTGAAAACCTATGCAAAACTTCAAGCAGATAACTCAACATCAAATTCATCAATTCATCCTAAATGTGCATGGGGTCCCGAACGTTATGAGGTCTACGACTAGACTACTTGATACATTTGCATAATTTTTCCCCTAGGCCATCCGCTTTTCTCACTGTGTCACTCCTAATCCATGTAACGACTTCCATTTGAAACCATGCTCATCCATTCCCGCAAGTACAGTGACTACTTTTCGTTGCACAACAGCAAACACGGTAATACTGTCATTCTTCCTGGTCATGTTCTCTTTGTTATCAAACTACGAGTAAATGAAACCGAGGGGAAACAAACTCATGTTGAATAGCACTAGAAATTGCGAGAAAAGGGCAATGCAATCGCCATAAGAACTTTTTTTCTTTTCTTAGTTATTAAACTTGGAATAAATTCTGCAGGCAAACAAAATTATTGAGCTTTCTTTTTTATGGCGCAGAATATTGAGCTTATACACTCCAATTTATTATACCTCAAACGAATGAAAGTAGTATGAAAAACTATGATCTGAACATTCACCTTCATATGCTCTCATCCACGACACAAACCATTTTGAGCTGCAGAAATTCAAGGAGTCGCTTTAGATAACTATGTTGGGTTTGTAACGCCTCATTCAGTCAATTTACAATTTGCTGAGGGATATTATGGTAATTGATGAGGTAAACCCTAGATTATAAATAATTTCTATACGCAGCCAATGGAAACTGATGGAATCGATTATATAGTGGAAAAGCCGTGGATGTACTTAAAAATACAGTTGGGGAATCACATAAAAATTTATGTCTTGTGTTCTTTGTTTGTTTTCTTGATTATTCTTCACGCATTGTGTGGTTATTGGTTTGGCCAATTTCTCAACAACCTAATCCCAACTCAACACAATATCTCAACAAGGTCAAGCTGAGTTCTTTAACACCTAATCAAGCCCAATTACTCAAATTTAAACAAAAAAATTGCACAATTCAATGCTCAATCCGTACAATAAAACGCCCAGGCAATCAATTACACATGACTCTATGTACATTGACACAGAAACCTAGATGATCGTACCAACTTCACAAATTAGAACAATTAAATCCTCAACGGACCGCGCCGCAACCCGAAACAAAACACGGGGGAGAGAGAGTTGACAGAGAAACGAGCGGAATTTCATGAGATTCGACGTATTGATAGGAGGTGCTATTGATTTTACACGCAAACATAAATATTTTAACATATGTGCGAATGAATGCTTATGTACAGTTGACAAACGAAAAGAATCAATTTCTTCTTTAATCGAAAGAGCGGGGTAAGAGGATTACCTGAGAACATTGAAGCCGGAGAGAGAGAGAGAGAGAGAGAGAGCGAGAGAGAGAGAGGTGGGGTTTCAAAAGGAGGGTTGGCTCTCAAAACGAAACCCAAGCTTTAGGGCCTGTTTGGAACACGTAGAAAAGGAGAGGGAGGTAAGGAGTAATTAATGACACACTGCCGAAACGAAACACCAGTACACAACCTCATAGGCAAGCAAGTACAGACTGTACAGTAGATGGATTGATAGTTACAACCCAAGTGGCAAGTACAGTTTTTTTTTTTTTACTTCGGAATATTGCAAGTCAGTGTTTCAACCACCGATCATGAGAACATCTCAAGGAGTTGTAAATAAGTGTTTGCAGTACTCAATCATGATCGTCCAAAATAATTTTGGACGATTAAGATGTTAATAAAATTTTTTTAAAAAAGAGTTAATTGTGACCGGTCACAATTGAAAATAAATCTCAGTCATTAATTGTCCGAATAAACGGCTGAGAATGGTTGGTGGTGGTGCCGTAAACAAATTGTTTACAGCACCTCCGTAAATAAGACAGTCTCATTGATCATAAGATAAAATATTGTGCATTTTGTTATCAAAAAAGTTTACTTACACAACTTTAAAATATCACTCCAGATATAATTGTATTCGGAGTTGTTCATGTGGACTCATGTGCATCGAACGACTCTAAATTGTTGAACTTGTATTCATAGTTGTATTTTAAAGTTATTTGGGTAGCTTTGCTCGTTTGTTAGGTGTGTATACCTCCTCGTTCCAATTTATATGGATGTTGGAATCCAATAAAACTAGCTGCACCGAATATGTACATAACTGCGTGCAGAGTCTATTGAAATTATTTAAAAAATAATGAACGGTTTGGATTATTCGTGTGAGACTCAAAAATGGACTCAACACACAAAAAATAGGCCTTGCACACCGTTTTGTACCTACAATTACGGTACCAATAGTCGTCCTCGATGAAATCGTAGAAACTAGATGAATATAACAACATTATCAAAATCCGTCAAGCCAGTGGCGGAGCTATTGTGGCCCTTCCCAGAATTTATTTTCTCATGTATTAGTTCATATGTGTTTTGTAGATACTTATAATTTAAAAAAAAAAAAACTGTAAGATTTCAACTATAATAAAAAAAGTAAGAATAATCTTCATTTTGAGTGATGGTGATTGATACCGTGCGATAATTGTAGTGCGTGTTGAATGACATAATAACAACAATACTCAAATTAATGTTTCAATTTACCAAAATCATTTCATAAAAACTCGAGTAACTGGATTTAATCTTGAAAAATTATCGTACCAAAATTCGTTTTTAAAATTCAGCCCCCCTTCTACTTCGATTCCTAGCGGCTTGAACAAAGCAGTTAATTTAATACTATCTTGATGTATGGCCGAGCAAAATAAAAAATATCTTGATGTATGCATTACAATAATACTAGCTCCTTCCAATGGAGTGAAAAAAATACTTCCACTTACTTTATTCTATTACTTTTTTTCTTCTTCCACAAATTCCAAGCACAACCAAAGTAAAGGGAGAAGTTTTTGAGTACAAATAGGGTGTAAGTCCACGCGGTACCCAAAGCGTGCATCTGAGTTGTCCAAAGTACGACCAAACATATTTTGAACGGACAGAATTTGAGAGAGAGAGAGAGAGAGAGAGAGAGAGGAAAAAAAAAAAAGAGAGAGAGGCTGATCGGCTGAGGGGGAGAGAAAGTGTTCGGATCTGGACCGTCTAAAACACGTTTGGACGACTTGGATGCGCGCTTGGTAACGCCATGTGCTCGAACATAACACCACATGGATTCACCGCACAAAGCCCACTGCACGTGTGTGGGGCCCACTCCAGGTCCTACAAAAATATAAAAAAATGTTCATATATTTTAAAATATTTTTTTATGAAACTCTGTAAAAAAAATCAACTCCAATGAATATCAATAAATATTATTATTTTTTGATTCGTAGAGTAGTTATGCGATGGGCATAGACTTTTTTTGGATGGATAATGATCGAATTTTTGTTCTTTCGTATTTTTGTTTGATGCTAAAAATTGAGTAATCTCAATTTTGAAAGAAAAGCCCACGCTCTCCGGCACCACTTATAACCGTTAAACAGACCGACACGAACTTTCCTGCCTTTCTTTAGATCCAACGGCCAGCCCGAAACAAATTTCACATCCGACGGTCACTGCTCGCTAGCCGTTACTTTCAGACTTCTTAGTTCTGCTGACACTTTCCTAATTGCCTCACCTCTTATTACCTGGTAATTTACTTCCCTATTTAGTACTACTTCGGAATCTCACACGGAACACGATATCCAGAGAGAGAAAAGAATGTTTTCAAGATTATTGCTTCAAATACTTTCTGGGTTTCTACATATTCGTCTCCCTTCCTGGGGCACAGCAGCTTGAGCCTCAATCTGTTTCATCAGAAGTGATAGAGAGGTCTTTTCTTTGTTCTTAATTTTCTGGTGAATTCCTTAAATCTTTGAATGATCTCGGTCTCTCTCTCTCTCTCTCTCTCTCTCTCTCTCTGTGTAGACATGAAAGGGGTATGTGATGGTGTTCTTTTGGCCGGTTGAATGATGTTCTTGGTCGAATAAAGCTTTCTAGAATTGGGCTTTGTTTCTTGCAGATTAGTCTTGAAGGAACTGAAACATGGGTGGATCGGACGAAAACAAAAACCTTGTTGTTACTAAACAATTAAACTCTCAAGGTAAGATATACATATACGGATATACCCGTCTCGCTCTCGATTTTGATCAAGTATTTCCGATCTCCCGTTAAAAGAACAACTGATTTAACTTCGTAATTTTGATTGAGTATGGAATTTTCTTACTTCGTAATTTTTCTTGTTCTTTCTTCTTGAATTTGGAAGGTGGGTTGAGAATGGGAGGCGTCAGGTTTCCACAGCAAAAGATTAACAACAACCGAAGGGCTCTGAGCAACATAAATCAGAATATCTTGGGAGCTAAGAACTGCCCTTATGTGGTCAACAAAAGAGGATTCTCAGAGTAATTTCCACACTCTTGTTCTGGATTGACGCAATCCCAAAAACTTTTGCAACAGCTTTTTGTCCTTATGATTAGTTTCTCGTTTGGTTATTAACGTATTGAGGAAAGATCCACAGCAGGGTCTTCAATCGTTGTATCGCGAAACGTAACGGGTATCAGTGATGGTACTACATGACGTCCAATATTGGAAAGTATTGGCTGTAAAGTATGTAAATAACTGTATCGGAGGTTCAAAATTCCGTTACGTAATGGCGGATATAATACGTAATGACTTTTATTTAAAACCCTGATCCACATGCTCTTTGGATTGTGAGAAAGGAGAGAAAAGAAAGGGTTGGTGTTTCTGACCAAATGTCACCTTTGGTCTTGCCGTTTGTCGTTTGTTTTTAGCTATCCAAATAAGTGAAAGGGTTTTCCTTTCTTTTCTCGCCGTTTCTCACCATCCAAGGGTCAGGGGGGAGAACAATGCTGCTTTGTTTTGTATATGGATAGACCAATTTCAAGGTTGGACATAACCTTTTGTTTCTCTTCCCCTTCCATTCATATTGAGGTAGATGTTATTTTGTTATTTGATGATTCCTTTAGGAAGGTTTCTGGACAATTGAGGAGCAACCAGCAGTCTTTTTTCCCTAAAGTATGTCCTTCACAGTCCTCACATCAAGAACTTTTTTACTTCTGTTTATTTATCATAACCTTTGCAAACGGGATAAAAAGGTCCATTTGAACCCGAATTTAAACTCAATGTAGGAGGAAAATGAGGAACCCAAACCAACAACATTGAATCCCAAGGGGACCGGAGATTCTGCAGCTACAGGTATGGAGGAGTGTGAGTTAGCTAGCGATGAACCGATCCCAATGTTTGTGAAGCACACAGAAGCCATGATGGATGAAATTGATCAGCTGGTATGTCCATCCGACCATTCAAGTTTTGCCTTTCTATATGGGTTTTTTGGCATACATGTGTGCGACCTGAATAAGGACCGAATGCTGCAGGTGGAGGTCGAAATGGAAGACGTTGAGGAGGATCAAGTTCTGGATATCGACAGCAGTGATGTAAAGGATCCGCTTGCAGTTGTTGAGTATATTGAAAGCATTCATGCTCACTACAGAGGAACTGAGGTAAAGTTAAGAATAATCATCAGAATGTTCTTGCTTTTGGGAGGAACTTAAACCCATGTATCAGCGTAAACTGTTAAGACACACTATGCTGCTACTGAAAACCAGGCCTTCCAATCGAGCCTGTCAAGACCATGAAACTTAACACTCCCTCCATGTGTTTCTGCCTCAGTAACATGTACTTGTTTTCTGTTTTACAAAATACTGGAAACCTCACCCCATGCATGGCACTGAGTGCACCGCAGTTTTTTGATAGGAAATCTAATCTTAATTTTTGTTTTTTACTACACAGTCCATGGTTTTAGACTCCCGGTACAATATGCTATCTGCACAAGCTAGGCTTGTCCTCTTTGATCTAGGCCACAAGCTCTCACACCTCATTTTGTTATTGGCATCAAGCAACTACAAGAAGAATGAAAAAAAAAAAACAAGAATTCAAGCCTTGTGATCCAAAACTGGACCTTTGTTTTCATTTGGTTTCTGCATCTTTTGAACCATTCAGTCACCAGATGGAGAATTACTTTCTCACTGTCAGAATATATATCTGTTGAAGGAGAAGAACTGCATAATATATGAGAATCAAATTTTGATCTGCTAAATTAGGTCTTTACATAAAATCAGAGTCAATTGCCAGGATGAGTTGATGAATTAAACAAATTCTACCAATTACTCCACCAGTTAGTATTGGATAATTTGACATCCACCAGTTAGAAGCGATTAATATGATTGTTCACATGCAGGATTCTGGTCGTGTCTCACCAAATTATATGATGCGTCAATTCGATATTAATGAGAAGATGAGGGCCATCCTTATTCATTGGCTTATTGAGGTATCTATTTCAAGCTTGGTTTATTATCTACTGAGCACAATTATGACCGGTACTTAGCGCATCACATGTAAAGTAAATCACTTCATTATGAGTTCTACATAACATACTGACTATATATGCTCTGCAGCATCCTTTTATGAGTTCTACATAACATACTTACTATATATGATCTGTCGAATCCTTTCACCTATTCATATTTCTCTTTTGAATGGATTGCTAACTACGTATGTTGAATTATAACAGGTGCATTACAAGTTTAAACTCATGGAGGAGACGTTGTTCCTCACTGTCAACCTTATCGACAGGTTCTTAGAGTGCGAAACTGTGGTCCGAAAGAAGCTTCAGTTAGTTGGAGTGACAGCCTTGCTGTTAGCATGCAAGTATGAGGAGATA
Source organism: Rhododendron ovatum (assembly GCA_019656835.1). Lineage (NCBI taxonomy): Eukaryota > Viridiplantae > Streptophyta > Magnoliopsida > Ericales > Ericaceae > Rhododendron > Rhododendron ovatum. Next base: position 7,136,715 of record CM033801.1, read on the forward strand.
TCCGTTCCTCTTGTGGATGACCTAATTTTCATATCAGATCAGAGTTATACAAGGAAGGAGATTCTGCAGATGGTATCTTGTCTCAGATGGCTATTTTCTTTCTAACTTTGAGACAGTTAAGAATCTCAAGAGTTTCATTTCTATGTCTGTGCCTATAGGAGAAGGAAATGGTGAATGCACTGCAATTCAACATGTCTGTTCCAACACCTTACGTATTTATGAGGAGATTTCTCAAGGCTGCTCAAGCCGATGACAAGGTTAGTACTAGGACTCTTACGAACTATTTACCAACTTAGGTGGAAGATGAAAACCCGCATGCAAGATAAATCCTAATGATTCTTTTTACATGCTTCTAATGAAATGGATTCAGCTTGAGGCTCTGTCTTTCTTCATCGTTGAGCTAGCCCTGGTTGAGTATGAGATGCTCAAGTTTCCACCCTCTATGCTGGCAGCAGCAGCCATTTTCACTGCTCAGTGTAGTCTTCATAGGTCTAAGCAGTGGACTAAAGCCACCGAGTGGCACACCACCTACACGGAAGACCAGCTTATGTGAGCTTTTTTAATTTCTTTCTTTCTTCTAGTTTCCTGCTAGTTTGTCCACAAATTATGCAGATTAATAAGACTCCCAGCGGATAAGATGGTACTTTTATTGTGTTTACAGGGATTGCTCAAGATTGATGGTTACTTACCATCAGAAAGCTGGAAAACTGAATGGTGTATACAAGAAGTACAGTTCGCGCAAGTTTGGGTGCGCAACAAACTTTGAACCGGCTCAATTCCTCTTGAATCTTTCAGTGTAAAGCCTCAAAATCAGTAGATTGGATGAATGACTACGCAGGCAACTGACCAACTCAAGTTGCCGCCAGCAAATGAAGCTCTGAGTCTTGTATCCTACAATCTTGGTGGGTTGGTTTGGTGTCAAGAGTCTATTTAATTCTCAGTTATGCAGTAACTTGTTGTGACAAGAAACGATTTAGTTCATGCGTCTTGTTTGTTTGTTTGTTTGTTTTTTACAAGGTTCTTGCATATTGTTTAGTTATGTACTAGTAGTATATAAATGCCATCTTACTTGTCACGGAGTGGCAACTTGCCCGCCAATTCCTAGTCATATTCAAAGTTTTCAAAAGCGAAAGCGCAACACGAGACGCTGGACCTCTTATGAGGCGAGGCATTGAGGTGCAGCCTTTGGAGTTTTACCCTTTATAAATAAAAATGGAAATTAATTATATAAATACCATAAAACAAGGGGATTGTGTTTGCGCTATACAATTAGATCTAATCGTTAAAAGCATTCTGAGTCATCTCGCAAATAGGCGGAAAGCCCTAACAACTTGGGAATAACACAACTCCTCATTGCTTCAATTATAATAAGGAAAGAACAGACTTTTTTGTGGTTCTCTGCTAAAAAATCAACACCCGGGAGCGGTTATGCTGCGGGCTCGTCTTGAGGCGAAACATTATATTGAGGCGTCTTCATCTAATTAAAACAACCTTTTGGGGCGCTATATTATTGTTGCTTCACTCCAATAACATCACATGGCAAGACAAGAATGTAGTCATAAATGAAAATTAATTTCAGTAGCTAATTAGCACTTGGGTTTTGTCCCCTCCATAGAAGCTATCATTTATATGACTGCCCTAAGTTCTCCAGTTAGAAGGGCATACTTCCGGTGTTGTGAGAGAACAGATGGGACTTTAACTGCCTCTATTCTTGATGCCAAGTCACAATTGGGTCCATCATGCTCTTTAGCTGCATGGAGTATTGTCTGCAAGATTTGAAGGGGATCACCATGACTGACAACCAAGATTGTGCAGCTGCAACACAGAAGCATTCTTAGTGAATATCAGACTTTATTGATGACTGTTGGCGAAACATTGAAATTTAAGAATAACTAGTGATTTAGTAAAACTTAAGAAGGATGTGAGTGGGTAATAATGTAGGTCAGTGAAAATAGTATAATTACATGCCTGATATCTTTAACATCTGGACCCATCATGCCTAACTTTCGGTGTAGAAATAGATGCACACTTTTTTACACTAGAAATCCAGACCTAGATCGAAAACAAAATAAAGAGAAAGATTTTTTTACCCTTGAAACGCTGACTCAATGGTTATCAAAGCCTTCGTGAGTCTAGAAACAACATCCGAAACACTTTCTCCACCTTCTGGCCTCACGAACGGATATTTCTCATCAAGAGCCCATATCACTGAATACTGTTCATGGAAGAGAACAACATCAGGATATAAAACCCATTTGGATACCCTATTCTTGGTTTGATAATCCACTCATTGCACAATTGATACTGTTAAGTGCTATAGCATAAGCCAATCACCAGCCTCTTCCACTTCAAACAAAATCTACCTTTAGTTCCTTAAACGGATTACATACCATATCATGAGATGAAAGTTCCAATGAAGGACCAAAGAAACGCTCACGGAGATCTTCTACCACCTATCCAGCAAATTTTTTAAAGTCAGCTGAAGAGAAAATTTGAAACAATATCTCAAACCACATTTTTGAAACCTAAATCCATACTTTGTGTGGGGATCTACAACCAAGTTTATCCCATTATTCATGGCAGAAAGTTTCAGAGAGAGCAGGCAACCACGAGGCACGAGGGTGGTAAATGTCTACAGTAAACAAAGCTACACAGTATACATGCTTGGTGTTGGGTGTCAAATTCTAAGCAAAATGGGAGCAGAACTTTATTTATTTAGGGAAATTCCCTCTGTGGAAGAACAAAGAGTAACCTGGTGAAATAAATACTCATAACAAAACCTTTGTCCTAGTTTACCTGGAGTTTGGTTACATTGATCCAATTCCTAGTTCATGAGTCAAAATTTAATGCAGACATCTAAGGTAACCACAAGGCCCACATAAAAATTAAGAACATGATACTGTAGATGCACAGGAGTATATATCAGGACCAAAAGAGCCCTGACGAGCATAGAATCTAATCTAGTTTATAGTGCTGACACTACTCAGACATTAGATATACCATTCGTGCACTGATTTAGGACAATAATTTTAACTTAACATCACCCTCGAATGAGTAGCAAAAGTCTTTCCTCCTTTAAGCATCCTCAAGGGAATGGATCTGTCAAGATTGGATAACATGCCTTACACTGAGGGCCATCAAATGGTATATCCAAGACAGATGCAACGACTTTAGCAGTGTGACTTGTTCTTGAGAAGGGGGAGTAGCAAATTCGCACATTTTCGATCGGTATTTTCTTTTCCATCAGTTCCTGCACATATTTATTTCTCCTCTAAAAACAACTTATATATACAGGCATAAGCATCTGTAAAAGAAAGGAACTGAGAGAGAGACCATTAGTATGCACATGTACATATCTTTAGGCCCATTAAAAGATAGCAACACTATGGAAATGATTATCAAAATCTGGAATTTATGCAGGTCTTTCTAGCTGCAAGCTTTAGAATTAGCTTGCGAAAGCTGCTTTGGGCCAGCACAACCCAGGTATTTCGGAGGACTATTCTCGCCAATTGGATATTTGACAGAGGCATACTTCTTTGTTTCCATAAGACAGGTATTTTACAGGCATACCTCTTTGTTTCCATAAGACAGACCTTTAATGGAATATACCTTTTGAAATAATTCTCCTGCCAATTGTGCTTGATTTACACCTTCAGAAGCTAATTTGTATTCCTCAAGTGTGCCATTTTCCTGTTAAAATAACAATTGCTATTAACAAATTGACCGCTGCAGTAATCATAGAAACTTGAGATCCTGTAGATAGCAGAACAATTTGAGCATATAAACCACAGAAAAACTCATAGGATAATAGCAAGACAATTCTTCAACACAAATATTTTGCAATAATAAATAAGAATTTTGCTATGTACAGCAAAGTTGAAGATTTATCCAATTGAGAGCAGTCATCCCATATATCATCGGTGAGTTACTCATTAGTCGTTACATTCCTCAAATTTCCATCATACCCCAAGTCGAAAATTGCAACTTTTACCCAACTTTTCCAATTCTCTCCTTAACTTTTACTACAACGATCCAACCTGTATCTTCCACTCAAACCCGATACATTGAAATTTTTACTTAAATTTGAGATTGCAGATTCGAGTGTTTCACATCCAATGACGCAGTTCACTCAAACTTCTACACATTTCAAGCATAAGTTTGAAGGGTTGAAGATGGATTTACGACGAACACAACTGAAATTCTCTCCCTTTTCTCATTTTCTGGTTTCTGTTATCGAAATAACTAAATTTATCTACTTTATGTCATTGACAGCACAGTAAACCACAACCACATTCCTGAGGAAACCCCAAGAAAGCATCACGATCTGAAATTAGTTATTATTCAATCAACCAAATAAGATGATAAGTTAACATTTTGGCAATAAGGACAAAACAAAGAGCAGGAGATATAGTTGCTCTCGCTCTAAATCCTTGCTCTACGATCGTGCTCCACACACGCCCCCGGCGTATGAGGAAACCATCAAAGACAAATATAAATAAACAAAAGCTTCTATACCCTTCGATCGAAAAGTAATGAAAAAAGGGAGGAGGAATAACCATGGATGAAACGATGAGACCCATCTCGTTTGGTATGCTTTTACCATGTCTCAACACCCAGTATCTGTTTCCAAGGAAAGACGGCGTCGCCATTGCCCCCAATTAAACACTGCGTGCTTCGAACAGAAGGGAGGAAAGGAAATCGACAGAGGTTGTAATTTTTAAGTTTCAAAATAATAGATTTCGGATCAAAAAAAAAAAAATAATAGATTTAATAAATAAAAAAATATGCAATATAAATATGAATCTTGTTTAAATTCATTATTTTTAAGTTTAAAAATATGTCCTTATTTTTTAAATACTTATATGAGAGAGTGGAACGGAGCCAAAATATGATTCAAATGAGAACCTCTTAAAATGCGGACTTTTCTTTTCCGATCGAATTTTGATGATCCAAGCCGCTCAATATGTTTAGAATGTGATTTTAAAAGATTGGGCCAGAAATCGAAAAAAAAAAGGGACCAAGAAAAGTTTGATTTAAGCAGTTTTTTATTGAACCGTTCAATAAAAAACTATTCAAATGAAGCCCTTTCTATTCATTTTTTTTTACTGATTTTTCGTGAGTACCCTTAAAATCACATTCTGATTACATTGAGCGGCTTAAATAATTGAAATTTGATCCAGAAATGAAGAAATGGGGATATCCGTATTTTAACTAAAATGAGGACGTTCTCATTTGAAACGGACTGTCGAAAGTATATCGAATTGGAGAGTAAATTCTATCCAAAGGTGGAAACCATTGCTTGTGGGCCCAACAAGACTTTTTTTTTTGTTATAATTTGAACCATTCATCTTGTAAGTTACGTAACGTAGTATATCCATGAAAAATCAATTTAATTGGACATCGATAGGTATTTCAAAACTTGAATTTCAGATTTACAGAATGGATGGCGATAGATTTTGAAGTTAAACTATCTATGATTGTCCATTTCCTAAACCGAAATTCTGACTTTTAATATACCTATTGACGTTTGATAAAGCTTAATTTGCGTGAATATATTATTCTGTGAGCCCTATAAGATTAACAATTCAAATCATAACAAAAATGCTTTATGGGGCCTGTAACAGCCGTGGTGGAAAACCACAAGTTTCCTCCACGGTTGGAAAGAATTTTAACTCTATCGGATGAGAACTCGATGATAGAAAAAGGCGTAAACTTCATTTTGACACCTTGTGGTTTGGGCGTAATGCGGATTCACCACTATCATTTTAAAACTAGCACATAACCATCCTCTCAAATGTACGCCACCCACGGAATTTAAAGGGCATGTGTCATATATTCTATTGCATGCCATTCTTGCCAAGGTTGTATATTGTTTTTCAGCCTACTTAAGTCCAATCCATTTGGACCCCTCAGTGGTTCCAACCATAGAGCACGCAGATTCCAAAACCACATAGATTTGCCTCTAATAATGACTTCTCTAGTCGAAGAATGCATTAGATATTTACTTAAACCGAAGAAAATGGAAGAACAGAAGTGTCACGTAATCATCAAGGACCAAGTTGCATGTATATTTAATAAAGGATTTAGCAAAATTAAAAAGCAACTTGGCATGATGAGTAAGGCAAAGTTAATAGGCTTATTGCTGGGAGGTAGTGTTAAAGATCATTACCAACTCTTTTGGAATTTTTTGAAGCCTTTATGATGCTTTCGAAAACATCTAGACTTCTCTAGAGCGCACCAAAAACTTTTAGAATATGGTAGTCTTGCAAAATGTTGTGGATACTAAAACATGCTAGCTAGAAGCTTTCGATGATTACTAGAATGTTCTAGAATATGATGGAAGCTTACTAGCCAATCAACAGTAGTCTAGAAAGATTCAATGGAGTCTATAAATAGGGATGAGTTCTTCATATGTAAGAATGTAACAAAGAGTGCAAAAAGAAAGAAAGACCCCGAGTAGAGAGATTGTGTCCAAACTTCCAAAGTACTTATTTGTTGTGTTTAACTCTTCAGTTAACACCTTCAATACTTCTGCCTCAACAAACTCTAGCAAATACCTCTCTAAAGATTGCATTGATCAAGTAATCCAGGCCCAAACGCTCTGTCATGTATGTTCAACGTTTTGGTCAGTGTCATCCCGAGAAATTTGTAGCATTTTCACCAGCAAACTTCACGATGGAAGGAACACTCTGTCACAACTATACTTCTCTTCACTTCTCTTTTGTCTTCCTCGAGCACCAAGGATTGAGCCAGTCTTAACATAAAAGCCTCCCTAGGAATAATAAATCTAACAATTAAGGGATTGCACCAAAGCGATTTGAGAATGTTAGTTGCTTCTATACTTTCTCGTCGAGATACATCGTCAAATACCTCTCGAAAGACCGTGTCGATCAAATAATCGCAGCCCAAAGGGGCGGTCCTATATGTCTTTACCAGACAACTAACCACTTCAAACCAGAGAACCCTATCATTCCCATTGAAAGAAAACTCCAAGTTAGAGTTCTCTACAAGTGCTGCCCATTCCCTCCTAAATTGTGCCCTAACAAATTTAGAAAAAGCTTTCTTGACCTTGTCTATCAACTCTTCATCCCTTCATCTCATCTTTCAACTCTCATCAACTAAAGCTAATGTGCTCAAATAAGATCCTACGAGATCTTCTTTCTTTTAATGCTTCCAGCTCTGGCTCAAATTGAGGATCTCTAATTTCAGCATATATTAAACTTACTCTTTCAAGTATAGCTTTCGTCCCCCACATGCTTAGCATATATTCAATGATACGTATTCTTTGTTGCCTCCTAATAACTTTGTATCGGTTATCGGGTGAGTACGACCTTGACAAAGCTTCCACCGCAAGAAGTGCCTGTCTTCCTTGGCCAGTAACACTTTGGAGACTTCTCTCAATTTGAACTTCTATTAATTCTGCAACAAATGAAACATAGAAGAGATGAAACGACTTTGGAGACTTCTCTCAATTTGAACTTCTATTAATTCTGCAACAAATGAAACATAGAAGAGATGAAACGGCACGGTGGATGAGTGCTAGATTAATCCCCTTCTTTTTATTGGCATAAATCGATCAATAATTATAGACTGAGTTGCAGAGGTCCTTTTATCGGCATAAATCAGATCAATAATTATAGACTGAGTTGCAGAGGTCCAACTTCCTGGTGTTGTTTGTCCAACACTACCTTTGTTTAAGAGAAGAAGGCCCGCAAGGTTTTTTTTTGTCTTCAGCCTTGATGGTGGAGGCCTTGGCAATGCTTGGTGCGTTGCGGTGGGCTCCTAGCAGGAGCTTTAGGAGGATTGAGGTGCTGACTGATTGCCTTGTTCTAGTGTATGGCTTGAAATGTTTAGACTCCAGCTGAGGTTTTTGTAAAGCCTATTTTGTGTGGAAATTATTGATGTAACGTAGTCTATGGAGAGCTTTGACCAGGCAGCAGTACTAGGGTTCCCAGGAGGTTGTCAAGGTTGCTCATATCTTAGCTAAATCTATATAATGCTTTAGCTACATAGTTATGAATCTATGTTTCTTGTTTCTTTAAAATAATAACTGCCAAGATAACGTTTATCCAAAGGGTCATGCTATCGGACGTTCACTGGATTTTTATTAAGCTAAATAAAATAATAGTGTTGCGTACATCTCTACCGATCATTACTCTCATATATGTGTCGGCCGATACATTCAATTGTGAGATGGGTTCCACACATACGTAAGAGATGAGTGGTCGGAAAATAACTGATAGGCATGTCAGTAGCATTATTATAAGGGCGAAAAAAGTGTCACATCGCAATGCCCTGAGGCACTGAGTAATTTTTTCGATCTCAGCTCATGTGAGGAAAACAAGTTTGGACAGGACCACAACCCGATCCAACTCAATTGGCCCATGAATCGGGCTGGGCTCCATGAGATTAACAAAATTCAACCCAACCCGACTGGACTTGCCATCTCATTTTGCTCGGGTCATACGTAACTCACGGACTGACAGTTAAATTTCGTCAGTTTAAGCAGACAAGTCGAAGCGAAAATCTCTAGATTCTCTCTCTGCCCAATTCTGCATCTATTCCTCTCTCCGTTTTTTGAGTTTCTACGGGTGATGGGGGTAATGAGTAGGGAGATACCGCTTCCTTCTTCACGTAAGCCCATCTGATCACCACTCAAAACAAATCAGGTTTTGGTTTATTGTTTCGCAAAATTTAATCAGGTTTTGGTTTATTGTTTCTCAAAATTTAACTTAATTGCAATTTCCAGAACTCGTTGTTGGTACATGCTCAATTTTTTACGTCAGATTGTGTTATTTGATGGATCATATTTGTTAATTTTGTTGCTTTAGTTTAGTAGATTTGATTAATAACGATGTGGTGGTTGTCTGCTTGGAGGCAATTCAGGGGCATTATGCGATCTTTAGGCGGGATGCAGTTAAAAATGGGTCTTCCCTGGGCCAACGGCACGTTTTGTTGAATTTCTTTTCGTTTATATGTATCAGATATTGGTAGCCATATGGGCGGAGGACATTCCTCGTGCACATTTGTCACGGAGTTCATTCTGAACGTTACATTAGCCATGCAAATGTGCTTCAAGCACAAGCCTGCCTATATCAGATCAACTAAATTTTAAGCATGGCCACTCAACCTGACAAACCCAACTAACAAAACGGATGGAATCGAAATATGGGACCCGCTGCCCAGAGTTGGCTCGATTGACCTCATGTGTGAGCAAACTCTCATCATGCACCCGGCCTCCTTTTAGGTATACCATATATCGGATGCAAACTGTCATGTTGGTTTTTGTAATTATCATAGCAACCAATACACAGCATTTGGTTCAGACGTCTTACTTAGCGAAATTTGGGTAAGCAAATGAGGTTTCTGCAAATTGAACAATTCGAATGATCCTTAATAGTTAAGGTCTGTTTGGTTCATAGCCTAGAGTTAGATTACAAATCTGTGTTCTCAGTGCTTGCATGCAACATTTAGTAGTGTTGTGGTATCCCATATGCCAATTTTGCCCGTTGCTATTTGTCAGCAGCAAGGCTCCATGAAGACATTGCAGAAGTCTAAAACAATGGGGTTCAAGCTTTGAAGGGAAGGACACTTAGATGAGGCTTACAATCACTCACCTTTGGACGCATGGTTTGTCCGTAGCGGGGACCCGAAACACGTGTAGTTCTCCACTGACCATAAACTTATGTTCCATATCTATTTCCTGTTACCTACTACCTAGTAGGTCTAAGTTTGTGGGTATGTGCAGCAGTCTTTTATTTTACACGCAATCGAAAAATTGTTGATAACTTACAATTATAGGGAGTTTTTTCCGTGCATATATACTTATTTTAAGATTTTTTTTTTCTCCCGTGGAACCCCTAATCCTTTTTTCGTTTTGTCAAAATGGTCTTCAACTATTAGTACCATGGGATTATTAGTCGTCCAAGATGGAGGGCCAGAACCAGACAATATTCCCTGTGCAGAAGGATAGAACTATTGGGCCAGTTGAAAGGCTCACTGATCTGAATCTCGTTAGGGAACAGCAAAGGTAGCTGCTATTGCTGTTTCATTGACGACTTAAAGTACATTGGAACACAAAACTGAACATGGCTTATAAGATGATTGACGCCATTAATTAACCTCTCAACATAATGAATGCTTCGAAGCACTCCAAGTACGAAAAGACTTACTTTGAGAATTTCCTTGGCCGAAGAAGCAAGGTGGTTCACTATCTCGATCCGTTTGTTGTTGTTTCTCGTGGAATCTAATCACCTATTATTTCTCGGTTGAAAATGTTTGGTGAGATCTATCAAGCCTTTGTTCTTGACTTCTACATTGCATGCCTGTTGTCCACTACACGGTATCTTAACGATGCTTGAGTATTCAATTTCTTGATCTATATATCATGTATCAGTTCAAAATGAAGTGTTAGATGCATTTGCTCCATAGAAGCTGCATTAGTTGGGGTCCTGCCTAAATATAATATGATGGGTTGGCTGCCTGCTGGCATCTTTTGCTTTCAGAGTTTTGGTAAGTTATGATTGTGCTCTTTAAGCTGTCGAACTATTGTGGATTATTGATTAATCTCGAAGAGAGGAATTGGCATTTTGAGTTTTTTTTTTTTTATGAATTTTTCCTTAAAAAAAAATTAAGTTTCGATGATAATTTTTTACTATTCCAATTTCTCTTATTAGATGAATAAAAAATTTACAAAAATTTAACACAAAAATTAGCGAAGGCGGAAAAAATTGAACAGAGACGAAACAAAAGACAAATTGGCTTTGTCAAGTACTTTGCTTGGGTGATTCCTCCTCCATTGCTTCCACAAGCACTTAAAAGGAAAATATAACAAATTAAATGACGGTGTATGTAACGACCCTGATTTTTGGTAAATAAAAATTTCGTTAAATATTTAAATTTTATTTTAATTACTTGGATTTGCTACTAAAAATTTCTTTTTAATTTTAATAATCCGTCATAATTAGATTTGAGACTTATAAAATTATATCTTTCAAGCCGAGCAATCTAGTCATTTTCTAAAGACAAGTATGCTTATAAAAGCACTTGTATATTTTCCTAGTGAGTGAGATAAGTCCTTAAAAATATTTTTTCTTGACTAAGAGTCCTACGTGGCAATTAGACTTAACTCCCAACCGATTAGTTGGAGGAACCGGACCACCGATTCATTTAGTTACATTACCCTAACCCTAATTGGACCTTTTAGACCATCTTTGGGCCTTATGAACCCCTCCAAACCCTATAGGACCATTAGACCATAGGAGTAATCATTTTTACTCCCATGACAAGTCATTCCAAACCCTAATTATTACCAATATTCTTTTACCCCTTGGTCCATAATTGTTAGGGGAATTTTTATTTCTTGGTTAATAGACCTTTGACTTGCCATTATGCATGACAAGACTAGTCATGCCAAGGAATCTCATCATTTTGCTTCCAAAGGAAGCAAGGTTAGCTTTGCCATGCATGCACACCTATATTCTAGCCTTAATCCTAATAACCCTAGACTTACTTTCCTAGACACACATATATATACACTCATATATATATGTATGAGAGAGAGAGAGAGAGAGAGAGAGAGAGAGAGAGAGAAAAGAGGGAGGCCGGATGGGGAGAGAGTGGGAGAGTGTGTGTGTGTGCAATTTTTGGATACTTACACAAGCAACCTTTATAGTCTTAAGCCTATTTACTACATGCCAAACCATTCTAGTCTTCCAAAGTACAAGGCTAGCCCATGATTATATTCTTTCTTGCAAGCAACCTTCCCATAGACTTGACAAGCCATGGAATCTTCATTATGGCCTAAGATTTGGCCTAGAATGGAAATGACAAGTGAAGGAAGGCTAAGATTTGATTAAAGGCTTGAAATGACCATTCAATGGAGCAAATCCATGGGAGAGAGAGAGAGAGATATGGCTGGCCATAAAGGAGGGAGGAGGAGCTCAAGTGTTGGCTATAAATAGCACCACATGCCTCCCATTCAACTCACACCCTCACTCAATTGCCATTTCCATTTTCCAGGCAGCCTACTGCCCTCCACGAATCTCCAATTTTCTCCTGCTTAAAGTAGTTTTTAGGACCAACTCCCTTCGGAAAAGTTGTAGAGCACTTCGAAACCTTCAAGTTAGACCCAAGAACCGTCCAAATCGGTGAAGAAATGACAAAGATATCGGCGTCCGAAGTTCAGTAAAAATCTCGGATTTCCTACTTCCAGACAGCAAACTGCCTTCACATTATCACCATTTTTCTCCTACCTAAAGTAGTTTCTAGGACCAACTTCCTTCCCGAAAGTCGTAGAGCACTTCGAGAGCTTCGTTTTCAACCCAAGAACGATCGTATTCGGCCAAATATTGACCGAGTTACTGCCGTCCGAAGTTCGGTCCAGATTGCAAGTTTTCACTGCCCGTAGGAAACTTTCCAACTAGCTTATTCGGCCCCGACTAAGTTTCGGATCAAGGTAGATTTTCTCTACTCACTTTCCTAAGTATAAGTAGAATGTTCTCGATTCAACGTATCAATATCCTTATCGTTTTTCATAAGTAGATAAGGTTATCTATTATTTAAGTTTCAAGTAGATAAGGTTATCTATCGTTTAAAATGCATGATTATCAATAAGTTTACCTTGCTAATGGAAGTATGAGCATGTTAGATAAATGACTTAGTCTTTAATAAACATGTGTTGTTTTGAATTTCTCAAAAAGAAAGAAAGAACGGCTTTCGGAAGATGGAATTTGACACTTGAATATAAGTATCCGTATTTTGATCTTTGGGATGTTTATGAGCATGATTATTAATATAGAATTGGATGATCTTGTTAGTTTAGTTTCAAGATTACAATGAATGATTTATGTTTACCTTTATGAATGTTTACTTTATGATAAGTCCTACCGCGGAGTCTATGCATGAGAACGAGACACGAAAATCGAGAAAGTAGAAACATGACACCTAGGGTGTGATTAATGAAAGGAAATGTTTTTTCGAGGAATGAAATATTTTGAAACTACATAATGACCGGTTTTGGGTGGCATTATGTGAGTTGTGTGCGTGTGTAAAGTAAGATTTGTGAAAAACCCAATGAGAACCCGGAGCGGCGGAATCATTGTGGGGATACTCGGGAACCCGGAGCGGCGGAACCGAGGGTTTAGTTTTTTTTTCAAAAACCCCAAATGGGAACCCGGAGCGGCGGAACCATTGTGGGATACTCGGGAACCCGGAGCGGCGGAACCGAGGGTTTTGAATTGTGTGCGTTCCCATGGGAACCCGGAGCGGCGGAACCATGGTGAGGAATGGCTTGGTTATCCGTGGAGAGGAGCCAATGCAAGTTTTGTGTGCCAATGGGAACCCGGTGCAGCGGAACCATTGTGAGGATACTCGGGAACCCGGAACGGCGGAACCGAGGTTGGGTGTGTTAAAAACGGATTTTGAAAATGTTGATTTGGTTATGAAAAGTGAAAATGGAGACACAATCTACGATGAGTGGCGTAGGAGAAACACAGAAAAACATGGACACCAACGATACTTGATTAGTGAATATGGATGTGCTATCGTTAATCGTTTTTGTTAAACCTACTTGTACTCTGTTGATTTTATGATATATTGTTTGTAAGTTAAGGGTTAGTGGGTTTGGATATTCTATTGAGCTTTATAGCTCACGGTGTTACCTTTGGTGACCCTGACATATTATATTGGTGGCGACGCCGGTATAATGTGTCAGATTCTATAGACGAACAGGGTGAACTCTACACCTTAGAGGCTTTTGGAGCCGAGGAGCTGGCCAGGATGGAGGAAGAAGTGAAGCAGTAGATAGGAACCCTAGTCTACCCTCCTTTTGTGGAATAAGATTTCTTTTTTTGAAATTATTCTGTAATATTGAGCCAGACTCCATTTAGTTGTTCAATGAAATTTTCCTTTTAACGTTCCCAAAATTTCGGGGCGTTACAACTTGGTATCAGAGCTTTAGGTTCAAAACCTCGGCCATGGGTAGAATGGGTAGAACCATGAGATAGATTGACCGTTGCACAAACGTGAATTGAGTTTAAGTTTACCGTCCCAAATTGGATGGAATTCTGTCAAAACAATCTCCGGATTGAAGCAAGGCGCGGAATTGGCAGTACCGCCGAGCTGGGAATTCCCAAACAATTGGATGATGACTTAAATCAAAAAAATCGAATGTGGAACTTAGAAATTCGAAATATATTTTTTTGTGTTAGTAAACCTTTGCTAATTGAGCAAATTTTATTTACTAGTTTGTGGAGGAGCCGTTCTTGAATTAATATTTTAAGGGACAAGGGTGGGGGCCTAGCACCGAGTGAGTGCCGGGCATAGCCCCATTAGGCCGGCAAACCCCACCCCCCCTAAACTTCAAAATTCAAATTTTAACCTCCAAAACTCAAATTTCAAAATTTTAAACTTCATACCTTTTCCCTCCTCCACCCACCTTTTTTCGGCACCTATATATACCCCACCACCACTTCCATTTCTTCACCCCTCTTACCATCTTAACTCCTCTAAATCTCCATCCTATCTTACCAAACCGAACCGAACCGAGCCGAGCCGAGCCATGGCAAACCGACGACGAGGATTTCCGGAAGACGCCATATTCCGAGAAATCGAGCGAGGCGAAATAACCTTAACAATCCAAACCCTATGGTTGCAACTTTTCGCCCTCATCATTTTTTGTGCGGTACTCACCATAGGCATGCCACGGTGGTTCGCCGTGAATAACCGTCTCAACGCCTTTTGGTATTGGACTCTCGTCGTGGCCGTCGCACTCGCCGCATTCATAAAGGAGTACGAACGTCGGTTGCGCCAAGCTTACAACGAACGATGGTAGAGAATCTCGAGGATGGGCGAGACCCGAAACCAACGACGCCAACTAGGCATGTCTTAGGCCAACCTTCGGATGTAGGATGTCGAGAAGTAGGATCGTTTTCAACTTGTATTAGGAAATATCTTGTCTACTTGCCTTATAGTAGAACTCTATGTTTATGATTGTAATTTCCTTTTATTTATGAAAAACTTGCTTTATTTTAAAGAGTACCGTTGCATACTATGTGATAAATTGCTTTTGACCTTTAGAAAGATACACCATTTGCAAAAAGAAAATTGTTTAAATAGACTAAAACTCCCTTTCAATTTGTACTCACGGATTTGGATACGAGCCACGGATTTGGATACGATAACGGAGGACCCTCTAAACGCAGAATAGGTCTAACTAAGCTATTTTAGTCATGCTTAGCACTAACCAACCCTAGGCCTAAGCAGCCGAAACAATAACCGAATTCAATTGCATCCTATTCTATTACTGCTTTGAAAATTTGTTCATGTTTCAAAATCTCGATGGTCTTTTCTCACCTCATCGTCCTTTCACTAGTAAGAACCTTGCGATTTCAAGTTACGCGCCGTTAGGAGACTAGATTGTGAATAACTCCTTTCTAACACTAAAAAGGAAAGACTACGAGAACAAGTTGAGATGCCAGCACCAACGGTGAGGCCGCCACCGCAAGCGACAAGGGCGACATTGATGCAGAAGAACATCCCAACGCAACGTCTGAAGCCAACCAGATCCACCAATACTCTTAGAGCTTCCATTCTAACCTCTAAACATCATGAGATTTCTTGGAATCGTAGACCGACAAAGGAAGCGCGAAACTGTTCGAGAGCTGCGGACGCTAACCACCTATACTGAACGCAAACTGGAAACACTTAGATCGAAAAGTTCGTTTAGATTGGGAATGCTCGAAGGGAACGACAATTACGTCCGCCAGCTAAATCCTAGTAGGAAGTATATACCAATCGACTAGTTATATCCGTACTGTTTCCTAACTACTTTGCTTCTCTCAAATCTCTATCTGAAATCAACATCATTGTGAAAGAAACCCTCATTGCTTCATGCAACGAAATCATCCATTTTAACTCTTTACGACACTTGTTGATAAGAGTGGCGTAATCTTGGGTATCTTTTGTGACCCGACCTTATTGGCCAAGCGATGCACCCTATGGTGTTACTAATCCTAACTATTATCATTGAGAACCTTTCACTATCCTTCAAATTTTTCGTAACTCTTAAGTTTTAAACCTGGAGAATCATAGCAACCATTTTCTTTTGATACAACTTTTATTGACACTTTCGATAATGATCGGCAATGTCATTTCGCAATAACTAAGATTTGATGATTGGTCCATTCAATCATTGATAACTGTTCCATTTCGTTCGTAATCGGTAAATTCAAATCATCTCTTGATGATATTCAAATCATTTCGAAAAAAACTCCTTGTTTCATTCTTATCATATGATCATCTCCTTATGAGATGGGTACCCTTTCTTGAACTAACCAGATATCATCGATTCCTTATCAAAAGCTTGCGCTACTTGAGGACAGCTTGACTCATGTCATTTCCATCCCGACGTCTAGTATTATCTTGGATTTTTGAAAAATTGTTTTCAAGATAATCGATACCGCCTAGGTTTATTTTCCCATGACTGCATAGGTTCTTTCAGTGCCTTTGTTAATAATATCCGAGCTTTTTAGGGCTTGCTTGCTGATGTTCGATTTCCCCCTGAATGAGAATGGAGTACTTATGCTTTACAATTTTGGAGTGATCCTGTTCGAGTTAATCTGTTGTCTCCTAGTTTTGAAAATGAGTTAGATGGAGAAGGATCGTGCTTAGGTGGAGAAGGAACGTGCTAAGGAAACGTTTGTGGGATACGAGTCCGCATGATGATTTGGTAGAAGTTTTGCATTTAACGCTGGTATCGACGATGGAAACTTCATCAAAGGCGTACTACGAGGCAAATTGTTCGATGACTGAAGCAACTTCAACCCCGTCTTGTTAAGCAAGTGATGAGGCTTAATTTGATAGTGGGAGATGCCTGAAACGCTGTCGTCTTACTTCGAGATACTTCTACGACTTGCCGGAGCCTTAGACAGTAACTGTGTCATGCCAAAGCGTTTTGTGGGTTGCTAGAGTATTCGAATCTTGATTAGATCACTGATTGGCTTAAAACATACCCATAGGGTCCTTCTTGATTTTGCAGGGGCATTTCTTTCATTCCTTGACATCACCCCTCTCCGTTCAGTCATAAGTTGAAATCCTAAGCCTGATCAACACTGCAAGGGTATCTATACCCATGTAGCGTATTCTATCCTCTTCCAATCGAGAATCTACCCTTGGAATGAGAAGGTTTTTTCTCAACTGTTTATCACTGCATACCTGGAAACTGAACCCATAGGATCGTTGTTGAACCTGTTATCACTTCAAGAGGAAGAATAGCTGTCAACCTAGTCTTCGAATGTTACGTGATGGAGATATCTTCAAATGACGAAGTTGATCATCTCAATATCACGCTATTAAAGGATTGGTGGTGACCTGCTCCTATTTTAAGGGGGATAGACGATGATTTCAAGACCGGTAAACGACGAGATCTGGTCCATAGCCACGCACCAATTTCGAGGACGAAATTATTTTAAGGGGGATAGTTTGTAACGACCCTGATTTTTGGTAAATAAAAATTTCGTTAAATATTTAAATTTTATTTTAATTACTTGGATTTGCTACTAAAAATTTCTTTTTAATTTTAATAATCCGTCATAATTAGATTTGAGACTTATAAAATTATATCTTTCAAGCCGAGCAATCTAGTCATTTTCTAAAGACAAGTATGCTTATAAAAGCACTTGTATATTTTCCTAGTGAGTGAGATAAGTCCTTAAAAATATTTTTTCTTGACTAAGAGTCCTACGTGGCAATTAGACTTAACTCCCAACCGATTAGTTGGAGGAACCGGACCACCGATTCATTTAGTTACATTACCCTAACCCTAATTGGACCTTTTAGACCATCTTTGGGCCTTATGAACCCCTCCAAACCCTATAGGACCATTAGACCATAGGAGTAATCATTTTTACTCCCATGACAAGTCATTCCAAACCCTAATTATTACCAATATTCTTTTACCCCTTGGTCCATAATTGTTAGGGGAATTTTTATTTCTTGGTTAATAGACCTTTGACTTGCCATTATGCATGACAAGACTAGTCATGCCAAGGAATCTCATCATTTTGCTTCCAAAGGAAGCAAGGTTAGCTTTGCCATGCATGCACACCTATATTCTAGCCTTAATCCTAATAACCCTAGACTTACTTTCCTAGACACACATATATATACACTCATATATATATGTATGAGAGAGAGAGAGAGAGAGAGAGAGAGAGAGAGAGAGAAAAGAGGGAGGCCGGATGGGGAGAGAGTGGGAGAGTGTGTGTGTGTGCAATTTTTGGATACTTACACAAGCAACCTTTATAGTCTTAAGCCTATTTACTACATGCCAAACCATTCTAGTCTTCCAAAGTACAAGGCTAGCCCATGATTATATTCTTTCTTGCAAGCAACCTTCCCATAGACTTGACAAGCCATGGAATCTTCATTATGGCCTAAGATTTGGCCTAGAATGGAAATGACAAGTGAAGGAAGGCTAAGATTTGATTAAAGGCTTGAAATGACCATTCAATGGAGCAAATCCATGGGAGAGAGAGAGAGAGATATGGCTGGCCATAAAG
The DNA here is from genome assembly GCA_019656835.1 of Rhododendron ovatum. NCBI lineage: Eukaryota > Viridiplantae > Streptophyta > Magnoliopsida > Ericales > Ericaceae > Rhododendron > Rhododendron ovatum. The sequence continues at coordinate 7,155,275 of CM033801.1, forward strand.
GAGGGAGGAGGAGCTCAAGTGTTGGCTATAAATAGCACCACATGCCTCCCATTCAACTCACACCCTCACTCAATTGCCATTTCCATTTTCCAGGCAGCCTACTGCCCTCCACGAATCTCCAATTTTCTCCTGCTTAAAGTAGTTTTTAGGACCAACTCCCTTCGGAAAAGTTGTAGAGCACTTCGAAACCTTCAAGTTAGACCCAAGAACCGTCCAAATCGGTGAAGAAATGACAAAGATATCGGCGTCCGAAGTTCAGTAAAAATCTCGGATTTCCTACTTCCAGACAGCAAACTGCCTTCACATTATCACCATTTTTCTCCTACCTAAAGTAGTTTCTAGGACCAACTTCCTTCCCGAAAGTCGTAGAGCACTTCGAGAGCTTCGTTTTCAACCCAAGAACGATCGTATTCGGCCAAATATTGACCGAGTTACTGCCGTCCGAAGTTCGGTCCAGATTGCAAGTTTTCACTGCCCGTAGGAAACTTTCCAACTAGCTTATTCGGCCCCGACTAAGTTTCGGATCAAGGTAGATTTTCTCTACTCACTTTCCTAAGTATAAGTAGAATGTTCTCGATTCAACGTATCAATATCCTTATCGTTTTTCATAAGTAGATAAGGTTATCTATTATTTAAGTTTCAAGTAGATAAGGTTATCTATCGTTTAAAATGCATGATTATCAATAAGTTTACCTTGCTAATGGAAGTATGAGCATGTTAGATAAATGACTTAGTCTTTAATAAACATGTGTTGTTTTGAATTTCTCAAAAAGAAAGAAAGAACGGCTTTCGGAAGATGGAATTTGACACTTGAATATAAGTATCCGTATTTTGATCTTTGGGATGTTTATGAGCATGATTATTAATATAGAATTGGATGATCTTGTTAGTTTAGTTTCAAGATTACAATGAATGATTTATGTTTACCTTTATGAATGTTTACTTTATGATAAGTCCTACCGCGGAGTCTATGCATGAGAACGAGACACGAAAATCGAGAAAGTAGAAACATGACACCTAGGGTGTGATTAATGAAAGGAAATGTTTTTTCGAGGAATGAAATATTTTGAAACTACATAATGACCGGTTTTGGGTGGCATTATGTGAGTTGTGTGCGTGTGTAAAGTAAGATTTGTGAAAAACCCAATGAGAACCCGGAGCGGCGGAATCATTGTGGGGATACTCGGGAACCCGGAGCGGCGGAACCGAGGGTTTAGTTTTTTTTTCAAAAACCCCAAATGGGAACCCGGAGCGGCGGAACCATTGTGGGATACTCGGGAACCCGGAGCGGCGGAACCGAGGGTTTTGAATTGTGTGCGTTCCCATGGGAACCCGGAGCGGCGGAACCATGGTGAGGAATGGCTTGGTTATCCGTGGAGAGGAGCCAATGCAAGTTTTGTGTGCCAATGGGAACCCGGTGCAGCGGAACCATTGTGAGGATACTCGGGAACCCGGAACGGCGGAACCGAGGTTGGGTGTGTTAAAAACGGATTTTGAAAATGTTGATTTGGTTATGAAAAGTGAAAATGGAGACACAATCTACGATGAGTGGCGTAGGAGAAACACAGAAAAACATGGACACCAACGATACTTGATTAGTGAATATGGATGTGCTATCGTTAATCGTTTTTGTTAAACCTACTTGTACTCTGTTGATTTTATGATATATTGTTTGTAAGTTAAGGGTTAGTGGGTTTGGATATTCTATTGAGCTTTATAGCTCACGGTGTTACCTTTGGTGACCCTGACATATTATATTGGTGGCGACGCCGGTATAATGTGTCAGATTCTATAGACGAACAGGGTGAACTCTACACCTTAGAGGCTTTTGGAGCCGAGGAGCTGGCCAGGATGGAGGAAGAAGTGAAGCAGTAGATAGGAACCCTAGTCTACCCTCCTTTTGTGGAATAAGATTTCTTTTTTTGAAATTATTCTGTAATATTGAGCCAGACTCCATTTAGTTGTTCAATGAAATTTTCCTTTTAACGTTCCCAAAATTTCGGGGCGTTACAGTGTATCATAAAATCAAGTAGAACCCCAAAACATTAAGGTGTCGTTCCGCTAAACACTTTATGGATTTTTTCTTATTTTGTCTTTATTCAAATTTTTTTGGCGTTTGTCAGTTTTGCGCCTCACTTTTTTACTTTTCCGATTTATCCCAAAAAACTAGGCGGAACTTAACCTAAGAATATTTATTTTATAAGAATTGCACCATTTTAAAAAACTAACTCTTTAGATTACAGTGGCGATTCCAGGATTTTTAGTAGGGTGTTCAAATTGACTTACTCTACTAGCTCTACTAACTCTGATAAAAAAAAAAAACGCCATATTAACTACTCCAATACTAATATATGCACAAAATCTCATATATTAGTTGCAAGATGCGATTAAAAAAGTAGATATAATATTTTACACCTGGCATCGACTAGTTTTCTTATTTTCGGTCAAATTGGATTAAACCCACGTCGTATTAATTTACTAATTATTCTTTTGAGAGTAGTATGTTGCCGAATCGTTTGACACAAATCTTTTAAAAAAACATAGCATGATGTGATACTTTTAACTCTCTCTATTTTTATACTTTTGCCATTACAACTTTACAAGTGTAAACTTTGTTGGGACTAACATTTCAAAAAAAAAAAAAACTTTGTGTTTGGACTAGGTGTTCAATTATGCATTACCGAACCGATCGGTGTTCATAATATAAGACTGATGTTTAAATAAATCCTAAAATATATTATTACCGGCAAAATTTGGAGAAAAAAAAAACAAAAGTAGCAGAAGTATTTTCTCTGCTTGGATCAAAACAACAGAAAAAATTCAACTTTGGTCCAAAAAAAGGCAGAATGAGGAGAGCCAAAATTGGGAAAAAATCCAAATTAATAGGGCAAAACTGCAAATATAATAAAGAACGCATTCTCTGGTTCCTTCTCTTCCCTTCCCTTCCCTTCTCTCCCTCTCTCTCTCCCTCTCTCATGGCTTCTGTACGAATCCCTCCCCCTCAAGTCCTCTCTCTTTCTCTCTCATGGCTTCTGTACGAATCCCTCCCCCTCAAGTCCTCTCTCTTTCTTCCATGAAGTCAAAACCCTAATATGAAGTCAAAACCCTAATACTTCTTCTCCTCCAAAAAAAAAAAATAAATAAAAGTCAAAAAACGAATAGAAGTCCACACCCATGGCTCGACGAGCCCTACCGATCCTCAAAAAACTATCTAATCCCACCCACCCAGGGTTAGGCCCGACCCGGTCCGTCACCTACATGCCCCGACCCGGAGACGGCGCCCCGCGCCCCGTAACCCTGATCCCGGGAGACGGAATCGGGCCCCTGGTCACCAACGCCGTCGAGCAGGTCATGCAGGCGATGCACGCGCCGGTGTACTTCGAGCGGTACGAGGTCCACGGGGACATGAAGTCGGTGCCAGCCGAGGTGCTGGACTCGGTGCGGAAGAACAAAGTGTGCCTGAAGGGAGGGCTGAGGACGCCGGTCGGCGGCGGGGTGAGCTCTCTGAACGTGCAGCTGAGGAAGGAGCTCGATTTGTACGCGTCGCTGGTGAATTGTTTTAATTTGCAGGCGAGTACGGACGGAGGGGCGGATGAGCCCGTTCTAATTTTTACTAGAATTATGGTCTCCGACCAAAAAGATATATGGTCCGCTAGGAATTAAAAGTAGTGTACTTTTGTTGAAGAAATTCGAACTTAATTTACCCAAAAAAAACTGGCAAAAAAGTTGGAAATATTCTTGATAATAGTGTAGTTTTTAAAGTCCTCGTTTTACTGACCGGTCAATCTTTCGAGACGGGGTGAGTGTGATTGCAGAAGAATGATACTGGTAGTTTGGAAATTTTACGAGAATTATAGTAGTAGTTTTGAAAAAAATTTGAATTTTTGTTGAGAAAAATAGTTTTTTAAAGTTTTCAGTTTTGCGAACCGGACAATTTTTTGATACGGAGTGAGTATAATTATAGTGAATGATACTAGCAGTATTAAAATTTTACTAGATTTATTGGTACTTTTCAACGGCATCCGATGTATGTAGGGTTGTTGATCCAAACACCCTATTTTTCATGTGTTTGGTCGGTTATGGCAGGACTCGTAGTTATATGCTTCGCCTGCCAAACTTCATTTTGAACAATTCAACACTGCTCAACCAAGAGTTTTGGGAAAATTTGTAGGAATACTTTTATAGAACGTTGAATGTGCAGCTGAGGAAGGAGCTCGATTAACAGGCTAATTGTTGCAGGGGTTGCCCACGCGGCACGAGAACGTGGATATTGTTGTGGTGAGGGAGAATACGGAGGGGGAGTACTCGGGGCTCGAGCATGAGGTGGTTCCTGGTGTCGTCGAAAGCCTTAAGGTGTATATCTCTTAATTTTATGTTTGAACATCTGGTGTTGGAGTTATATTTGGAAAATCTTACATTGATACTGATTGAATGGCTATTAGAGCATCTTTGGCCCCTACTCATATTTTGTTCTCAAAATTGAGTAAAAATGTTAACAAAAGCTTCATTTGGTGAGGAAGATTACAATGGACAAATTGAAAATCTAAACACAAATGTGAGCAAAAGTTTTATTAATCACATGGTTGTAAATTTTGAGAGAGAGAGAGAAGTAGCCTTGCAAGATTTGAGTACAAATTTGAGTAAAATTTAGTCTAAGTTTGAGACATAGAGTGAAGTGGATTTTAAGGGGTATTCACTTGAAATTTAGGTTTGAAAGGGGAGAGAGAGGGAGAGAGAGAGAGAGAGAGAGAGAGAGAGAGAGAGAGAGAGAGAGAGGGAGGGCTGGAGTCTGGAGATATCTAAAGTCTTCAGTAACTTCACAGTGCAACTCATGGTACTTGGATCATTGTTTTGTTGGAACCTAGGGAAGGTTTTCTCATATTCAGGTTTGGATTATGTGAAATTCAAGAGAATACTTTGTGTTTCATAGATTATCATCAAGCAAGCCAACCCGAGGCTCGAATAAGTTGGATAGCGACTCAATTGGAGTCAGCTGCATGAATCCATTTTTTTCCATTGAGCTCTGTCAATCGTATTGTGTTTCATGATAGGGAACGCCTAGCAATAACTCATTCATAATCGAATTCAAGTCATTAGGAGCTAATAGATACTTTTTCCAGAAAAATTCCAGGGGAGGAGTCATGACCTTCTTTTTCTTTTTCGCTTCTTTGCCTTGCATGTAACAAACATCTTGTTCGGTATATAACCTCATTATACGTTCTATAATTGATTTTAGCTTGTCTGGGAATGACTTTTTAGGGGCTACTTCTGGAATGATTTTGACGCTTGAATTTAGCTTTCCTTCAACTGCCAAAATGTCTGTAAATGACAAATTTTCTTGTCATCAGTACCATGTCCGTTCTGTGAAGTTGTTTTTCTCTTAGAAGTGAGCATAGGCGAGTTGGTATGGTACCAGAGAGAAGGTAGGTGGAATTGAGTGGAGGAGGGATGGAATAATTTTGGCTAGGGAGTCGATTCAGTCTTCCATCCCTAGTTGTTTAGTTTAGCGGAGAGGAACTCAGTTTGTTTTTGTTTTAATATTATCTGCTAATTTATTTAATTCTTTTCCATCTTTTTTTCTCCATCTCAATATAGAGTAAGTTTGCCCCTTTCATTACTGCTACTTTGGTTGTCACAGTCTCTTGTTTTTTGTTGCTCTCTTAACAACACAAATGCAGAACTTTTTGGTGCTCCCTTGCTGCTCTAACAAAGAGCTGTTTGATAGAAGTTATGAAACTTAAAATTTTGGTAAAATTGTTCTAGTACTGAGTTTCTAGAGCTCAAACTTTTTGGTATTGGATTATTCAATTTCACAAAATGATATCAATAGTAGTACATTTCACATCCGGCATTCAACATTTAAAGATATGTTAAGTTTCTCTCGCTTAAAATTAGTAACATGTCTATAAATAAGCTTTCATATTTGGTTGATAGTTTCCTTCTCACCCTGCCATTTTGCTAGGTGATGAGCAAGTTCTGCTCAGAGCGGATTGCGAAATACGCCTTTGAGTATGCTTACCTCAACAATAGAAAGAAAGTGACTGCTGTGCATAAAGCCAACATTATGAAACTAGCTGATGGTCTGTTCTTAGAATCCTGCCGAGAGGTCGCAAGCAAGTACCCCAGTATTAAGTACAATGAGATTATTGTAGACAACTGTTGCATGCAGCTTGTTTCGAAGCCCGAGCAATTTGATGTCATGGTAATGCAACTTTGATCGGAGTTTTTCAGTTCATAGATAGCCTGCAGTGATCCATTTTGTTCCTATGGCGAAGGATTTTTAGAATATTTATTGGTCCAAGTGATCTCCTGATGGCTGATGCCCTTGACACAATAACTTGCAGACTTGAGTCTGAATGAGGAAGACGTATGTTTCATGTTTATAAGAACCATATCCATGCCATCCCGAAGGCATAAAAGAAACGGGAGATTCTACATGAGTCCACTATATGTAGTCCAATTTCTCTCCTTCTCACCCACCTTATTTACTGGAGGTCAATAAGTTAGCTTTGTGTTTTGTAGGTTACTCCTAATCTCTACGGCAATCTAGTGGCAAACACAGCAGCTGGTATTGCTGGAGGCACTGGTGTCATGCCAGGAGGTACCCATCATCATCATAAGTATCAAACACATTCATACTGTTTTAGTTCCGTTTGTGATGCCATATTACTTTCTTGGTTGTGACTTGCATTCCCGTAACTTGAAACTATCTCATGAGGTTACTCTAAAAACTCTCCGTTTCCCCTTGAGAATTTTCTAGTCTTGCTGATTCAGCCGTGGACAGGATATTCATATCTTGATACTCACAAACGATAATATAAGCTTTTGGTTGAGTTCAGGTAATGTGGGGGCCGATCATGCTGTTTTTGAGCAAGGTGCTTCAGCAGGGAACGTGGGAAACGAGAAAATCTTGCAGCAAAAGAAGGCAAACCCGGTTGCATTGCTTCTTTCGTCGGCCATGATGTTGAGACATCTCCAGTTCCCTTCATTTGCTGATCGGCTGGAGACTGCCGTGAAACGTGTGATCGCAGAGGGCAAGGTCCGGACTAAAGATCTCGGCGGGGACAGCACCACCCAAGAGGTTGTTGATGCAGTCATTGCAAATCTAGACTGACCTTCTTATGAATTGTTGCTCGTTCCCGGTGGAGATCTATCCATACCCCGGCATTCTGTTTCCAACATTTTTTGTAATCCAAATTTTTTTGAGCTGCAGCTTTTCGGAGAATGTTGTTATCCGGAATAACGCGAATTGTACTAGCACATACTAAGCAAATGTAGTTTTCCAAAATAAAAAGAAGCCTCCAAAGCAAATGTAGTTTCCCAAAATAAGAAGCCGCCTCCGAAACGTTTCGCCCTCCTACGTGGCTTTTTCTTATTTCTCATATTTTTACATCATTTTACTCATTTTCTATATCTTTTGTAAAATAAAAGAAAATGTTCTCTTTTGTATCAACAATGTCGTGCCCATTGAACGGGTGAGATGCTAGTGCTTGCACTCGAAAGCAGGGAAGGGAAATTTTTTGCCAATTGCTAGGAGTGTTTGGGAGACAATTTACTTTTCAGATTTTGGATTCCGAACTGCAAAATTGTTTGGATGATCCGAGATTTTGCTTAAGAGATCTGTGCGCGAAAATATAATCATAATCTAAAAAGCTCGTCCGAATGTGATTGTAGGGTTCTTGCTTTTCGGTTCATCTGCAAAATGCATTCTGACAAAGCAGATTTTGTGCAATTGGCTCCCAAAATGAGACTCAAATAGGGATGCCAACGAATCGAGTTGAACTTTGTAGTGTTCGAGCTCGGCTCGTTTACTGAACGAACGTTAAACTTGAGCTCATTTGTAAACGAGCCGAACCTATAGGTTCTTTTAACTAAACAAGCCTCTATAATCAAGTTGAGCTCGGCACTATTGGTGGTTTCAAACAAGATCACCTGTCTGATTAAAAACAAAAAAGACGAGATCACCTATAGCTGCCTGTTATGCACGTCGGCTTACCCACACGTGGAAACCAAAAATACAAAGATGGGATGCATTTTTTTTTTTTAAATAACCGCATGGCCGGACTAGCATACACGCACTTCGATTAATTCTAAAACCCTAAAGATAACGACCTAGTATAACCCCAAGTGACCTAAGATTTAAAATGTTTGACCTCATGAAAACGAGCACTGATTACTTTCTCACAATTACTTTCAAAGATGGGATGCGTCTTCTTAACAATGTTATCCAAGAGGAGGTTGGAGATTTATTTTTAGCCTACGTTATCCGTGTGCGAGTCCCCATGCTGTGCAGTACAGAACCAAAATGTCAATATTCCAACCATATCCCAATTTGAATAATTTGCTGTACAAAACCAAAATGTCAATATTTCAATCATATCCCAATTTGAATAATTTGCTCTCTATCGTTTTGTTTTGCAAAAGTGGCCAACAAATTTCGACAAAGATCTTACTTTATCGTGAACTTTTACGCTTGCAATACTAATCGTTTTAAGGACAGAGCGGGAGACGGATAAATCTGGCCGACCATCGAGGACAGAGCGGAGACGAATAAATCTGGCAGACCATCGTACGCAAGTTTTAGAATTTCTCTAGAACTATAGTAGTTTTTACCTAAAAGAATTGAAATTATATAAGTTTGTCTATACAACATGCTTTTAAAAATATCTAAAAGCTGACCATTCAAGAACTTCTTGAACAATTCAATAATCGTACATCTCTGATTGTATACAACATTTAACACAAGTTCATTTACTAAACAAGTTGAGCTTCAACGTGTTGAGCTAGGCTCATTTACTAAAGAAACCTAAATCTCAAGAGCTGAGCTTCAACGTGCTGAGCTAGGCTCATTTACTAAAGAAACCTAAAACTCAAGAGCTCAACTCGATCATTAAATGGGTTGAGTTGAGCTGAGTCTCGAGCTGCTCACGAACAACTCAGTTCATTTGCAGCACCAACACGTGCATATACGGCCAATCAAATAGGACAAAAACATTAGTAACACTACCTTTCTTGAGTTTTGACACACGGACAGACAAGTGACACAGCAATGAACAGGAAAGCCTTCACCTGTACAACGTTGATGTAGGCAATTAAAACACGCACCCACACTGGTAGACGGTGAGTCAAAAAAGCAATAGCCAAATTCCAATATATATTTAGAAGAGGACTGGGAGAGGAGGAAAGTCTCTCAGGGTGAATTCCTCCAGTTGTGGTGACCAAGAGCAATGGAGAGGAAGGTGGCCATAATCGGAGCCGGTATCAGCGGCCTTCTAGCCTGTAAATACGCTCTATCGAAGGGTCATCACCCGACAGTGTTCGAGGCTCAGAGCGGCCTCGGAGGGGTGTGGACTAAAACGGTAGAGATTACTAAGCTGCAGACTCCCAAACCGTTATACCAGTTCTCCGATTTTCCGTGGCCAGATTCTGTCACAGAAGTCTTTCCTGACCAAAACCAAGTGTTGGAGTATATCGAGTCGTATGCTCGGCAGTTTGATTTGCTACACAACATCAGATTCGACACTAAAGTGGTCAGCATCGACTACGAAGGTGCATCATCAGAGGTGCAACAAGCATGGGCACTTTGGGGTGGAACAGGTGAACCATTTGACTCTAAAGGAGGAAAATGGTATATTACAATCCAAGACACCAAAAGCCTTTCTACTGAGGTATCTATCAATCTCTATCTACGTTACATGGACTTGAGTACGGTATCAGGTCTAGGCCTTGGTGTCGGACTCGTCTATTTCTTACGTTTAAAACTCTGTATATAAAACTCTCATTTGCGTATCTACGAGTATTCGTAGTTTTGGAAGAAACTTAACTGGAAAATATCCGTTCGAATTAACTTTCGAATTAAGAGTATCGAATGCATAACCCATATCTTGTTCAAGTATCGAGTGCCCGACACAGATACGGGGGGGGGTGCTGCCCTAGATTTCCGGGCCCACTCCGGTCTCGCTCCGATAATCGGAAACGTTCACTTTATAGAGCTCGTAGAGTAGAACAACTATGAAAAAAATCAGCTTAATTGGATATCATTAAGTACCTGATCGGAACCTTTTTATCTTAAAAAGAATGGATCCGAAACACTGGATCAAATCCATTGTAACCCATTGACCGAGAATTATATGGGCTCCGATCAGGCACTTAATGATATCCAATTAAGCTGATTTTTTGCATAGTTGTTCTACTCGATGAGCTCTACAAAGTGAAAGTTTTCAGTCATCGGAGCGAGACCGGAGTGGGCCCAAAAATCCGAGACAACAGCCCCCCCACTTCCCACATATACTGATGTAGGACAAGATCGTAGGATTTTTTTATATTTGGAAACTTTTATTTAGGAACAATATTATTACGGAATTATATTTGTGCTGCCTGTTTTGTATGATTCTAATTTTTCTATTTCATGATTCTTATTTTTCTATTTCCTAGTTTTGGTAGGATTTATTATTCCCTTGGAGATGTTATTTTGGAGATTTTACTTTGCTTTTTATTATGGTCTTGGTTTCCAAGTAATTGTTTTGCTTGGTCACAACTCTAAGTAGTTACCTTATTGTTAGCACTTCTACTAGTACAAATAGGGGTGTAAGTAATTTAAACTTTTAAAGCTTTTTATCAATATTATTCAAACTTTGTCTCTTTCTCTTGTGGACTCGAGTTTATCATTCGTTCGATTAGTACGCAACTAATCTCTTTGTTAATTCCGCTGCGTCAAATGGTATCAGAGCCACGCTTTTCTTGGTTCGATGGCACCAAACACGACTGAAGAAACACCCATTGACGTTGGTTATGGGCTTGCTGACCTAAGAAAGATGATGGAGGATAACCGAACACAGTTGCAAGATCGAAGCACTCAGTTAGCCGAGATCTGTTAGGATACTCGCACTCAGTTCACAGAGATCCGTGAGTTGCTGCAAGGGTTGACTCTAAAAAATCGCCAAAGGCTAGAAAGGGTTGAGAAGAATCGTGTGGAGGGATTTGCCCACCGCCAACTTCTTAACGAGAATAGGAACCGCGTTGAGGGATTTGCCGCAATCAACCTATTCATCAAAACGTTTCCAGAGGATATTCTTATAATCACTGTGATAGTAGAAATAAATTTGAAGGCAAGCTATTCGAGAATCATGATGATTATCAGTCGATGAAGCGGCAATCAAATTTCAGGTATTATAATAATTTACCTAAATTTAGTGGTTCTGAATATTTTGAGGATATTCTAGATTGGATACTTAATCTTGAGGATGCTTTTGAGTATATGAAAATCTTGAATGGGGAAAAGTGGAAGTACGTGTTGTTAAAAACTTACAGGTCCAGCCCTAGATTGGTGGTTAGACTTGCAATCTTTGCGAGATCAGCAGAACAAACGCCATATTTGCACATGGTCAAGAATTAAAAAATGTCGGATGGAGAGATTTTTGCCGCATAATTATAAACAATTATTGGATGAAAAGTACGGATCAAATCAACAGAATAAAGCTACTTTTGCCAAAGATGTGATTGAAGAAATTGATAAGGTGGTCATAGAGGGAGTTGATGAAAAAAAATTGAAACAGAAGTTGGCAATCAAGTTGTTGAGGACCAAAACAGTTATCCATTGGACATGGTTCATACTAAAATTTGTATTAAAGAGGAGCCGAGCTTGCTTCAAGTGGATCATGTTGACCTCGACAATTGGGTTTAGCTAACTAGGGATGATTTTACCGAAAACGTCCCAAGTAATATTAGAGAGAAAGAGGATGGGGAAAAGAGGAGATGTTTGTTGATAGCCCAGATGAGTTAATTCTTTCTGTTGCTAATTGGGAAGCAATGACTCCTGAAATTGAAGAGAATTCGGAGGAAAGAGATGATAGGTAGGATGCGGGGGCACATGAGCCAACCAATGGGCATCACCTCAAAGCTCTTAACGGTCAACATTCATCACTTGAGGGGAATCGACAAAGTGAGCTTTATGTTGATATTAGTGTCAAGAAAGATAGTCTGGCTAGCAATATAGAACTATTGGCTAATATTAGTCAAGAAAGGACTCGTGATGGTGAAGATGGTACTGGTGAAGTTTTAGAATTGAAGGCACACATGACTTGTCTGTTTTTAATCTAGCAACTTCTGATCCTTGCATAGCCGACTGCAAAGGTGATGTTCCACTTACTTTAGGGACATCGAAGGAATCAAAACTAAATCAAGCTCAAGACAATTTGCAACATCAAATAATGCTCATTTATTAGATTTTCTTGGAGTGCATCAATTTGATTGGGTTCCCAACATTCGTCTAGTGAATCTTATCAACAAGTTGAAGCATGAAGAGAAAAGATCATTGCGTGATTACTTTTCATTGAATAATTTTTGGAAGAGGAGCAATAAGCTGAAGCATTCTACGTTTTTTGGGTATTATCTTGTTTGTACTCGACTTGCTAAATATTGGAAGATAATACATCAATCTTTTGGATGTGAAGCCGAGTGGAGCTCATTATTGAAGTTCAAGTTCAAAAAATTTAATTTGAAGTACAAAATTGATGTGGACAAGCGCCAACGTGTGAAGTTGTTTCGAGCAACGAGAACTCGAGGTCGAGTTCTTTTGAAGAAAAGGAGATTGATGTAGGACAAGATCGTAGTTTTTTTTTTATATTTGGAAACTATTATTTAGGAATAATATTATTACGAAATTATATTTGTGTTGCATGTTTTGCACGTTTCTTATTTTTCTATTTCCTAGTTT